>BTHU01000005.1:29056503-29554003 GCA_036184795.1 Tokudaia tokunoshimensis | reverse complement strand
AAAACCAACCATTATGTACTTCCTGCCCTGGTGTGCATGCTCTTCTTTTTGAGCTATGCACCCTCTTGATAAAGAGTAAAGTTTTGCTTTGTTCAATTGCTTTTCTATGCAACTCCAAACTTATTTCTAAAAGGAGGTAGAAGGTTTTCTAGTTTAGATCTTTCTGGACCACAGAGTAAGTTTTTTTTTTCTTTTTTGGTAACTCAGTTTATTTTATGCATGAGTGTTTTTTGGGCATGTATGTATGTGTGCCACGTGTGTGCTTGATGCTCATGGAGATCAGAAGATGGCATTGGATCCCATGGGACTTGAGTCACAGATGATTGTGAACCACCACAAGGGTGCTGGAAATGAATCTGATTCTCTATAAGAACAAATGCCAGGCATGGGGGTGCACGCCTTAATCCCAGCACCCGGGAGGCAGAGACAGGTGGATCTCTGTGGGTTCCAGGCCAGCCTGGCTTGCACAGCCAGAGATACATAATAGACCCTGTCTCAAACACACAGCAACACACACACACACACACACACACAAAGTGCTTTTAATTGCAGAGCCATCTCTCCAACCTCAGAAGCAAGTTTCAAATCAGAATGAACTACATAGTGAGACTTGTCTCGGAAAACCAAAATATTTTTTAAAATTAAAGATATATACTTCCACTATCTGATTTGATGTTATGCAAACTGCTAAAAAATAGAAACCCATTTCTAATGACAGAAAACAGGTTAGTGATTGCCTAGGGACAGAACTGGCTGTTGAGATATTGGGGATGGGGCAATGGCAACATGATTTAGCCCTCAAGACCACTTGCTCCTCTTGCAGCCAGTTCCATCTGGTTCACTCCATATATATGGTAACTGTTTTCTGGCAATCCGACACCTTCCTCTGACCACTGAAGGCACCAGACACACATGTAGTGTACACAAGAAATACTCATATACATAAAATAAAAATATTTTTAAAAGTATTAGGAACTTTAAGGAATTATTGAGCTGGGTATAATGGCATCTTTAATCCCAGCTGGCAAAGGAGGTGGATCTCTGAGTTCAGGGTCAGTCTAGCCTACAAAGTGAGTTCTAGAACAGGCAGAGCTGTGCAATGAGACCCTGTCCCCAAAAAAAAAAAATCTAAGTAAATAACTTTTTAAAAAAGGAATGATTGGTAAGTTTTGATTGCATTTTGTGTGTGTGTGTGTGTGTGTGTGTAGGTGTGACTTGAGTTGAGGAGGTCAAGCTAGATTGACTCCATGACAGGCTGTGAGATGCTAGTTCAGGGGACTAGGCCTAAGATTCTGTTTCCCAGAACTGAACAAACCAGTTCCAAAAAAAACTTTAGCCCACAATCAGAAGCTGCCCAACCATCTTGTCTGAGGTAAGAGTAGTTAGTCAGCAACAGTTCTAGAAAGTCCCCAGAACCCTGGCCAATCCTAAAGATACCAGTACCCCTAAAGATAGAGCCAATCAATTGGGATAAAGGTCACCTACCCCTCCCTGGAATTCCCCTAATCAGCCTGTGAGCTCACCTTGAGGTGGCCATTTTGATGAATGCTAGACCCCTGCATGCTGGATTTCTGCAGAATAAATATTCTTTGCTTTTGGATACTATTTGAATCTAGGATGTCATTCTTCAGCAATTCACAGACCCTTACATTCGGGGGCTCATCTGAGATCGCTGGAGCCCTCCACCCCCAACCCAAATAGTCATGCATTTTCCAGGGCAGGTTTACTCCCTGCCAGTTGGTAAGTCCAGGTGCCCAAATGTCTTTTGTCTTGTCAGTTTCTGTTTTTCTATTTTGGGTTTAATCTGGATGCTGAGAGGGACAAAGTGGATATTTTGTCACCCAGCCAGGGGCTATGGAGGCTATTCCCAACCCCCTAACCAGGAGAGGGAGAACTCAATAGTTCTCATCTGATTTGTGAACTGACTGTGGGTTTTTGGGCCTCTCATAGGCAGGTAGGATGACCACCTGAGATAGCCTTTTTCTTTTGTTTTCGCTTACCCAGGAACGTCTTTCTGTGTTTGTATTTTGTTCTTGATTTTTTTTCTTCCTGTACAAGTTCTTGGCCTTTTTGATTCCTAAAATGAGGCATATACAGACCACCCCGTTGGGGTTAATCTTGAACCATTTTAAGGACTTCCGATAGGTTGTGGAAGACTCGGGTCTGGTTGTTTGTCCCTACAAACTAGCCATCTTTCACAGGGATGAATGGCCCACCTTCAAGGTAGGATGGCCTGATGGGGAAACTTTCCATCTCCCCACTGTTTATAAGGTAAAGTCTATAGTCAATAAAGCCATGGGCCACCCAGATTAGGTGCCATACATCACCACATGGCAGTATTTAATAGAGAAGCCCCCTGCCTGGATGAATCTTTTTCTATCGCCAGCTGTGCCGCTGCGTACCCCCTTTCCTCCCCATTAAGGAGGGTCAGCCCTGGCCACCTACCTACTTCCTTTGGCCCCTGAAGATGATCTCTACCTTTCTCTTAGGTTCCTGCCCCTGCTCAGCAGGTGCAGGCAGCAGAAAAAGAAAATCCCAACTCCACAGACTCTGCCCCACACTTGGGTCCAAACAGCCCAGAGGGCTGATTCTACTATGGGCTTACCCCTCGGTACCACAGGACTGCCTGATAGGGGTGGGTGGGAAGGAGATAATTATGACATACCTTCCCTTTGCTATTAGTGACCTTTAAAATTGGAATTTGCAGAACCCTAAATTCTCAGAAAAACAATCTGCCTTGATAGAATTCTCAGATTCAATAATGTTGACTCACCAACTGACCTGGGATTATTGCCAACAACTGCTCCAGGTCCTCTTCACTAGTGAAGAGAGGGAATGAATCTTGGGAGCCGCCTGAAAATTCGTTCCAGAAGCAAATGGGCTGCCCACCCAGATCCAGGCCGATATTGATGTGGTCTTGACTCGGCCCAATTGGGACCATAACACTGATGCAGTTAAGGGGAAACTCATGGTCTACTGCCAGGTTCTAAAGGGGGAGGGCCTCCAAGAGGCTGCTAGATGGCCTACAAATTTGTCCAAAGTAATTCAGATAGTGTAAGGAAAAGATGAGTCACTGAGAAATTTCCTGGAAAGATTGATGGAGGCCTATCGGACCTATACTCAGTTCGATCCAGAGGCCAGAGAGAGCCAAACTGCCATAAACATGGCCTTTGTCAGTCGTGCTGCCTTTGACACCTTTCAGAAACTTCAGTGCCTGGACAGCTTTATGGGTAAGTAACTAACTGAATTAGAGGTTATAGCTGAGAAGTTTTTTACAATCAAGAGGGCCCTGATGATCTATAGAACAAGGACTGGTGAAAGTGCTGTTCGCCACCACCAATGAAAGGAAACTAAAAAACTTGGCTCATGGAAGGGGCAAAGGTAAGCCAGTACTCCCTAAAGGAGAAACCAGCCCTCCATTACAGAGGGACCAGTGTGCCAACTGTAAAAAGAAGAACCATTGGAAAAATGAGTGCTCTAGAAGAAACCCAATAGAGGACTCAAAGGTTCTGGAGTTGGAAGACCTAGATGACTTGGGATACTGGGACTCAACTCCACACCGTGAGCCCTGAGTAACTCTGAAGGTAGAGGGGAAGCCCATAGACTTTCTGGTGGATACAGGGGTACAACACTCTGTTTTGAAACAACCACTGGGACCACTTTCAGACCAGAAGACGTAGGTGCAAGGGCAACAGACATCAAAGCCCTATCCATGGACTACCCAAAGAAAGGTGGACTTGTGAGTGGGACAGGTAACAGACCCATCTATGGGCATCTCTGGTCATTCATACCCCCTGCTGGGACGAGACCTACTTACCAAAATGGGAGCCCAAATCCATTTTGGCCTAGTGGGAGTAAAAATTCTAGATAAGAATGGCTCCATCCATGTTCTGACTTAGGTTCTAGAGGAGGAATACACATTGTTCCCTTGGCCAGTTCTATCTCTGAGCCTTTTGCTCCAGAAGTTTCTGAGAGAAGTCTGGGCAGAAAAGAATTCAATAGGACTCACCTGTCATCGGACTTCAGTTCTAGTCCAGTTAAAGGCTGGGGTTGCCTGAGCCCAAACCAGGCAATATTCAAGGCCCAGAGAAGCCAGACTCTCAGCCTGTGCAGGATTGGAGGAAGGTAAACAAGCAGTGGAAGATATCCATTCCACAGTTCCAAACCACTACACCCTGCTCAGCAGCCTCCTCCCAAGCACACTTTGTACACTGTGCTCGACCTGAAGGATGCCTTCTTCAGCTTGCCTCTGGCACCCAAAAGCCAGCCTCTATTTGAATGGCAATATTTGGAGAGAGGCTTTAACGGATTAGATATGTCTGCCTCAAGGAGTCACGAATGTATGGTGAGTACCAGTGGGCCCACCCTCAAATAACCTTACTCCAGTTCATAGATAACCTCATAATTGTGGACCCTAACCTGGAGACTTGCCAAAAGACTACACAAGACTTGCTACAGTAGCTGAGTCAGTTGGGCTACTAAGTGTCTATTAAGGGGGCCAACTTGAAGTCACCTATCTGGGGTACATGCTCAAGGTGGGCCAATGCATGCTGTTGGACCCCAAGAAGCAAGGCATCTTCAGCATTCCAGTTCTATCAACCCAAAGGCAAGTACAAGAATTTTTGAGGTCCACGATGTTTTGTAGACTCTGGGTTCCAGGGTTCACTGAGATAACAAAGCCATTATATGAGGCTACTAGGGGCCAACAAGATAAGAATAGACCCTTGAGATGGACATGCCTTTTAAGAGAAGCCTTATTAAAGACACCAGCCATGGCCTTCCTGGACTTTCACAAACCTTTTCACCTGTATGTGGATGAGAGAAAGTTGATAACAAAAGGGGTGCTCACCCAAACTTGGACCATGGAAGAGACCTGTGGCTTATTTATCTAAGAAACTGGACCCAGTGGCCCAGGGATAGCCACCCTATCTCTAGATTATAGCTGTCCTGCTGGTCAAGGACGCTGACAAGATATCTGTGGGGCAGGAGTTTGTTATCACCAACCCCCATGCTATTGAGGGGACTCTCAAGAATCCACCCAACCGATGGCTGTCCAATGCTAGACTGGTACACTTCCAGGCACTGCTTTTGAATCCCCCCTCCCTTATAAGATCTAACCTATCATCTGCCCTAACCTTAGCTACCCTGCTGCCAGACCCATCCTCGTACATATTACTCTATTATTTTGGGGTGTGTTTAAAAACATTAGGCCAGACCTGACTGACATACCTGAGCCAGATGCTAAGCGCATTTATTTCACAGATGGGAGCAGCTTCATCCAGAATGGAACCAGGTTTGCCGAGGCAGCAGTGGTAGACTTGGACTCTGTCGTTTGGGCAACTGCTTTGCCGCCAGGAACTTCAGCCCAGAAAGTTGAACTAAAAGCTCTAACTAGGCTTTAAAGCTGGCAAAGGGGACCATAGCCAGCATTTACACTGACAGCAGGAATGCCTTTGCTCATGTGCATGGATCCATATACCTAGGGGGGACTGCTGAGACTGCTGAAGGAAAAAAAAACATAACAAATAAGGTATTATGGCTTCCCCTCAAGGTAGCCATAATTCATTGCCCTGGGCACCAAAAAGAGATCTCAGAAATAGCCCAAGGAAACAGGCTAGCTGGTAAAGCTGCAAGGGAGGATGCCCAGGCCTCCACTGCCTACATCCCGGTAGCCTTGCCACCCCCTGCACTCCTAGCCATCCCAGAATATACTACTGAGGACAAACAAGATCAGGCCAAATGCCAGGGAATCTGCAGAAGCGATGGATGATTGCAACTGCTGAGGGCTACGCCATCCTTACCTAAGGAGTTTGCTAAATGACTCATCCATCACATCTATCAGGCCTCGCATCTGGGCCACCAAAAATTAAAGAAATTGTTGCAAGGAGCAAGTATAAAATATTTGACTTGGGACACTTGGTTGATCAGATAATCTCAAATATCCCACCTGTCAAGCTGCAAACCCCTCAGGCTTCAATTAAGGAACCCCAGGAACCAGAGTTAGAGGCCAGGGGCCAGGGGCCAGGGGCCAATTGGGAAATAGATTATACAGAAGTAAAGCCGGGAACATATGGATAGAAATATCTGCTAGGTTTTATAGATAACCATTTCAGGATGAGGAGAAGCCTACCCTATGAAAGAAGAAAGACTGTCAATATAGTGGCAAGGAAGATTCTAGAAGACATCATACCCAGGTATAGTCTACCTACCCTTCTTGAGTCAGACAGTGAACCAGCATTCATTTCTCGAATAACTCAATCTTTAATACTTGTCTTGGGGGCCAATTGGAAACTCCATTGTGTATACAGACCCCAGTGTTCAGAACAGGTAGAGAAGATCAATTGGACCCTGAAGGAGGCTTTGACCAAATTAATCCTTAAAACTGGCAGTAATTGGGTATCTCTTCTACCTTATACTTTACATAAAACTAGGAATACCCCTTATAACTTAGGGCTCATCCACTTTGAGATACTACATGGGAGGCCTCCCATGCTGCCTAACCTCCAGTCTGATATTCTAGCTGAGTATAACCAATACAAGTTCTTGGAATCCTTAGAGGCTCTCCACAGAGTCCAGAAACAGCTGGCTTGCCATCTGCCAGACATTTGAGTCTGCTCCTTCCCCATCCCCCATTACTTTGAACCAGGTGACAAGGTCTGGATTAAGAGGCATAACCACAAGATTCTGGAACTCCACTGGAAAGGACCTCATACCATGAACCTGACCACACCAATGACTGAAAGTGGATGGGATCCAGACATGGATATATCAGTCCCACAATAAGCCTGTCAGGAGAGAGAAGACTCAGCAGTTGAGGTCTCATCAGGAATGATTTCCAGACCACCCATCTCAAGGGCAGTGGAGGGCATCCCCACATGCTGTTGGCCCACTGAAGCTATAACTTCAACACTCCTGCTCCTGCTTTCCTGTTGCTTACAACTTGCTGTATCAGCCAATAGCCCCCACTATCCCCTGAATCTGATCTGGCAGATAATATTGCAGTGGGTAAGGTTGCCAACTCTACAACCCACACTCTTCTACTCCAGGCACTTGGTTCCCTCAGCTTCATGTAGACCTTTGTGACCTAGTGGATGAGGGATGGGACCTGTTAGATCAATAGCCCTTCCCTGGTTATGGTTGTAACTTGCCTGGGGGCCAAAGGCACACATGGATTCATGAAGGCCTTTTACATCTGCCTGGGGCACTCTCGGGACCCCAACCAGTGAGCCAAATGCAGTGGTTGGGAATCCTTTTCCTATGTGGCATAGGCGTGCAAATCTACCAGATGAATAAACTGGAAGCCCTTCATCCCCACCCCATTAAAGATGGTTTCATCATTGTGACCCAGTTTGGGGATACTGGGACACTTGGGATCAGATCCTGCATATGAAAGGACACCCAGCTTCCTAGGAGAGAAATTTGTGTACCTTACTTTGAACCCCCTTACTATCTGGCGGGGTAATGCAACAAACTTGTTAAGTTCACAGATGCTAGCCAAAATGCCAATTGGACTGCCGGTAGGATAAGGGGATTAAGACTTTATATCTCTGGCTGTGATCTGGGACTCCTGATCACCATTCAATTGTTCCAGCGAGGCCTCGTGGGACCCACAGTCCCTTTAGGTCCCAACAAAGTGTTAGCAAAGCCAAACCAACTGCCTCCCAAACCTCTGCCTCCACCCGCTGTCACCCCTTCATCAGAACCCACCTCTGCAACCTCACTGTAACTCCTACCACTGCAAGATATCTGCTGCCCCCAGAGGACGCTTGGTGGTCTTGTGCCTCACCCCATGTATTCAAGCTCTAATTTTAAATGCAACTGAGGATTTTTGTGTTCTAGTACAACTTGTCCCCTGGGTGGCTTATTACACAGGAGAGGGTATACTAAACTAGTTGGCTCCTCCGATACATGGTAAAAAGAGTTGCCGTGGCCTGCTACCCACCCTCTCAGACATAGGTGGGCTGGCACTGTGGCATAGGTGCCTCATCACTGATTGTCCAGAATAACAATTCTAAGGCCCTGTGAGTGGCCATAGATTCTGATCTGGAATAGTTAGAAAAATCCATTACTGTCTTAAAGGAGTCTCTCCCTCCTCCCTGGCAGAAGTAGTCATACAAAATAGAAGGGAATTAGACTCATTGTTCCTTCAATAAGGAGTACTCTGTCTGGCCTTGGGGGAACAATGCTATTTTTACACCAGCCATACCAAAGTCTTTGAAGAATCAATGGCTTTGCTAAGAAAAAGATTGCGTAACAGAAAAAATGGAAAAAGAACAGTCTCAAGGCTGGTGTGAATCTCTCTTTAATTGGTTCTCTTGGTTAGCCACCCTTGTTT
The DNA here is from genome assembly GCA_036184795.1 of Tokudaia tokunoshimensis. Classification (NCBI taxonomy): domain Eukaryota; kingdom Metazoa; phylum Chordata; class Mammalia; order Rodentia; family Muridae; genus Tokudaia; species Tokudaia tokunoshimensis. Next base: position 29,545,668 of record BTHU01000005.1, on the reverse strand, counting down.
AGCCCTGGCTGTACCCATCATCCTTTTGCTGTTAGCCTTAACTTGTTGACCCTAAATAATGAATACTTTAGTCGGGTTTGTCAAGGAACAGATTTCCACTGTCCAGCTGATGATGCTTAAGCAACAATACCAACTCATGGAAATCTCAAGGATTTGAGATGAGCTATTACTCAAGGGGGGAGTGAGAAGATTGAGCTAGACTGACTGTATGACAGACTGTGAGATGCCAGGTCAGGGACTGAACCTAAGTTTCTATTTTCCAGAACTGGACAAACCAGTTCTAAGAAAAACTATAGCTCACAATCAGGAGCTGCCCCACTATCTTGCCTGAGGCAAGAATAGTTAGCAACCGTTCTGGAAAGTCAGACAAAACCCTGACCAATTTCTGAGTCTCCAGTACTCCTAGAAATTGTGCCAACCAAACAGGGTAAAGATTACCTACCCCTCTCTGGAATTCCTCTAATCGGCTTTAAATTGAGCCTGTGAGCTCGCCTTGACGCGGCCACTTTGATGAATGCTAGACCCCTGCATGTTGGATTTCTGCAGAATAAACGCTCTTTGCTTTTGCATACTATTTGAGTCTTTCTTTGGCATTCTTTGGCTATTCTCAGACCCTTACAGTGTGTGGAGGTCAGAGGACAACTTTCTGGGGTTGATTCTTGCCTTCAAGTTGTTGAAGCAGTGTCTCTCTTGTTTCTGTCATGTGCAAGTGCTCTCTGTCTTCAGGTAACTCTCCTGTCTTCACCTTAGGTCTTGTAGTGGGAATGTTAGGTTACAGATGGATGGCCCCACCACACTTGACTCTTCATGTAGGTTCTGTGATGAAATTCAGATCATCAGACAAGCACTTTTATCTACTGGGCCATCATTTAACCCTTAAGATTAAAAAGAATTATTTATTTCATGTTGTTTGTGTGTGTGTACATGCACACACCAGTACATGTATATGGAAGCCAGAAGAGTGTGGGAGTGGTTCTTTTCATCAATATGGATCAAACTGAATCAAACACAGTTTGTCATGCTTCCTGGCAGGAAGCATGGGCCATATCACTTGTGTTTTGTTTTGTTTTAAATATATATATATATACACGTGTGTGTGTGTGTGTGTGTGTGTATGTGTATTTGTGTGTCTCCATTCTACCCTGATACCTCAGTAGTTAATTCCGTTCCCTTTCCTGGCCACAGGCAATCGCTGACCTGCTTTTTATCTTTAGAATTGAGTTTCTATTTTTTAAGAGTTTGCATAAAAAAATCAGATAACCAATATATATATATTTCTCTTTATTTATGTATATGTGTATGCCTGCTTGTCTGTATGTTAACCTAAGTCTTTATTATTCATTTTGATCACTCATTTTTCATTTGATGTATGTATGTGTGCACTGCTTGTCTGTATGTGCACGCATGCCTTACTCTTTGCTTAAGACATCTTTGGCTATGTCTTGAATTTGTTTGTTCTTCATATTAATTTTATTTGTTTTGTTTTATTTAGTTTTGTTTGTTTTTAAAAGACAGAGCCATGTTATATAAATCTAGCTGGCTTGGTACTCATATGTAGCCCAGGATGGCCTCAAACTTGTGGCCAACTTCTTGCCTCCGCTTCCCAAGTGCTGGGATTATAGCCATGTGCCACTACAACTAGAGAATTTCAGAATTTTTTTTCTATGTCTTTAAAAAAATGTCCTAAGTGAGTTTGTAATTGTTACTGTTTTTGTGTTTTTTTTTAATGTTGCACTTGAGATTTAATAAACATAGTACCTCATTCATGCTAAGTGCTTTACCACTGAGCTATATCCTTAGCCATCTTTTTTTTCTCTCTTCATTCTGAAACAGCCTCACTAAATTACCCAGACTGGCCTTGAACTTGCAGTCTTCCTGTCTCCGGCCTCCCAACCTCGGCCAGCCGGCCTGCATGCCTGCCTGCATGCCTGCCTACCATCCTCTCCTCTGCACTCTTCCCCCTCCTCCCATCACACACACCTTTCTGGTTTTTTGTTTTTCAAGACAGGCTTCTCTGTGTAGCTCTGACTGTCATGGAACTTTCTCTGTAGACTATGCTGATTCTCCTGCATGCACCTCTCATGTGCAGAAATTTTAGGGACTTATTTCTTTTTTTTTTTTTTTTTTTGGTTTTTCGAGACAGGGTTTCTCTGTGTAGCCCTGGCTGTCCTGGAACTCACTTTGTAGACCAGACTGGCCTCGAACTCAGAAGTCCGCCTGCCTCTGCCTCCCAAGTGCTGGGATTAAAGGTGTGCACCACCACCGCCCGGCTGGGATTTATTTCTTTATTCTGGCATTGAATCTTTGCTTTGGGTTTTATGGACATTTTGACAGTGTTGATTCTTTTGAGAATCCATAAAAAGGCTTTCCAGTTTTTAGTGATTTCTTCAATTTCTTTCATCAATGTTTTCAATGTGGAGATTCTTCCTACCTACCTGCCTACCTACCTTCCTTCTTTTTGTTTTCTTTACTTTCTTTTTTTTTTTTTTTGTTTTTTTTGGTTTTTCGAGACAGGGTTTCTCTGTGTAGCCCTGGCTGTCCTGGAACTCACTTTGTAGACCAGGCTGGCCTCGAACTCAGAAATCCCCTGCCTCTGCCTCCCAAGTGCTGGGATTAAAGGTGTGCACCACCACCGCCCGGCTATCTTTTTCTTTTGACAGATCTTTAGCTGGGCAGTGGTGGCACACACCTTTCATCCCAGCACTCAGGAGACAGAAACTGGTAGATCTCTGAATTTAAGGCAGCCTGGCCTGTACAGAGAAATTCTATCTCCAAAGAAAAACAGCCAAAAAAGAAAAAGAAAAAAAAGCCGGGCGGTGGTGGCGCACGCCTTTAATCCCAGCACTTGGGAGGCAGAGACAGGAGGATTTCTGAGTTCGAGGCCAGCCTGGTCTACAAAGTGAGTTCCAGGACAGCCAGGGCTACACAGAGAAACCCTGTCTCGAAAAACCGAAAAAAAAAAAAGGCAGTTTTGGGTTTTTTTTTTTTATATATATATAGTCCTGACTGTCCTGGAACTTGATATGTAGACCAGGGACTGGCCTGGAACTCAGTGCCTCTGTCCCGAGAGTGCTGGGGTTAAAGGTGTGTGGCACCATGCCTAGCAAGATCTTTGATTTTTTTTTTTTTTTTTTTTTTTTGTGGCTATAGTAAATGGAATGGATTGCTTTCTTGCTTTCTTTTTAGGATAATTTGCTGTTGACATACTGAGTTTATTTCTGATTATTGCCTCAACAGCTGGGAGCTAGCAGTTCCCAGGCTTGCCACAAAGGAGAGCTCTGCATATTTGTGGTATTAAATACCAGAACAGCCAGTATATAAAAATCTTGCCCATTGCCCTCCCCCACACCTGGGGTTTCACTAATTTGCAGTTCATTTTTCTGGTAGTGACAGCTGTAAGCTACTCCATGCACCTAGGAGTAAGCTAAGGGGCAAGTGACTGGGCCCGGCAGAGGAAGTGGAAAGAACAAGAATCCGACATGAGAACAATTAAATTCTAATCTTGGAAGTCACTGGAGAGCATGTAACTCACAGATTCATAATGGATCTTTTTCCTCTCCAATAAAAGGAAGGGGTAATGATAGTATTGCAGACAAATCTCAAAATCACTTTGGTAAATAAGACATTAGATATAAGAGAACATAATTTCACTCAGGTAAAATTTAGGAAATACAAGTAATTCATAAATCCAGAAAGTATGTCAATGGTAGTCTTCATCCAGGAGCAGAGAAAAGGAAGGCAGGTGGACAGGCATGAGGAATTTTCTGAGGGTAGTGGATCTGTGGTTCCAAAGGTGTATAGAGCTGTCCTTTAGCTTATGGAATTATATGCTGTCACATATACAAACAAGAAGAGGGATTCTGGGGCAGTTTTATGGCACAATAAGAAAGAACATAGAAATAGATTATTTAAAAATTTGTCCATGGTTTCAAGAAGGAAGCACAGGGCTAGAGAGATGGCTCAGTGGTTAAGAGTACTGACTGCTCTTCTGAAGGTCCTGAGTTCAAATCCCAGCAAGCACATGGTGGCTCACAACCATCCATAATGAGATCTGACGCCCTCTTCTGGGGTGTCTGAAGACAGCTACAGTGTACTTACATATATACATAAATAAATCTTTAAAAAAAAAGAAGGAAGCACAGCAGCACAAATAACTTGTCTTCTTTGCTCTAATGACCCAGTAAAATTATTGCAACTTGTGTAGTGTGGATATAAATAGCAGTTGTCAACTTTGATCCCCAACTTCCTTTACCTATTTGTCATTTTTCTTGAAACCCTTTTGTAAATGTGTACTGGTGTTTTGCCCGAATGTGTCTGTATGAGGGTTTCAGGCACCCTAGAACTGGAGCTACAGACAGCTGTGAACTGCCTTGTGGGTGCTGGGAATTGAACCCAAGTTTACTGGAAGAGCAGCCAATGCTCGTAACCACTGAGCCATCTTTCCAGCCCCTTGGAATCTTTCAAACTACTTGTTGTAGAGGGTGTTTGATATCAGACAAACCTCCTAAAATATTTTACTTATTTATCTAAAACAGGGTTTCACTATGTAACTTTGGCTGACCTAGAATCCTCAGAGATCCATGTCATCTGCCTGGGTAGGTTTAAAGGTGTGTGCTACCATCTCTAGCTTCTAAAATATTTAACTTACTAAAAGTTTGTCTTGTATTACTTCTTTTTTTTTTTTTTCTTTTTTTTTTTGGTTTTTCGAGACAGGGTTTCTCTGTGTAGCACTGGCTGTCCTGGAACTCACTTTTTAGACCAGGCTGGCTTCGAACTCAGAAATCCTCCTGCCTCTGCCTCCCAAGTGCTGGTATTAAAGGCGTGAGCCACCACCGCCCGGCATTACTTCTTTTTTTTAAAGATTTATTTATTTATTTTATGTATGTGAGTACATTGCACTGTCACTCTCCTCAGACACAGCAGAAGAGGGCATCGGATTCCATTACAGATGGTTGTGAGCCACCATGTGGTTGCTGGAACTCAGGACCTTTGGAAGAGGAGTCAGTGCTCTTAACCGCTGAGCCAACACTCCAGCCTGTCTTATATTATTCTTAACCACTTACTTTGTTTCTTATTGGTCGTTTTATTCTTTTACTTTATGTCGAGGAACTCCATTTACATCCTTAGGGTTACAATGTAATTGTATTCATGGGTAATTGTTTTAAATTTTGTTTAACTTCTATTTTATTGCATGTGTGTGGTGTGCATGTGTGATGTGTGTTGTGTGCATGTGTGTGCACGAGGAGGCAAGTATACTTTCCACCTTGTTTATTGAGGCAGGGTCTCTCAGCTGAACTGAGAGTTTGGTGGTTCAGCTAGTTTTAGTTTACTAGCTTCCCTCAGAAAGTCTGTATTTGTCCCCTGAGTACTGGGACTACAGTCAGCCAACATACCTATCCAACTTTTAAGTGGGTCCAACAGATCTGAACTCTGGTCCTCAAGCTTATGGGGCAAGAGAGCTTTATTCACTGAGAGTTTTAATGAGAGTTACGTGTAGTCATGGACCATCATGTGGATGCTGGATCCATTGCAAAAGCAATAAATGCTCTTAATTACTGAGCCCCCTTAAAGGTGAATTGTTGTTGTTGTGTTATTTTATTTTATTTTGTTGTTTTTGTTTTCTGAGACAGGGTTTGTCTGTGTAGCCCTAGCTGTCCTGGAACTCTGTAGACCAGTCTGACCTCAAACTCACAGAGATCCACCTGCCTCTGCCTCCTGAGTGCTGGGATTAAAGGCATGTGCCACCACCACCTGGCCTCATTCTGTATTCTTTTAATAGTTTAAACTCGTTCATAAAATTTCTAGAAGTCACAGCAATTTTTTAGAGGGAACATTGATGGGATGGAGAGATGATTGAGCGCATGAGGTGAGTAGCAGTGGCTCTAGTGTTTGGTGCTGTACAGGTTTCCAAAGAACAAGCGTGTCAGCTCTTCCTCTTTCCTTTTCCCAGTCTCCAGGCCTCTGTGCTTACGTCTTAACTGCAAATGCATAACCTTCACCTCAATTTAGGACAGTGAGTGGCTAATTATAGCACTAATGTGTTCATTGAAGAAAAGCTTATTTTCAGGTTAGACAGGGAATATGCATGACAGTGCTTCCAAAAACTTAAGGTAATTGAATGAAAAACATGGAATATGTAAAAACACCACAATTAATAGAACCTGATGAAAAATTTAAAAAAAAAAAGTCCCACTAAAATCCTGAAATAAGTCATTTGATACTACTTAAAATAAGTTGGGCATTCTTTAAAAAATGAAAATTGAAAGGAAAAGTAAGTCATTTATACTTGCCTTCACGTAAAAGTTCTATTTTGAGTAATTAAGTAGTGTTAGGGTCCAAGAATCGCTGAAGAATGATGCCCCACACTCAAATAGTATGCAAAAGCAGAGAGCCTGCATGCAGGGGTCTCCCCGTTTGGGAATGGAGACCTCTGGTGGACTCGAAGGCCCAGCTTTTATTGTCAGAGGAATTCCAGGGAGGGGTGTGTGCCCTTTTACCTTGACTGGTTAGCTCTTTCTCTAGGGTCTGACTGATTCTATTATTGGTTAGGGCTCCAGAGACCTCCCAGGGGGTTGCTCACTCGTTCTAGCTACCTGTTCTTACTTCAGGCTGGATGACAAGGTGACCTCAGACTGGCTGTCTGTGGCTGTGGTTGGCTGACCACAGGCCTAGTCTCAGTTTGTAGTCTGTCATGGAGTCATCCTGGCTCTGGTTCAGTCCTTGCAGTAGCTTTAATTGTTGACAAGAAGTTTTTCTTTTTAGTATTTTTATGAGTATGTTTGAGTGCCTCCATGTATGTCTGTATCACTTATGTGCCTGGTGCTGTTCGAGGTCAGAACAAGGTGTTGGATCCCCTGGGACTAGAGTTACTGTCAGTTGTGAGCCACAGTAGGTACCTAGGAACTGAACTCAAATTCTCTGCAAAAGCAAAAGTACATAGAACTGCTGAGTCAACGCTCTAGTCGCCAGAAAGGTTACCTAAGGAAAATTACTTAAAGAAACATAGAATCAGAAAATCACCAGTTTTCGACTCCTAAAGAAATAAGTGATGAGATATTGATCACTAATGAATAAAAACTTCTGGATTAATTTAAAGAGAGAATCTCTCAGCAAGGGGATCAGGTTTCAGTTCTCACAGACATTTGTGTGTATTCTGTGCATGAAGTATGTGCTAAATAACACCGACAGAACATTTTGCTAGAAATGCAGATTCTGCTTCTAATGTAGGGTTGCCAGATTTAGACCAAACAAAATTCAATTTGAATTTCAAATAAGCAGTGAATGATTTCTTTAGTATTAAGCTACATGCTTTTGAACACACTTATTTTTTTATTTTTAAAAGAAGTTAGAGGAACAGAAAGAAAAAGGGGGTAAAGTTTGTGTTGGGGGAGGGGACTAGAGTGCCTTACAAGAAAACTTAAGCATAATAATCAAGTGTGTGGAACTCGCTTAGATTCTGGCTTGAACAAAATATATTTTTGTAAAAAGATATTTTAGAGTCAGCAAGATAGTTTATTGTGTAAAAACATTTGCCACGAAAGTCTGACTTCCTGGTTTTGATCCTGGAGCCTGTGGTGGATAAAGAGAACTGACTCCCACACATGTGCCTCTCACCGCCACACGCACACCATGACATGATGACATGTGCCCCTCTCTCTCTCTCTCTCTCTCTCACACACATACAAATAGTAAATACAAATTTTAAAAGATGCTTAAAAGTATACATTCAGAAAATATTTAACCCCAGTGCTCTGGATGCAGAGCCAGCAGGATCTCCGTGTGTTCAAGGCCGTCTGCTCTGTGAAGCAAGTTTCACAAGGCAGCCAAAACTACAAAGAAAGACCCTGTCTCAAAACAAACAAAAATTGATAAAAATATTTGTGGCTATAGACTGAGTATAAGAAAACAATCATTTTAAATTTTATTAACTGTAATAAATCACATAATTATGGTTATTATATAAACATTTCCACTTAGAAAATGAATTTACAGATGAAATGACATATCTGCAATCTACTTTAAAATATGTTTCAGGAAAGAAAAAATGAATCAAGGAAGTGAATGTGGCAGATTTTGGTAACTGAAGAACCACAGGGTGAATAACGTGTTTTGGTATCACGCTATTATTATTCTGTGGTATTATACTATGTACTTTGTGATACTTGAATTTTTATTACTTTTAAATGCTGTAGGTGCTCACTGTGCCTATTTTATACCAAGCACCTGGTAGATGCGATAAAGAATCTATCACAAATACATTTGAACATGTTTGTAGAATATATTAGCATACCTAATTTCATGATGTATTGAAGTCTTAGTCAGGTTTTAAATGTGAAAAGAGGGCAGAGGGATAGCTCTGTGTTGAGTGCTTGCCTAGCATTAGTAAGGCCATATAAGGTTTTGGGGTGGTCTCTGTCTCTGTTGGGGGTTTCCATTGCTGTGAAGAGACACCATGACCAAGACAACTCTTATAAAGGACAGGTTCTTTATACAGGTTCACAGGTTCAGCCTATTATCATCTATTATCGTCAAGGCAGGAAGCATGGCAGCACCCAGGCAGGCAGTGGAGTTGTTGAGAATTCTATATTTTGTTCCAAAAGCAAACAGGAGACTGGCTTCCAGGCAGTTAGGAGGAAGGTCTCTCAAGGCCACACCTAATAGTGCCTCTCTCTGTGCTAAGCATAGTCAAACTACCACAGTGTCTAACAATGCAGAAAACCCTAAAACAAAACATAACAAGACTCATACTTGTTAAATAATTTGACCATGTATGTGACCTCTGCTTCTTGGTTTCATTTTCTCTTTTTCCCCCCTAAGATTTATTTATGTATGTGACCACCCCATTTGCATGTATGCCTGCATGACAGAAGAGAGCATCAGAGAGAAGAGGGCATCCGATCCCATTATAGATGGTTGTGAGCCACCATGTGGTTGCTGGGTATTGATCAGGACCTGTAGATAAGCGGCCAGTGCTTTTAACTGCTGAGCCATCTCTCCAGCCCTGCTTCTCAGATTCCTAGCAGAGCTGGACCAGAGGCTGGTTTCTTGCCTCCTAATCTGGTAATCTGTATTAGTACTCTGGTTTACTGAGTTATTTAAAATGAAGATCTATCTTATTTGACATCTTAAAATAAGAATACCCTCTGCCTTTACATTTTTAGCATGTATTCTTGTTGTATTTTAATTTATTTTGTTTGTAAACGTGTGTTGCATATTGTATGTGTGGAAGAAAGAAGACTGCTTACGGGAATTGATTGTCCTCTCACCAGTGAACCATTGTTGCTAGCTCTCCACCTTATTTTTTTGAGACAGACTGCAGCTCACTGAGACTGGCTGGCCAGTTTAGAGGGTCTTCCTGTCTTTGTTCCCCAGGGATTACATACATATTCTGTTACACCTAGTTTATTTACAACCCAAATGTTGCCCGCCCCTCACAGAATTCTTTTCTCTATTCCCCTCTCCATTTTACTTCTGAGAGGGTGCCCCTCGCCCTGTATCCCCCTACCCTAAGGCATCATGTCTCTACAAGATTAGGTGCATCCTCTCCCACTGAGGCCAGACAAGGCAGCCCTCTGCTACATATGTGCTGGGGGCCTCAGACTAGCCCATGTATGCTCTTTCGTTGGTGGTGAGACAGAGTTTCTCTATGTATAGCTTTAGCTGACCTGGAACTCACTCTGTAGGCCAGGCTGGCCTCAAACTTAGAGAAATCCACTTGCCTATGCATCTCAAGTGCTGGGATTAAAAACGTGTGCCACCACTGCCCGACATACCTAGTTTTTATGTGGATGCTGGATATCCAAACTTAAGTCTTCATGCTTATACAGCAAGCACTTTATCCACTGAGCTGTCTCTCCAGCTGTGAAATATGCTTTTTAAAAATTTGGGTCATGGAGCTGGAGAGATAGCTCTGTGATTAAAGAGCATTCCCTGCTCTTAGGAAATCCCAGGTTCAATTCCCGGCACCCACATGGTAGCTCAGTAACTTCTTGGTAGCACATGTAACTCCAGTTCTAGGAGATCCAATGACATTTTTTGTCCTCTGAGAGCATCAGGCACACACACATGATGTACAGATAATGCACATGTAGGTAAAATAGTAATACACATAAAAATTTTTAAATGGTTACATAGTTTCCGATTTAAACACAAGCATAACACTGTTCTAGGTCTTGCTTTGGTAATGGAGACATTAGTGAAATACAAATCACAATAGGAAAGACAGTAACTACCAACATTTATTGCTATGTAATAGTCTACTTCTTTTGCTTACCCACTAGTACTACCCATTCTCCTTCCTGTAAGAGACTACTGTCATTATTCATGCAACCTGCCAAGGATATCTTATGTCTCATAAGCAAAGATAGAATTCTATTTTGGATCAGTTAGCTTTCTTTTTAACAAATGATGCCTTTATGAACTAGTCTGTACTTAGCAATATATTGAAAAGCTTTTTTTTTCTTCAATAAATATTGGAGAGTTAAGTTTTATAATTACTTCATAGTATTTTTCCACTTGAAAGACAACTATAATTTATTTAGCTAGTCTTCATTGCTTTGCTCTTACCAATAATGATATAATGACTACTGTCATTATACTTCTGTCATTTTGCATTTATACACAGTAGCTGTGGGATGTTTCTAGAGCTAGGTAGTGGGTAGTTGCTGGATAGTGAATTTGCCTATTTATGTATTTATTTTATTTTAGTTTTTAGAGACAGGGTTTCTCTATTGAAGCCCTGGCTGTTTCACTTTGTAGGCCAGGCTGAACTTGAATTCACAGAGATCTGCCTGCTTCTGCCTCCTGAGAACTGGGATTAAAGGCATGTGCCACCATGCCTGGCTTAAAACTTTATTTTTATATATATTTATTCATCTGTGTGAGTGATATGTATAAATCACAATAGGAAACACAGCAACTAACACTGCTATGTGATAGTCTACTTCTATGTGCACATATGTATACATGTTTATATGTATACATATACCTGTGATGAGCAGAGACTAGAAGATGACATCAGATGCCTCAGAATGAAATTATTGTCATTTGAAGATTGACCAGTTTGTTATGTGTGTCCTGGGATCTAAACTCCATTGCCTGAACAGCAATCACTGCTAACTTCTGAACAGTATCTCCAGAGCCTAGGGCCATGCTCATGATAAGCATGCACTCCACCACTGATATCCCTCCACAGTCTTTACATTTGACCTTTTGACAGAGATAGGTCAGTAGATAAAATTATCATCTGAGTAAAACTTTCTTTTTTTTTTTTTTTTTGGTTTTTTTCAAGACAGGGTTTCTCTATGTAGCCCTGGCTGGCCTCGAACTCAAAAATCCACCTGCCTCTGCCTCCCAAGCGCTGGGATTAAAGGCGTGCGCCACCACTGCCCGGCTGAGTAAAACTTGCAATGCATCTATCCCCTAAATCTGGAAGTTTATTTTGTTTGTTTGTTTTTTTATTTTCTTTTGTGGCTCAGAGGTAGAGTTCAAATGTTTTTGTTTGAGGTTGCAGGAATAATTCTGATACTTATTTCAGGTGTTAAAGAAGGAATGAACTTTTGTAAAATGGAATACAATTACAGAGAAGCATGTTAAATTTAAAAACAACAGGCTAACTGTCGTGCCCATAAAAGTGTGATGGCTGAAGCTGTGCTAGAACAACTTCCATGGCTACTTTAATCTGCACGTTCAAATTACTGCTATTTTAAAATTATTATTATTATTATTATATCTTTCTCTTCCCATGATATTATAGGTTATTCAAGTGTTTCAAAATTAATGTTGTAGTCTCATTTACTTATAGGGAATGCAGTAGAGGCTGTGATTATCAGAATTGAACTGAGAAATGTTTGCTATGGCACCAAGGGAACTGGTGTGCAAAATACAGAATCTCAGGCAGCCTGAGCATAGCACTTACAGTCTGTTCCCATGGGTTAGCTGAGCCAAGTAGAGAGTGCAGCTGCTTAGTATTTACTTAAATCAAGACACTGAAGGTAGAATAAGTTCTATTCTATTCTTAAATGCTAGGTGGTGAAGATAGGAGAAATACAAAAATAACAATAGCAATGGTAATAACTGCCAACACTTATTAAACAAGGAACATTGAATGTGTCCTAGCCATTATGCTGGGTTTGTCTGTTTGTCAGTCAGATGGGCCTCAGACTTGCTCTGTAACCAAGAATGTCTTGAACTTCTAATCTGCCTGCATTTACCTGCCAAGTGCTAGAATTACAGGTATACGTTACCAGACCTAGAGTTTCACAGTGCTTGGGAGCAAACCTAGGGTTTTATGCATGTTAGTCAAGGATGATATAAACTGAGCCCCACCCCTCAACCCTTACTGGTATTTCTTTATTCAGTCAGAGAATTTAGGGCTTCTGTTGCCTTTTTTTCCTCTTTGGTGTCTTGAAATAAGGTGTTATTTTGTACTCCAAATTGACCTCAAACTTTGTATGTAGCTCTGTTGCCAGGGCTGACCTTAAATTCAATGCAGCCTTCTCTCAGTTTCCTGAGTGCTTGGATTATAGGTCTACACTACCAAACCAACCCACATATCTTTGAGGGGTGGAGGGAGGTACACCTACATGAAGTTGATAATCTTAGTTGCTCTCTGCCCTTTTTTCTTTCTTTCTTTTTTTTTTTTTTTTTTTTTTTGACAGAGCTTTTATTGAATCTGGCACAGGATCTTTCCTGGAACTTTCAGATCCAGGCAGTCCGGCAGGCCAGTGACTTCCAGAGAGCCTCCTGTTTGCACCTGCCCAGCACTGACATTAGTCACACACTATCATGCTTCCTTTTCTTTTTAAGGGCATCAAATTCAGATCTTCATGCTTGTTGTACATGAGGAGGTGCTTTACTGACTGAGCTGTCTTCCCCAGGCCCCAAATATCTTTTTAAGAAAAAACAGGGTCTCCTATAGCCCAGGCTGGCCTTGAGCTTGCAGTGATTCCCTTTGCCTCAGTGTTGGGATTTCAGATGCCCAGTTTCTATAGCATTCCTAATGCAAAGTCGAAAAACAATGAGTTTCTGAAAACACACTAAGTGATTGTAACTTGTATACTTATACCTCCTTTGTAGGATTATATGATGATGAACAGTGTCTTGTGTGTATTAAATGCTCAGTAAATACTAGATGTTGTTGTGGTGTCTGAAGCACCATGTTTGGTTTTGAATATACCATGTATTCCCTGGTAGGGGCCATTTCATTCATGATAGAAAAACACAGTGTCTTGCTAGTAAAGACAGGTAGGTATTCTAGGTAAGAAAAAAAACAGTATTAAAGAGATTGGTGGTTTTAGTTTTGCTATTGTGTAAGATGTTTGGAGGTAAAGTGATAGGAAAAAAAACCCTAGATATACAAATAAAAACTCATTTTGGGGAAAAGCTCTTAAGCTGTGAGCACACACACAGTGATGACCAAGCCCGCTCAGTCAGTCAACAGGTTCTCCAGCACAGGAGCGAGGATTAAAAGAGACAATTAGACAAAACTACAGCATGACTGACCCCAGTCAATTCTGAGACTGAAGGCAGGTTTAATAATTTCGAGTCCACTTTTTATACCAACTTAATTACATGCAGGAATTAAGGTCAGTAGTGGTACAGTAAGGAACAAGCAAGACAGTAAACACAAAATCATCAATGCAGTAAGCAAAATTCTGTGATGGTTGTTACAAAGGGTTTGTCAGAATGACCGGAATTTCCTGAGCCTACTTCTTCATCCAAGCCCAAGACCTTGCCTGAAGCCTGCTTTCTCAACTCGTTCTACCCTAAGATTAAAATTCCTGCCTTTACCTACTTCCCTATTATGCCTGAATGTCAGATTCCTGCTTGAAGCCCTTGTCCTTGGCCAATGTCAGGTTCCTGCCAGGCAGCATGGTACCCCAATAAGGCTCTCCACACAGTGACAAGTGATGAGAAGCACCTGGCATTCTTTTTCATTGCTGGTAAGAATGAAAATAGTACAGCCAGCTTAAGAGGTAGCTTGGCAGTTTATTATAACACTATACATCTTATCATACAATCCAATAATTATGCACCTTGGCATTACATAAAGGAGTTGAAAATTATATCCACATGAAAACTGCATTGGTGTTTATAGAAGCTTATTCATAATTGCCCAAACTATAAGCATCCAAGATGTCCTTCATTAAGTGAATAAATAAATAAAGCAGGGTACACTCACATGTGGAATGCATTTTAGCAGTGAAAAGAAACAAGCTTATGAAATGAAAAGGCCACTCTAAAAGCTGACATGCTACATGCTTCCAATCATATGACATTCTGGAGAAGGAGGAGCTGTGGAGGCAGAAGAAAGATTATTGGGCTAGATATGTGATACATGCCTTTAATCTCAACACTTAAGGAGGCAGTGGCAGGCAGATCTCTGTGAATTGGGAGGTCAGCTTAGTCTACAATAGTGGGTTCCAGGACAGTCAGTGATATGCAGTGAGCCCCTGCCGCACTCCCCATCTGCCCTAGACAAAGATCATTAGTTATCATTAAGTAGGTGAGTAGGAAGGGTGAGTAGATGGATCACAGGAGTTTTGGGGCAATCAAACTTCCACATGTTACTCACATAGAGAATACATGAATCAAATTCACAAGTTCTCTAACACTAGATAAGAACCCTAACTAAGCTGTAGATTTTGAGTAATGATCCTTTATCAGTATAGGTTCCATTAGTGAAGAAAAGAGTACATGTGTGAGACAGGATATTTGGCCAAGTTTCTGTACCTTCTACTCAGTTTTTCTGTGAACCTAAAATAGCTTGAAAATCTTAACAAAGGGCAAAGTTTTAGAAGTGAAATTGTTATATTACAATCTAACCCCAAACTTGGTAGCTCAAAACAATTGTCCTTTAATTTGCTTAAAGCTCTGAGTGCCAGTGATTTGGGCCAACCTTAATAGTTCTTTACTTGACCTTGATCTTGAGTCATTCCTATGGATGTAATTGTCTAGTGCAGTGGTTCTCAACCTGGGGGTCCTAGCCCCTTTAGGGGTGAATGACCCTTTCACATGGGACACCTAAGACCATTGGAAAACACAGATATTTACATTATAATTCATAACAGTAGCAAAATTAGTTATGTAGTGATGAAAATAAATTTATGGTCACCACACTTTGAGGAACTGTATTAAAGGGTGGCAGCATTGGGAAGGTTGAGGACCACAGCTCTTTATGGCAGCCCTCCAGTTGGATAGCCTTAGAATGGTTTCTCTTGCACATCTGGTTTTTTTGGCCATCAAAGTAGTAGTGCTAGTGCATGATCCTTTGGCTATTGGCTAGACTTCTTCACATGGCAGTAGAAGCTAAGGTGGCAGTCTATTTCACTGTATTCTATTACCCAAAAGAAGTTAGAGGGTCATTCTATATGCTATGGGAAGAGAAATCAACTCTACCCTTGATGGAAGGACTGTAACAATTTTGTGGGCTTCTTTTGCAGAGGGGAAACCTACTACTTATGGATGTCAGTGTAGGGTATGTTGCTTGGACCCTTTGGTCTTTTGTTTTGCCTAGTTAGTATTTCCTCCAAATTTAGTTATTCAACTCCTTGGTTGTCTTTGTTATCCTGTCTTTAACACTCACACACACACACACACACACACACACACACACACACACACACAGAGAGTTTCTCTTAGACAAAAATAAAATGAAAGCATTTTTTTCAATAATTAATTGAGTTTTGAAAACTCTGAAGGATCAAACCATTTTGAAAAAGAAAATATAAGGGGCTGGAGAGATGACCCAGTGGTTAAGAGCACTGGCTGCTCTTCAAGAGGTCCTGGGTTTGATTCTAAGCACCCACATGGCAGCTCACAACTCTAGTCTATAACCTTAGTAGAGATCCATTGCCCTTTTCTAGCCTCTGTGGGCACCAGGCATACATGTGGTTCACTGACATACATGCAGACAAAACACTCAAACACATAAAATAAGTAAATAATAATTTTGAAAATTTTTTTAAAAAGCTAGGCATGGTAGCTCATGCTTGTAATTCTAATGATTGGGAAGTCAAGGGAGTAAGATTATCATAAGTTTGAGGCCAACCACGCTGCAGAGTAAATTCCAGACCAGGCTAGGCTATACAGGCTATACAAACAAATAAGCAGAGGGCTGGGGAGACAGATCAGTGGTTAACAGTATATTCTGTTTTTCCAGAGAACTTAGCTCCAGGGGATACAACACCGTTTTCTAGTCTCAGAGGGCACTACAGTCATGCACTCACAAGCACATTTAAGATATTGATGAAATATTTTAAAGTACAATTTAAGTTCTTTTTAATATCCTTAGGAACTTGAATTTGATTAACAGGAATCATGGAGACCTACTCAGAATTCTGACTGTAATAGACAAAGATTTTGTATTGATTACCACATCACCTTTTAGTGTTTAAATTCCAAATGTTTTAAGTGTTTGAATGTGAGTCGTTCAAATTTGTGTCTTTTGTATTAATTTTCTAGGAAAATTATTTGATTGATATTTTGTTCAGGTAGACATCTGTGACCATCTTTTACAATTATCTAAAATACTGAATGAGTTGATTCTGAATTGGTTGTTTTTACTTCTGTCTTACCAGAACACAGCAGATTTAAAATGCATTTTTCTTTGAGCTCTGTTCATTTATAATCCTTTTGGTTGCTATTTTATTCTGCTGTCTATTCTGAAAGGCTTCTTAGCCTTTGTTCATTAATCATAGGAAGCAGGTGTGCAACATGCCTTGCCCTTAAGTGGAACATCTAAAATTAGTCCTGCTACAACCAGTGCTGGGAACAAAGTTTCAGCTGTGTATTGCATGTGTTAAGCAGATACTGCAAAGTTGAAAGAAACTCCCAAGCAATAAGTAAGTGGTCTATGTTATGTCTGTGTCCATATATTTATTTAACTATATAATTAGGAAGCCTTTTTATTAAACAGATGAACAAATCACAACTGTTAGTTCATATGCTCTGTATAAAAACAGCTTTGCTTATAAACTATGCTGTTTAATTATCCATTTCAGAAGAAAAATACCTAAGAAACTTGAGATAATAACAGTTTTTCTGCATATTTGTCTGTTTTAGTTTGTAAAGGAAGATAATCTGTTTATTCTATATGAATGACTCCTTTTTCTCTTTTTTCTTCAGAGTTCATATAAACCTAGTCACAAAAATGGCATCCTGGTTATATGACTGCCTTTGTGAAGCTGAGCTTGCACAGTACTACCCTCATTTTACTGCGCTTGGCCTTCAAAAAATAGATGAATTAGCCAAGGTTACAATGAAGGACTACTCCAGATTGGGAGTCCATGACATGAACGACCGCAAACGTCTTTTCCAACTTATCAAAATAATTAAGATTATGCAGGAGGAAGATAAAGCCCTCAGTAGCCCAGAGCATTCTCTTCTGGCAAGCAGCCTGTACACCAAGCCTCGGGAATTCAGATCTGGGCCCCGAAGACAACTGCATTTTGATTCTCCTTCTGACAGCAAAGACAAAATGGCCAACAATGAAACAGGCACTTTATCTGACTTCTCTGTGGATGAGCAGAAGTCCACTTACCTGAAAGTGCTGGAACACATGCTACCGGATGATTCCCAGTACCAGACAAAAATAAGAGCCCTGGATGCCTCTGCTGCTGATGCTTGCATGCAAGCAGAAACCAACGCTCCGCTCTTTTCATCAAATTACATTTCCCCAAAACTGGGAAATTGTGATATTCCTGTTATTCAAAGAGTCTCTCATGTTTCAGGGTATAACTATGGAATCCCTCATTCTTGTGTCAGGTAATACTTTATTTTTGTATTTTTGGGAGAAATAGGGGAAGACAGCCTAAGGCAGAGACAGATTTCTTCTTCATGACCAGAGGAGTGCAAACACTCTAAATTCTTAGTAAATGACTATAAAATATGAATGATGGTTAGCAAGTTTTGCCTTAATAATCACAATAAGTGAATAGAAGGAAATTTATGAGGAACTGGAATTTTCCAGATGGCAAAAAGCTGATGTACATTGTTCATGCATATCACACAAACACCTGCTACTCACCAAGGGTCTGCTGCAGGTCTAGCAGACCTGGTACTGTTCCTTCCTAGAGTGATATAGCTTAATGTACTCAAGAAAGCAGAGTCGTTAACCTGCTTTCTACAACAGAAAGAGTCACACCATTCACAGGAGTGTTTTTAAGGCCTTCAAATTCAAACCAGCCAGATGATCTAGAGTGTACTTAAGGCCAGAGAGCAGGTAGTTAAATTGTAGTTAAACTGTTCTTTGAACAGTGAGGTCACCTGCTTACATTGAAGCAGGATTCTAGTCTGGCTGCCGGTTTGTTTGTTTGTTTGTTTGTTTTTTCTTTAATCCAGTCCTGAAAGAACAGATGATTTTTTTTGGTGATTACAAAGAGTAAGACCTTTTGATGGCGATTAGAGGTTGTGAGTCAAAATGGCAGTAAGCTATTTCACCTGGTGCTTCTAGATAGAATTTTAAATAAGATCCTTGAGAGGTGAAATACTGAATAATAGTCAGTGCTAAGAATGATAAGGTAGAGAATATGTTCCTTTAAAATATATTACTTGTTATATTACTAAGAAAGAAACACACACACATTTGTTTGGTTGGGTTTTGTTTTTGTTATTCGAGACAGAGTTCCTCTGAACAGCTTTGGCTGTCCCGGAACTCACTTTGTAGACTAGACTGGCTTTGAACTCACAGAGATCTGACCACCTCTGCCTCCTGGGAATCCTGAGCTGGGATTATTGGGTGAAAGTACCAGTAGTAATTTGAAATACTTGTTCTAGCATAGCACAGAGGATTTAGTACTGTTTTTCTTCTTTTAATTGTAGAGTGTAAATATGAAAGGTAAAAGAGCAAACGTTCTTTTTTAATATTTTAGTCTTTTATTGAGCAACACATAAAATATAAATTACAATTATTTATAAAAATACTTCTAGTGCTTAATACATCATGACATAGAATGCATATTTTAATTTAAATATTGCTGTTACATTTACTTTACAAATATTAAGTAATAGCTATGATATCTGACTCTAGGTATGAAGATAATTAAGATATCTGGAGGCTCTTAGATGTCAGGGGGCAAGGTAAGAGATGACAGACAGACTTAATCATTTGTGTCAGGCGTGGTGGTACATGCAAACCCAGCACTCAGACAAGACACACAGAGGCTGATGAGCTCAAGCCACACAGCAATACCCTATCTCAAAAAGAGACATGAGACAAGCCAGAAGTACCCACTGGGGAAAGAGCACACTTCCTCTTTGCCTTTTCATCTTAAAAATTCAAACCATAGGCCTTTTGTCCATGAGACTCATCCTGGAATCCCTGCACAACTCTAAAATGACTAGCTAGGGATAGTAGTACAGAAGTAATTCTAGCCCTGTGGATGCTCAAGACACAATGCAAAACCTCGTCTCAGAGCCTCACAAATAAAAATAAAAAGGACTAAGTTTTCTGTCCTCTTTGAATAGCTTCCTATGGTTAGGCTATTAATACTAAACATCTAAAGATTTTGATCCAAAACCCTTGTTTAAATGAGAAAACATAAAAAAGTAGATTTTATGAAGGAACAGATAATAATATGAAATCAAAAAATAGACTAGATTCCAAAATAATCAGTTAAAATACTCTCTTTTTTTCTGGTGAAAAATTAAGTGCATATGCAAAAGAAGAGAACAGAAAATCCCCACAGATTTATCATCAAGTCCCATGCCTCAGGTGATGTTAGTCTCATATTCTAACTGAAATAGTAAGATGCGCTTTAAGATGTCTTAAAATCATGCACTATGAATATTGGAAAGTTTGTTTGTTTGTTTGTTGTAAAAACTAATTTAGATCCTGGCAAAAAATAATTTTCTAGCCACTTGGAAGGCTCAGAAAATCAGAATTTACTTGAAACAATTATATCACTATTTAATTTTGTATTAAAGTTTTTGTAAATTTTGTATATCTGTTATTAAATTTTTTAAGGGACTGTCAAATAAATTTTAAAGTGTAAAGGAGGAAACAATTTATTGCTAATTTTTTTACATAGACCAAAACTATTAATCCTGATAAAAATAATCTGCATTCAAAAATTTTATTTTCAGAGTGAAAATGGATCTTTTCTTTTCCTTTTTTAAAAACCTAGTTTTAGAGAAGTTTCTATGTAAGTGGTTCTTACATATACCACATGAGATGCAGCAAATAAACCTTGTGGAAGATGCTAGGTATTGAATGGCTCACTGAGGCCAGTGAAAGAATGCACTGAATAGGAGATTGAGCTGGTAGTGGACAGGATCAGTCATAGAATGGTTCTGAGAATAAATACATGGTTATATTCTAATGAATGAATGAATTCATATCAGGGTGAGGCAAAAAAAGAAGTAAGTGGGGCTGGGGAAATAGTACAGTAGATAAAGTGCTTGCCGTGCAAACTAAAGGACGAGTTCAATCCCCAGCACACACATAAGAAGCCAGTGTGGTAATAGTGCTTGTAATCCCAGCACTGAGGAGGTAGATAGTGGATCCCTGATGCTTGCCCTAGATTCCAGTGAAAAATTCTGTCTCAGAAAACAAGGCAGTCCAATCCTGCGGAGAACCACACTTGATGTTGTCTTCTGGCCTCCGCACACATAAGTGCACATACAGAGACACAAGAAAAGAAAGAAAAAGTAACAACTCAGGGAGGGGCTGAGTGTATCTATGAGGTATAGGAGGTAAAGTACATTGAAACCCACCACCTAATTTGAAACACTTAGTTTCAATCTATTAGGATTCAAAGAGAAAGGGATGTAGGGTCTGGGATGTCATTCAGTTGGTAGAGTGCTTATTTAGCATGCCCCAAACCTTGGATTTACTCCCCAGCATCAGATAAACTGTGTCTGGTGGTATATGCCTGTGACCCCAGCCTAGTTTACAAGAGACTCTCTGTCTCAAAACAGAAATTTGATTAATGATCAAGAAAAATGTTAAGTGTACAAGAATTGGATTAAAAAGGAACAAGAAAGATAGGGATTTGGGTTTTGGAAAGGCCTTGCCTTCTTAGTAGCAGAATATAGGTAGATTTTGATGTCCAACTGGAGTTTAGGGGCCACAAAGAGCACTGGGAGCCAAATACACCATCTCAGAGCTAAAATAACAGATTTGTTTCTAGCCGCTGCTGCCTCCTCCCTCTCTCCCTTCCTCCCTCCCTTCCTTCCTCTTCTTTTTCTTTTTCTTTTTCTTTTTCTCCTCCTCCTCCTCCTCCTCCTCCTCCTCCTTTCCTTTCTCCTCCTCTTCTTTGGTATGGCAGAGTGTGAGGTGGTATAGGTCAGAGATGGAAACCAGAGGCTAGGTAGTAAAAGCTTTGTCATTGCTGACCTTTAATGTGGAATTATTTGCATGAGCTTGGCATATAGGGGCCTAGGCTTGAAATCCCAGCACATGGGAGGTGAAGGCAAGAGGCACTACAGTCCAGCCTTCACTACAATAGCAAGTCCTGTCTCAAAACTTGGATTTGGTGACACATACCTGTAGTCCCAGCACTTAGGAAGCTAGGGTAAAAAGTTAGGGCCAGCCTGAGCTACATAGCAAGGTCTACATCAGTTTGAGCTACAAAGTGAAACCCTGTCTCAAAAACAAACAAACAAACAAAAACCCAACAAACCAACCAAACAAAAAACACATATATCAAAGATACTCAAAATGTACTGATACTTTGACCATTTAAGTAATTGAATCCTTTTCTTAAAAATTAAAGTCTGTTTGTAAACATATATCAGGCAGATCACCTCAGAGAATCCTTGGACTGAAATGGAGAAAATCAGAGTTTGTGTTCGAAAACGGCCTTTAGGTGTAAGGGAAGTACGTCGTGGAGAAGTTAATATTATTACTGTAGAAGATAAAGAAACTCTGCTTGTACATGAGAAAAAAGAAGCAGTTGACCTTACACAATATATTCTTCAGGTAGGATCTTTCACTCACTGTGTTTCAAACTAATATCACATATGTCAGTTTTTTACTTTGAATGGTTGTTCCAAAATCCATTTTCTGGTTCATATAATCATATTTAATGTTTCTTTGTTTGCTTGATTGTTTGTTTATTTTGAGATAGGATCTCACCCTTGCTAAAACTAAAAGAGATCCAACTGCCCCTGCTTCCCGAATAAAAGGACTAATGGCATGTGCCACTGAGCCCAGCTCTTGATTTTTATACTAAGTTATTGATATCTTGGTCTTTCATTCTTTAAAATATATATAGTGGGATTATGATATACATACTTAGAAAATCATAATTCCTGCATTATTCAATGAAGCTCTAGCATATATTCACTTAGCATGTTCTGTGAATTAGCAAAATCAAGGGTACAGAGGAGGAAATAAAAAGAACGTAAGTCAGTAGTTACTGATGACCAGCTGCCAAGAGTGATGGTTATATGCTTGGTCTCCTTTTCCCCCTGCAGTATGGAATATGAACATTTTGGGGGTTGTGTTTTGCTCGAGACAGAGTGCTCTCTCTGTGTAGCTCTGACTGTCCTGGAACTCGCTCTGTAGACGAGGTGGGCCCTACGTTCAGAGGTGTGCTGCCTCTGCCTCCTGAGTGCTGTGACTAAAGGTGTGTGAGCCCCCATCACCCAGCTGCCTGTTTGTTTTGAGGCAGAACATCATTATATAGCACTGACTGGCCTGGAACTTGCTGTTTAGCCCAGGCTGGCCTTAATGCACAAAAATCTACCTGCCTCTTCCTCCCTAGTGCTGGAATTAAAGGCACATGTCAACTGAGCTCTTTTTTTTTTTTTTAAAACAAAACCTCACTATGTAGCCCTGGTTGTCCTAGAATTTTTTAAGCATACCAGGCTAGACTTGAACTTGCAGCTATCCTCCTGCCTCTTTCTCCAGAGTACTGGGATTACAGGTATTTGCTTTCCATGCTCAGCAGGGAATGTCAACTTATCACTCTGCTGAAAGTGAGTTTTAAAGCAGGGTGTGACTCTATAGTCCAGGCTGGCCTAAAACTTGCTCTAGCTAGCTCAAGCTGGCCTTGAGTTCATGACTTTTCTGATTGAGCATCGTGAGTGCTGTTACAGGCATATACCAGTATGCCCAGCTCTTAGGTGAGTATGAATCTTGTATTTAATTATGGATAATATATTTTCACATTTAACTATGCTCAGATGCATAAAAAATCTTAAACTATGAAAAAAGTTTGGTGTTGAACTTATTCCAAGTTAGCAAGTACCCAAGCACCAATTCTAATAGAGAAGCAGCAAACTCCACAAATGAGAGGAAATCATATAATCATAGAATGCTAAGGAAATGGCTACAGAGGCATAAGGAGCTGAGTTCAAAGCCCAGCCCCCACTTAAAAAGCTGGGCATCGTGGCAGATAGCTGTGTCCCCAGCACTGGGAGATGGAAACAAGAGACAGGCACTGGGAGATGGAAACAAGAGACAGGCTTCCTGGCCAGTCTAGCCAATAGATGAGCCTCAGGTCTAGTGAAAGACCCTGTTTCAAAAAATGAGATTCAGAGTGCTAAAGATGCCCAACGTCAGTCTCTGGCCTTCACGTGTGCATGCACACAAAGATTTTGGAACCCAGAGTTTCTTTTACTCTGAATCTGCCTTCTTAATCTGCCTTCATAAACATTGAACATTCATTCTTTTTCTTGTTCAGTTACAAAATGCAGTGACTGGTAACAAGAAAAATGTGGTGATTAATAGGCTGAGCTAGCAATTCACTTAGCAGCTGCGATATTATTCTATTGCAGTAAATCTTTTCACACTGAAGTCAAATTGTTGAAACTTATCCCTTCTTTCAAACTTGCATTGTTCTTACAAAAATTGAGTTTCACAGTGGCATCTAGAGTAATCCAATAGTCTTCCTATGGGCAATAAATTACTAGGGCACTGTACAGCCAACCCAATCATTTTAACAGCATCATTGATTGTTGATCAATGCACAGTCCATTAGGTTTCAGTGGGAGATACTTACTTTGAAGATAATCTAAATGATCGGTTAGTTGTAAGGCTAGTTAGTTTCATGGCTGCTATAGCCATAGTGATAGCTCTGTCCAATCACCATCTACCCAAAGCCACCTTAATGATGCTTCAGTCACAGCAATTCCCTCTAGGAGGCATCATATTATCTTTTGTATTTTTCCATTATCCCCAAACACAATAACCTTACTCCTTTGTCATTGCCATTGATCAGTATTTATTGAATATCCATAGATTCCATGACATTTTCTCTGCTGTTGAACTTTGGACCTCTGCTCTCATAGGTCAGAGTCCTTATTTGTCAATACTATGATATAAAAATATCACTTTTTCCTTTCTTTAAAAGAAGTCTGTATCGAACTTGATGCTAAATAAAAGTGATCCCAGTTCTTTAGTTTTTATTTTGGAGCTTGCTCAGAGAGTAAAACAGAAAATTTGTCTATGTAGTTAAATAACCTATCTTTTCCAATCAAGTATGTCCACCACATACCCGTTAAAAATGTTATGCAAGCACAACTCAAAAAATTAATTATTTTCTAAATTATTTCTTTTTGTTTTTCTTTTTTGTTTTTGTTAATTGTTTTGTTTTACTTTTACATTCCATCCCTGCCAAATACTGGGAAATCCAATCCAGGGCCTCATTTGTGCTAGAAAAATAAATATTTTACCACGGAACTGCATCCCAAGCTCTACCCTACTTTCCAATTTTAAAAAAGAAATTCGTTCGTTCGTTCATTTGTTTGTTTATTGAGAGAATGTATCACTACCTAGTCTGCTGGCTTGTTATTTCCTCTGAAGCCCAGGTTATATACTTGTGGTCCTCTTGCTTTGGCAACTCAAGTTCAGAGGTTACAGCCAAGTACTACCATGCTTAGCTAGTCTTTTAAATTTCTACAGGACTCTAGAGTTGGCTCAGTGATTAAGAGTACTCATTGTTCTTCCAGAGGATTTGAGTTCAGTCCCAACACCTGTTAGGTACCTCGCAACTGTCTGTAAGGCCAGTTTCAGGGGATCCAACACCCTCTTCTGGCTTCAGTGAGCATCTGGACACATGTGGTAAACACTCAAACACATCAGTAAAAAATAAATTTGTAAAGGGATTCCAGGATCAACAGAAGGCCTGTGTTTTTGTTTCATTTTGGTTTTGGTGTTTGTTTGTTAAGACATGGTCTCACTATATAGCTTTGGTTAGAATTCATTATGTAGATCAGGCTGACCTGGAACTCACAAGATCCACCTGCCTCTGCTCCCAAGTGCTGGGATTAAAGGTGTGTGCTGTCTTTAATTTCGTGAGACAAAAAGAAATACATGCTCTCCAAAAAGGCACTTCTTGTGGTTCATTGGTTGGGTCTTTACAGGAAAGGTGGGTAGGGAGCAAAACAGGATGTTATCATGTAGCCCTGACTGGACTAGAGGTCATTATGTAGAACAAACTGACCTCACACTCACAAAGATCTGCTTGCCCCTCCCTCCCAAGTGCTGGGATTGAAAATATGTGCTATCATGCCTGGCCCCGGTTGGTTTTTAAGACAGCCTCCTTTTGTAGCCAATACTGATTTAAACTTGGGATCCTCTTAACTCAGTGTCTCCAGTGATGGAACTATGTGTTCCTGGCTGAGTTCCAATTATTTAAAGTTTTTAAAAATTGTACTGTATAGCTCAAAAAGTTAACAGGGACTGTCTCTAAGTACAATAATTTACAGGTAGTTTGGCTTTTTTTTATTCTTGTTTTTCATATTTCAAAAGTTATCAATAATTTGTGTGTGGGTTGTTTGTTTTGGTTTTTTTTGGGTTTTTTTTTTTGTTTTTTTTTTTGGTTTTTTGAGGCAGGGTTTCTCTGTGTAGCCCTGGCTATCCTGGAACTCACTCTGTAGACCAGGCTGGCCTCGAACTCAGAAATCCGCCTGCCTCTGCCTCCCAAGCCCTGGGATTAAAGGCGTGCGCCACCACCGCCCGGCCTTGTTTTGTTCCTGAGACAGGGTCTCTACATAGTCCCGGTTGTCCTAGAACTCACTATGTAGACCAGGCTGGCCTTGACTTAAAGAGCTCCACCTGCCTCTGCCTCCCCAGTGCTGGGATTAAAGCCATTCCTGGCTAATTTGTGTCATTTTTATATTGATATAGTTAAATACAAAGGTCGGATAGATGTTGAATAGGTATATTTTTTCACTTTCTTTGGTCTCATATTTAACTGTAAAGCAGGGAAATGAATGGATCTGGAAAATATATTAATGTGGTAGCCCAGACTCAGAAAGACAAGCAGCATACTTTGCCTCTTTAGTTTTAGTGTGTGCTGCTGGAGCGAGTGGTGCGTCTTCTCTCATGTACATCTTAGTGTTTAACTTTTAGATATGTGTATATGGGTAGATAGAACTAAAAAGGGAACCATGAGTTAAGGAAAAGGGGAGAAGGCATGAAGACATAAGGTGCTTACTAGAGGTCGAAGCAGAGAGATGGGAAGAGAGGAAGGAGGATATTTAAAAATGATGTTGACAGACAGCTGAGGAGTCACTGAAGACAAGTGTTGGTATTTCTTTTGGAGACGGTAAATATGTTCTAAAAGTAGATTATGCTGATCATTGCATGGCCCTTTGTATATACTAAAAATGTATATTTTGAATGAAAAGTGAGTGGTTGACATTTCACATGATTCTAACTTCTCTTAGCCCAGCAAAAAATTATCTACAATGTGTTGTTTGCTCCTCTGCTGTCTAAGAAACTAGTTTCACATGGAAGCAAATTCAGGTTTCTACTCCTACATAAGAGTTTGTTCCTCTCTTGTGTATTGTGTAATTAAAATATAACTTTTCATTTAAGGAAAAATATGTTGAAAAATGCCATAATAAAACTAATATTTTATGTGCTGATTAAAAATTAACAAAAAAAAAATGTGAATGCTAAAAACGCTTCCCATGGGAAGCAGGGAGATGAGCAGGGAGTAAGCATCTTGCTGTGCAGCCATGAGGTCCGGAGTAAAAGGGCGGCGTGACTGTGCAACTCACATTACTGGGGCTGTGACAGCCAGATCCCAAAGCTCATTGACCAGCCAGCCTAGAAATGAAACTCTGACTCAAGGCAGTAAGATAAAGAGTGATAGAGGAAGATGCTTGATGTCCTCCTCTGGCCTCTGTATATACACCTCCATGTATACAACTCTCACCACCCCCAACACACACGCACACACGCACACGGTGGTCTTGAACTGGTGTTGTACTTGAGATGACCTTGAATTCCTGATCTTCTTGGTTCCACCTCTCAAGTGCTGGGATTAGAGGCACAGGAAGCCAAGCACTCCTGCTTTTACTCCATGCTAGGGGCTGAGGCCTTGGGGTTTATGCATGCAAAGCAAGCATTCTCCCAAGGGAACTACATATCCAGCCCAGATCTTTTTACCATTCTTCAGATTCATTCTCTAACATTCCAATGTTTGGTGATTTTGTAAATGGTAAACTTGGCTCTGTGATCTCAATGTCTTCTCAAATGACCTAATTTCCATTCCAGTGTAATGTAATAGTACATAAAAGGTCATTGAACCTGGGGAAGAGTAAGCCAAATTAAATTTGCCAAAGTGCAGTTTTCTGGATCTGGATATACAATTATCTAATTGAATAATTAGAGCAGGTTCAAAATGAGGCAGAAGATAGGCCCTAATTTCACTCATTATGTGGTAACTGTCCTTCTGCTATAGTCAGCTGAACTTACTAAGCTTTCTTACTTAGGTATGGTTGGTTATGTTACCTTCATGGTAAACCTCTAAGTTATACAAAAATTAAAGCTTTTGAATTATTGCTTTGCAGACCCAGTGTAATGAGATCTTATCTCTTTCTCAGATCACCCTGATTTTTTATTTGTAGCCCTCCTGTCATATCCAGTCATTTGCCTTTTTGTTTGCTTGGTTTTCCCATTGTCACCCAATTTGACCCTTCCCACTTCACCAGTGAGTGGCTGGAGTCAAGTCACAATCTAGTCTCATCGTGAACTCAGATTGATCTTGCAGTGAAATAGCTTAGATCATCCTTCTGCTATGTAAAATTCTTTACTTCATCCTCATTGTTTCTGAATTTTTTTAAGGCTAATGTCCAGGACTCCTAGCACTTAATCTGTTCTAGCACTGTAGCTAACACTCTTCCATTTACCAGAGGCCTGTGTTTCAGGACTGCTGGGTGTTTGCTCTTTTCCTACACAGAAACTAGTTAATTCCTTGTGCTTTCTTTCTTTGGCCTTTTGCTTATATTTCTTCTGTCTGTATCTTCCTCCCTCCTCCCATCTCTTCCTCTCACACCACCATATCCAACATCATAATATCTTTCCCAAGAAGAAGAAGAAATGTGTTTCCATTGAATTATATCCTTCCTCCACTCCTGTGCAAGACTTTAATAAAAGGGACTTGAGGAAAGGGGTATACAGAAACTGCTTTCTGTTCAGTTTTTCTAAAACTGCTAAAAAAAAATTGTTAAAAACAGGGCTTGCATGCAGTTCTGTTGGTAGAATGCTTGCATGAAGCTCTGGGTTTAATCCACAGCACCATATAAGCCAGGCAGGGCAGACGTTCATGTTATTTGAACACTTAGGAGGCAGAGGCAGGAGAAGCAGAAGTTCAAGGTCATCCTTGGTTGTATAACTTCAAAGTCAGCTTGGGACACATAAGACCACGTCTCAAAATAATAATATCAATAATCAAACAGATCCATTAAAACAAAAATTGTGACTTTTCCTATAGCTAAATACTTACTAACTCCAACTCAAAGTATGAGGAGACACTGAAGACAGGGGACACAGTACCACAGCTATCAGGGTACATACTCATTTATCTTACCTTTCACTTCAAGTTCTGCTCAGCACCTTCAGGAGTGGGGTGGGATAATTCTTTACCTTTGGGCTCCTTCAAGCTCCTGTTACAGTATACATATACCAACTAACAGTGACTGTGGAACTACAAGTTAAGCTATGTAACCTTCAGAATGAAAGTTGATCCCTAGAATTCACCCAAATTTTCATATATATTGGCCTTGCCAAGTTCGTAAGATAATCCTTATAGAATTAATTTCCTTTTCCAGACCCAATTATATTCATCAGTTTATTTCTCTTAAGAGGGAACAAAAGTCGCCGGGCGATGGTGGCGCACGCCTTTAATCCCAGCACTTGGGAGGCAGAGGCAGGAGGATTTCTGAGTTCGAGGCCAGCCTGGTCTACAGAGAGAGTTCCAGGCCAGCCAGGGCTACACAGAGAAACCCTGTCTCGAAAAACCAAAAAGAGGGAACAAAAGTTATTACACTGTAAGAACATGTACGGACAGAGGTTGGAAGCAAAAAAGGACAGTCATTTAACAGTTACTGATTGTTCATTCAGTAACTTCCTATTGCTTAGAAATGTATTTAGCCTTTCCCATGTGTTAATAAAATAGTTGTGATGAAAATGCACGTGTATTGCTATAAAAATTGATTTTATTTTTCAGCATGTTTTTTATTTTGATGAAGTCTTTGGTGAGGCATGCAGCAATCAAGACGTATACCTGAAGACTGCTCACCCCCTCATTAAGCATATTTTCAACGGGTGAGCCAGATTGATTACTTCTCTTACTTTTAGTTTTCTATTCTCCATGAGTTTTTTATTTCTCCATTAATACATGAATGCCTTTCTAGTTCTTTTGGATTATATAGGAATTTATGCCATAACCTGATGAACTTAATTAGACTCTTCTGGATTCATTTTATTTGCTAAACCTTGGGAAATTTGCAACAAATTTTCCTTTTACACTGGAGATAGTGTTTCTGTTTCTTGGCTAAATAAAAGCTCTCAATAGCTTAATTTTGTATCTTCAGAATAATAGATTTGAGAGGTTGTATTTAGCTTGAACTTAGGCATTTCTAAGCACTTGGAAGACTGAGGTGAGAAAACAGACACAAGTTTAAGGTCAGCCTGGTCTACATGGTGAGCTCCAAGGGCCTAGGCCAGCCTGGATTACAGTGAAAGCTATCACAAAATAACCAAAGTAAAATACAGATGCAAAGGAAAGAAGAGACAAAGTCTCTAGAATACATCAAAGCATCTTAAGTGGTAAGTGCTTGTTGCTCTGTGTGTGTGTGTGTGTGTGTGTGTGTGCGCGCGCGCGCGTGCGCGCGCGCATGCACTTGGAATCAAACTCTCTACCTTCTGCATGCAAGGCAAACACTCTACAAACTGAACTATATATACACTCTAGCTCAAGTGGTCTTTAAAGTCCTTATTTTCTCATATTCAACAATTGTCTTATGTAGTATTATCAGTTCTGTAAAATAATTCCTTTAAGAAAACATATTTTGGTTTAGGGATGTTTTTACTTTTTGAATATGTTTTTATATGCTAAATTTCTTTAAGGATTCTTTATGATAATATAAATTATTGTTCTTTAAATATTTATAAATAATTCTAATTATTCTTTCCCTAGAGGCAATGCCACTTGCTTTGCATATGGACAAACAGGTGCGGGGAAAACCTATACCATGATAGGAACTCATCAAAACCCAGGATTGTATGCTCTGGCTGCCAAAGATATCTTCAGGCAGCTGAAAGTGTCCCAGTCAAGAAGGAATCTCTTTGTGTGGATCAGCTTCTACGAGATCTACTGTGGACAACTGTATGATCTCCTAAATGGAAGAAAACGGTACTAGACAAGGGTGGGAAGCCTTTGGTCTGTGCATTACTGTCGGAGCCAGAGCTCCATGGAATCACTTTGATCACATGTCTTTAATGAGAGGCGTTTTTGTGAAATAGCAGTCTCTAGCATGGAGTGATCTTTCTTCTCCCTCTTTCCCTTTTCTGTTTTGAGGCTGTCTAACTTGTAGCCTTGTTTAGAATAAAACTTGCTGTTTTGCCCGGGCAGCCTTGAACTTGTGATCATCCTGATTCAGCCTTCCAAGTGATAGCATTACAGACTTTTGTCACTATGCCTAACTTGGATACATAGTATTTAAACTGTTAATTCAGATAGGAAAAAAATGTTACTTAGCCATCTATTAAGACCTTCTCAGTGTGAGGATTGATCCTAGAGCCTTACACATGCCTGGCAAGCATTCTGCCTCTGAGCTACAGCTTCAGTTCCTGCTGATGTCTTTGTTTTTTTTAAAGAGCAGTATTATAGTATCTATCAAGACTCCTCCTCATTTTCACCTGTGAAAAAGATACTTTCAGAAAGTCAGGAAATCAATATGTATTTAAATATTTTCCCTTTAATGTTAGTGTAAACATAATGACAGTTTTCTGAAACTGGCAAAAAAAAGTCTTTTTCTTCACTTTCAACCTTTTAAAAATATTTACTTTTATTTTATGTGTGTGGCTATTTTGTCTGCATGTATGTCTTTGTGTGCATGTTTGGTACCTACGGAGGCCAGAAGAGGGCATTGGATAGTTGTTAGTTGCTGTGTGAGTGCTGGAAATCAAACTCAAGTCCCCTGGAAGAGCAACCATTGCTCTTAAATTACACTTGCATTTCTTTACTTTGTGAGCATGTATGTTGTATATGTATGTAGGCATACATGTGTCATGATGGGCATGTGGAGGTCAAAGGACAACTTGTAGGAATCATTTCTCTACCATGTGGGTCTAAGGCAGTGACTCTCAACATTCCTAATGCTGTGACCCTTTATTACAGTTCCTCATGTTGTGGTGACTGTAATTTAGCTATTGTTAGGAACTGTAATGTAAATATCTGTGTTTTCCAATGGTCTTAACTATGAAAGGGTGCTTAGATAAACCCCCAAAAGGGTCACAACGCAGAGGTTGAAAATCATTGGTCTGAGGGATGGAATTCAGGCTTAGTGGCAGAACCCAACCACCAACTCACCTTTAACTTTTAACTGTTATCAGGCTTCAGCTTATTACACTTACAATGTAAAAGTAACCTAGGGATGCATCAGCATGCTGATTACAGATGTTTCTAGAAGAAAGGTTTTTTTGTTTTGTTTTGTTTTTTGTTTTTTTTCGAGACAGGGTCTCTCTGTGTAGCCCTGGCTGTCCTGGAACTCACTTTGTAGACCAGGCTGGCCTCAAACTCAGAAATCCTCCTGCCTCTGCCTCCCAAGTGCTGGGATTAAAGGCGTGCGCCACCACCGCCCGGCAAGAAAGGTTTTTTTTAGGTTGGGAACAGGTGGCCTAAATGGAATAGCTGGCAACAGTTGTGAGGGGTCAACTAGCTGGAGAACAGAAAGGTGAGAGGGAGTCAAGGATTGCCGTAACAGAGTAAACTGCACCTGATCCATATGGGAAGAGCGAGCGGAGCCTGGTGGATGGCCACGAAAGCCTGGCCAGTGCCACAGCAAAGGTAGGCAAGCCTTCTTGGAGCTGCCCAATGGGACATTCTTGTTCATGCGCTGCAGGAAAGCAGTAGAACAGGGTGTGGGAACAGCTCCTGTCCAGTCAGGAGACCACATAGGAGAGACTCTAGCAGGGAGGGCACTAGTGTAGTGAGTAGCATAACTGAAGAAGCCAGCAGGTGGGCTGAGACCCATCATTGCACTGCTGACCATCCCAACAAAAAGGTACGTTACAGTTGAGAGGAAGTACAAAGAGTTCATCTCAGACACTGCTTCTCAGGGTACTTTTCTCATTCACTGTCTCTGTAATGTTTAAGCCTCCATTGAACTCAATTATGGCTTTTCTTCCAAGCCCTGTTATCCTCATTAAAAGTCTTTTCCAAGGGCTGGAAAGATGGCTCAGCGGTTAAGAGCTCTGACTGTTCTTCCAGAGGTCCTGAGATCAAATCCCAGCAACCACATGGTGGCTCACAACCATCCATAATAAGATCTGATGCCCTCTTCTGGAGTGTCTGAAGACAGCTACAGTGTACTTAGATATAATAAGTAAATAAATCTTTAAAAGAAAAGTCTTTTCCAAGTTGAGGATATAGCTATGTGGTAGGAACACTTAACCTAGCATATATAAGGCCCTGAATTCAATCCTCAGTAAAAGAAAGAAAGAAAGAAAGAGAGAGAGAGAAAAATACCTTTACCCAGGAATAGTGGCTTAACCCTGCAAACCAGCACTTAGCAGGCTGAGATATGAAGATCACAAATTCAAAGCCAGCCTGGACTACACAGGGACACTGCCTCATCTCCTAAGCCCACCCCCCGCCAGAGCTCTTTGTAGTTATAATGCCTGCTTCTTTAAGTAAAAATTTTAGTGAATTATCCAAATTATCACTCTATATATTTGTATTTTTCAGTGGTAAACGAAGAATGAGAATACACTCTTTGTTGAAAGCTTTTTAAAAAGTCTTATATTGCATTTTATTTATTTTGTGTACTAAGCCATTTCACCAGCTCTTGATCTTTTTTTGCGGCTCATTACATATGCTGTATAATTTTATGTCAAACTAACACAAACTAAAGTCATCTGAGAGGAGGGAACTTCAATGAAGAAAATGCCTCCATAATATTGGGCTGTAGGCAAGCCTGTGAGGCATTTTCTTAGTTGTGGGTGGTTCCATCCGTGGGCTGGTGGTCCTGGGTTCTGTAAGAAAGCAGGCTGAGCAAGTCATGAGGAACAAGCCAGTAAGCAGTGCCCCTGCATGGCCTCTGGATCAGCTCCTGCCCTGATGTGTTCTTGCCCTTTCTGCTTTTTATGATGAACTGTGAGTGAAATAAACCCTTTCCTCCCCAAGTTGCTTTTGGTCATAGTGTTTAATTACAGCAACAGGAGCTCTAACTGATACACTATGAAAGACCCACACTTACTCTGTAGGTCTTATGCCGTGGGACCTGTTTGTTTTTATATCTAGTTAGCTTTTCTGGGGTTTCGTTAAAGTGCTGTCCCTGATGCTACTCATATATTTGCTTTTATACCTTACCTTATGCTTTTAATAAGATGGTTTGCAAGCCAGGTGTGGCAGCCCTACCTTTAATCTCAGCACTTGGAAGGCAGAGGTCCAAAAGCTACTTGCAAGTTTGAGGCTATCTTCAAACAAGTGAATTAGTTCCAAGCTAGTCTGGGCTATACACTAAAACTTTGTTTTTGGGTGTGTGTGTTTGTTTGTTTGTTTGTTTGCTTGTTTAAAAAACTAAACCAAAAAGGATGAGTGAGATGGCTTAGTTGGTGAAGATGCCTGCTACCAAGCCTGACAGTCTGGGTTTGATCCCTGAAACCCACATAGTGTAATCGTAGGTTCCTTCTAAATCCTATGTGCTAAATTTACTTACTTTCTTTCTTTCCTTCTTTCTTTCTTTCATTCTTTCTTTTATATAAAATGAAGTTTGTTTTTGGTTTTGGTTTTTTTTTAGTATAAGATGAAGGGGCATGACAAGGGGGATTGAGAAGGGATAGAAGTAGAGAAAGACAAAGGTGGGGGAGGGAGGGAGGCAAGGTGAGCCAGGGAGAGGCAGAGGGTACATTCACTTCTTTTTGAGGGGGGAGGGGTGCATTTGAGACAGTTTCTCTGTGTAGTCCTGGTTGTCCTAGAACTCACGTTGTGGACCAGACTGGCTTCAAACTCAGAGATCTGCCCACCTCCGCATCCCAAGTTCTAGGACTAAAGGTGTGTGCCACTATACCCAGCTTAAATTCACTTCTTAAACTAGGAAATAAAGCCTAGGCATCCTTAAGTAAATCCTAAATGCAGAAAATAAGTTGTTTTCATAGGCTTACCTAAAAAAGGATAAAAATATAATTTTTAAAAAATATTTTTAGGGCTGGAGAGATGGCTCAATAATTAAGAACACTGACTGCTCTTCCAGAGGTCCTGAGTTCAATTCCCAGCAACCACATGGTGGCTCACAACCATCTGTAATGGGATCTGATGCCCTCTTCCTGTGTGTCTGAAGACAGTGGCAGTGTACTCATATATACATAAAATAAATAAATCTTAAATATATAAAGTTGAAGAGGGTGTTGGATTCTCTGGAGCAAATGTTATATTTGTGAGTCACCCGACGTGGATTCTGGGATACAAACTCAGGTCCTCTGGGAGATCAGCAAATGCTCTTAAACATTGAGCTATCTCCAGGAATGTTATTTTTATGTATGTATGTATGTATGTATGTATGTATGTATGTATGTATAATCCTATGTGAGTTTATGTGCACCATATATGTGCCAAGTATTCACAAGAGGCCAGAGGGAGTCAGATACTCTAGAACTGTAGGTACAGGCAGTTGCGAACTGCCTGATGTGGGTGCTAGGAACTGAACCTGAGTCGTCAGCAAAACTAGTGAGTACTCTTAACCTCTGAGCCATGTCTTCAGCCTCAGAAATACGATTCTTACTCACAGGACTTACAAATCTAGCAGTACATTCTATATTGTCTCATAGGAACCTTTCTGGGATGAGGATCTCAGAGCCTCAGATGTTGAGGTAGTGTATTCAAGAGTGATGGGGGGAAGTGGTTTTTTCTTTTATTCAGATGTGTATTTCTGTGCCTGTTTTCTGAGAGATCATGGGCACTGGCAAGACACTTTTCCTCTTACTATTCTGTAAAGTTTGGAAATTTAGATTGAGAAAAAATAATTTTTGTTCATTTTTGTTTTTCAGAGAGTGTCTCACTGTGTAGCCCTGGCTAGCCTGGAATACACCATGTAGCCCAAGCAGGCCTTAAACTCACAGAGATATGTCTGCAAACCCCCGCCCCCCCGTTCATTCAATCTCTCTCTTTCTCTCTGCTATAGAATAGAATTTCATCCTTAGCCTTAATCAGTATCTTATTAAAGGGTAAAAGTAATTTTTGAATATTGAGATTTAATACCTGCTTTGGTATACCTGATTTAATATCAATGGCAGTTCATAATCATTTGTACCCTATTTGCAGTTCTGGAGTGTTCAGATGCAGCATCCCCTCCCTTGCCTTCTTAGAAGGATCAATTGGCTGTACTTTTTTCTTTTTAAAGATTTATTTATTATTATATGTAAGTACACAGTAGCTGTCTTCAGACGCATCAGAAGAAGGCATCAGATCTCATTATAGATGGTTGTGAGC
This sequence comes from Tokudaia tokunoshimensis, assembly GCA_036184795.1. Classification (NCBI taxonomy): domain Eukaryota; kingdom Metazoa; phylum Chordata; class Mammalia; order Rodentia; family Muridae; genus Tokudaia; species Tokudaia tokunoshimensis. Next base: position 29,509,774 of record BTHU01000005.1, on the reverse strand, counting down.
CACCATGTGGTTGCTGGGATTTGAACTCAGGACCTTCAGAAGAGCAGTCAATGCTCTTAACTGCTGAGCCATCTCTCCAGCCCACATGGCTGTACTCTTAGTACTTAGGTGGCTGAGGCAGGAGGATCACAAGTTGTAGGCTAGCTTGAATTACATAGTGAGACCCTGTCTCATATAAAACAAAATAATATAAAACTATATATCAGGAATCCTTCTGTTACAAGATTAAAAAAAATAAAACCCCACTCCTACTTTATTTAGGAAAATCATTGGCTCAGATAACTTGGAAGGCTTCAGGATGTTCTGATCCATCACTCCAGGATAATGGTGCAGTTCTCTCTCTACCTTTGTCTGTTAGCTTTATCCTGAAGCTAGTTATTTGTAGATACAAATGGCAGCTCCTGCTCCTACGGACCACATGCTTTCTCTTCAAGAGAGAAAAGGGGAGCAGCTAACAAACAGGGACAACTTTAGGTTCATTAGATAGCAAAGATCTTGCCCTTATCCACCACTGCACTAGTTACCAGCCAGGAATATGCCATCCAGGGATTGGAATATGTCTGGGCTTTATGCTCATTCTTTTGGTTTTAATCAAAAAATACTGATTTGTTTACAAGGAAGGACCTCCTCAGTGGTCTGAAGCTGGCAGTGGAGAAGTAGGGCTGGGAGGGAAGCCTGTCCATCCCATCCAAATGGCAAAGCCACTATACAATGCACGGTCCGTAGACTGTCTTGGAAAGGCAAGACACACCCGTATCATACCAGCTACGTTTTTGCATCTGCAGGCTCTTCGCAAGAGAGGATAGCAAGCATGTGGTGCAGATAGCTGGCCTCCGAGAGCTCCAGGTGGACAGTGTGGAGCTCCTCCTACAGGTAATTCCTTCCTCCCCCTCACACCCAGAGCAGCCTGGGGCCAGGGCAAGCATTCATTTTGCTTCCTAGCAACTGTGATGGCTCAGATGACAGCAGAGGGCCAGTTACAGTTGTGCAGTGTGAGCCATCTTACGAAGAGCGCTTATTTCTCCACAGGGCCAGAGAGTGGGAGGTAGGGCGTGTGGCACAAAGAAATGCATGGCAAAGATGCTTTTGAGTTGACTTCAAAGGCCGTGATTATATTCTCTGCAGCTATGGGCTGAGGAGAAAAGGTTCTTTGCTAAAGGCAAGGGTGCTTGTTTTAAATAAATTTTTAATAAACAATACTTTCACATGCTCTCAAAATCCAAAGAATTAGGAAATTCCCTTTCCATTCCCTTTTCCTGAGGCAACTAATTTTATTAGTTTTTATGTATGCTTTCAAAGGAATTTTGAAGTCTGCTTCTTTTTATTAGAAGTTATGTTTGTTATAACAAAACTTTCTCACTGTTACGCATTACAGAAATATATAAAAAGATAGAAAGAGCCCTTTTACTATCCCCAGCACACACACACACTGACTGCTATGTCCACTGTTAACTGCTTGTTGTTTTTTGCTCGTTCAGAGGCAATTCATTGATTTATGTACAAATATCTTTGTAGTGGACCTTCTTTAATGATCCTTAGCCTGGCTTTCTTGGAGGAGCAGACGCTGGGGACCAAACCCAGCTCTTGCAGCACTGAGCAAGCACGCTGCTGCCGAGCTCTGGGCGCAGCCCTGGCTTTACATTGGTTTGTTCATAGGTTCTTTTCTTCGATTAAAAATACCTTAACTTTTTTTTTTTTTTAAAAGATAAGGTCTTTTTTTTTTTTTCCGAGACAGGGTTTCTCTGTGTAGCCCTGGCTGTCCTGGAACTCACTCTGTAGACCAGGCTGGCCTCGAACTCAGAAATCCTCCTGCCTCTGCCTCCCAAGTGCTGGGATTAAAGGCGTGAGCCACCACCGCCTGGCCCGAATTGGATTATTATGTTTACTTAACTAACTAATATTTAGCTGGAGGATTTTTTGGTCGATTGTGTTTTTTGTTTGTTTTGTTTTGTTTTTTCCAAATACCATGTGACTTAATCACTGTAAGGTAAGGTGCATCCTATGAAGCTCATCTTCCTTAGGAGCAAACTGAAGCGAAGAATGGAAGCCAGCGGTCAGGACCGGAGGAGCCGGCCACCAGCACCCCTCTCATTGCACTTTACATTTCTAGTGGATTATTCAGATCATTTTTTTTTTAAAGTAAAAGAAGATACTCACTGAATCAATGTTTATGGCAGTATCTTCTGGATTGTTCACTTAAAACTGAGCACTTACAAAGCTGCCTACCCACAATAATAAGGTCTTTGGGGAATTTTTTTTTTTTTTTTTACTGCTTTTTGAAAATAGAGTATTAAGAATTGCCAGTAGGGGCTGGAGAGATGGCTCAGTGGTTAAGAGCACCGACTGCTCTTCCAAAGGTCCTGAGTTCAAATCCCAGCAACCACATGGTGGCTCACAACCATCCATAAAGAGATCTGACTCCCTCTTCTGGAGTGTCTGAAGACAGCTACAATGTACTTAACATATAATAAGAAATAAATCTTTAAAATTAAAAAAACAAAAACAAAAAACAAAAAAACAAAAAAAGAATTGCCAGTAATGGTGGCCCCTGCCTATAATCTGAGCACTTGGGAAGCTGAGACAGGAGGATCATAAGCCAGGCCAATCTAGGCTAAATAGTGAGACAAGAAAGAGAGGAGAATTGATGGGGAGACTTGGCTGTATTGAGGCTGGAGAGATGGTTCAACAGTGAAGAGCACTTACTGCTTTTGTAGAAGACATGGATTTGATTCCCAGTACCCATGTTGGATAGCACACAACCACTGTAACTCCAGTTCATGTGGATCCAACACCTCTGGCCTTCCTGGGCGCCTGTTCTCAAGTGCACATACTCACATACCAGTATACATACTTAGAAATAAAAGTAAGTCTTAAAAAGGGATTGTGTAAAATGGTAAGGTAACTAATAATTAGTAACATCTTAGTTTCTTAGTTTGTTTTTCTCAAGATAAATAGGTAAATTTTGCTTATCTCTGAGGGCTGAGGTTCCAAATGTATGTTTAATCACATTCCTTGGGGTCTAAAATCTGAAGATTGCATCTGTGTGGGTATTGTGGCAGGTCACCTAAGAGCCCTTTTCTAGTGATCTCAAAGGCAGGGACAGAACAAAGGGCTAGAGAGGCTCTGAGCATTTCCAGACTTCCCAGAGTACCCTCCGCTATGGAGTCAGAAAGAGATTGTTTCTCACACATGGATTCACTGTAGTCTTCTGCCCTTACGTTTCCCAGCCATTCCTTCATTTGGCTAGGAGTTTGAGGTGACTCTAGCCCTTGGGAGTCTTAATGGGAAAGGAACAAACACTATTGGAAATCTCTTTTTCTTGGAGCCACAGCTGGGGACCAAAACCAAGGCCACACACATGCTAAGCAAGCACTCTTCCACTGAGCCACACCACCTGTCCCACAGCTGTGCTTAAGGACAGTCTGTGACACACGAGCCTCTCTTAGAAAGGTATGTGACCTGTCTTATCCTAAAGTATTGTTCCTATATATGGGTATGTGCATGTTCATGTGAATGTATGCCATGGAAGTACAGGTGCCCACAGAGGCCAGAAAGGGCCAGTCCCTGGGAGCTGCCATTACAGGGCTTATGAGCCCCGACAGAACTCCTGCTATAGAAGCTGGGAACCAAACTTGGTTCTCTTCAAGGGGAGCACGCACAGTACTTAACCACTACAGTGCTTGTGGTGCTTTGGCGTTTGTGCAGGAAAGCCAAGTGGTTAGCGTCTCATGGCCAGATAAAGCTGGGTCTCTGGCTCTCCTTTTTCCTATTCCCACTCTTCCCTTCTTTTAATGTTTGGTTTCTTTTTTTTTGTTTTGTTTTTGTTTTGTTTTGTTTTTTCGAGACAGGGTTTCTCTGTGTAGCCCTGGCTGTCCTGGAACTCACTTTGTAGACCAGGCTGGCCTCGAACTCAGAAATCCGCCTGCCTCTGCCTCCCAAGTGCTGGGATTAAAGGTGTGCGCCACCACCACCCGGCTTTTTTTTTTTTTTTGGTTTTTCGAGACAGGGTTTCTCTGTGTAGCCCTGGCTGTCCTGGAACTCACTTTGTAGACCAGGCTGGCCTCGAACTCAGAAATCCACCTGCCTCTGCCTCCCAAGTGCTGGGATTAAAGGCGTGCGCCACCACCGCCCGGCTTCTTCCCTTCTTTTCCTCGTTTCTTTTTAGATTTGTCTTAAGGAACCTGTGGCACCTCTGGTGATTTATAAAACTATATTTCTCATGAAATTCTGATAAAGGCAACAGTTTTAGAAATTTGCATACAGATGTCAGTTATTCTATGTTTGAAAAATTACTACTGTGAGCTTACCATGTCCTGGTCATGGTAGTGTGTGCGCTAACTATACATCTTTTTACAACTTGGTTTTAAACAACATCTTACTGTATAGCTTTGGCTGACCTGAAACAAGATGATAACCAGGTTGTTCTTAACTTTTGGCAGTCCTACCTCTGCCTCTCGAGTACTGGGCTCAGAGGCATATGGCACCATGTCTACTGCCCCCTCCCCAACACTAGAGACTGGACTTAGCTTCCTGTGTGTGCTGAGCAAGTAGTCCACAATGAGCGATACCCCTCCAACCTTCATTTAATGTTTTAGCAAGCCAAATGTGGGAGTGTATGTCTGTATCCTAGTATTAGGGAGCCAAGGCAGAAGGAATATGAATTTGGAGCTAGCCTGGGCAAGTTCTAAACTAGGCTCAGATACATAGTAAGACCTTGTTTAAAATAAACAATGATAATCAGTTGTGGGGACACATGCCTTTAATCCCAGCACTGAGGCAGAGGCAGGCAGACCTTTGTGAGTTCAAGGCCAGCCTGGTCTACAAAACAAGTTCTAGGTCTGCTAGGGCCTAATAGATAGGAAATAATAAATAGGAAAGACATTCTGATATCAATCTCTGACCTCCACTTCCATGCACACTTGAAGAAACAACTTAGAAGATTCTTTCAGCTCAAGGTTTCATAGGGTTCAGTTTGTGGTCACTTGTCCCATAAACTTGGGCAAAACATGGCAAGAAGGTATGGCAAAAAACAGATGTTCGTGCCACTGAGATCAGAAACCAGAATTAGAGACAGGAAGTGGCCAGGAATAATAGAGTCAAAAGACACACTCCCAGTGACCTGTTTTCCTTAGCCAGGCTCTGCTTCCTGAAGTTTCCATAAGTTCCCAACAAAGTATTCAGACCGTGAGTCTATGGGGAACATTGCCTATTCACATCATAACGTGCTGCTCTACTTCCAAAGACTGTGGCTGTCTCATAATACAAATGCTTTTATTTTATCTCCAGTTGACCCCCAAATCTTAACAGTTCATTCCAGAACCAAAATTTATTCTCTCTTCTGAAATTAAAGATAAACTCTTACCCAAGTTTCTATAAAATCAGAAGGAAGTGGCTGAAGAAATAGCCAGCACCGACACGGCAGCTCACAACCGCCTGAAACTCCTGTTTCCTCTTGTGGTCTTGATGGGTACACATGTACACATGCGTGCTTGTAGGCAAACAGACGCATTCATTTTTTTAATTAAAGAAAAACTATACTACCAATATACATTGTTACAGAGTGAGCATTCCCATCCCAAAAGGAAAAAAACGAAACAGTAGCAAGCAAGGCCCAGACCCAGCAAGGCAAATATTAAATCCGTGTAGCTCAATGCCCAGCATCTAGTGCATGATACAGTGCTAACAGTCTGGACAGCTGACTCATGGTCTTGCTACTTGTAGTCCACGTGGCCTTTCTCTTGGGCTGGCTTCACCCTTTGCTGCAGCTTTCCCTAGTAGACACCTGGCCTTTTAATAGAGGGTTTCTGAATCAAACTCAAGCTTGCATGACAAATACTTTACCAGCTGGGCTATCTTCCCCATCTCCGTTCTTTGTAGTGGCACTAATCTGTGTAATAACCCCACCCTCCTCAGTCACAGTTTCCAGCTCACCACTCCTTTCCCAGCCAGATTGTGTGTGCTTAAATTCCTCGTCTGCTTTTTGTTCCTAATCATTACTGTAAATCTGGCTGAAAACAATAACTATGCTACAGCCCCAACACTGTGCTTTCTTGAACTTTCCTGTCAACTTAGTCACTTTAAAATTCAGCCTTCTGCAAAGTTTCTGGACATGGACAAAATATAGACAAATTCTTAGCCAAAATGTAACATGAATGGCTTCTAGTCCTGTCCTAGTAGTGTCTTTGTTCTCATCTGAAGCTCATGGACAGTCTTTACCGCCTGCATTCCTGTCCTGTCAGCATTGTTCCTCTGAACTTTCACTAGGATCATCTCTAAACTCTCTGCTTATGACATTCCAGGACTCATGTCACAATCACCTCCAAACTATTCATCTCCAAACTCTTTTTTTTTTTTTTTGAGGCAGTATCTCACTATGTAACATTGGCTAGTCTGCAACTCACTATGTAGACCAGGCTGGCCTTGAACTCACAGATATCTACCTGCCTTTGTCTTCTAAACGCTGGGATTAGTGAGACTTTTTTTTGTTTTGTTTTTTGAGACAGGGCCCCAAGTTTCCACAAGGGTGGTTTTGATTGGGCTTGTCATGTAGCCTAGGATGGCCTTAAACTTCCAGATTCTCCTACCTTCACCTCCTAAGGGATCAGACCACAGGTGTGTGCAGTGTTGGGGATCAAAACCAAGCTTTGTACATGCAGGGCAGGCCCTCTACCAACTAACCATATTTCCAGCCCAGAACATTTGTTGGGGTGGGGGTGGGGTGTTGTTTTGGTGTTTTGGTTGGTTTTTTTGGTTTTGGAGACAGGATTTCTCTGTGTAACAGAGCCCTGGCTTTCCTGAACTAGATCGTAGAGTGCCTGCCTCTGCTTCCTGAGTGGATTAAAGGCATGTGCCACCACACTGGGCAGAACTTATTTTTAATTTATTTTAGTTTAAAAAGAAAAAAGAAAGACTCTGCTCCTACTTGATGAGGTATTTTGAAGCTTGTTGTTGAGTTTGATTCTGTATTTGGACCTTTAATTTGGAAAACTTGACTCTGTTTAATATGATACAAATTAAAGTTCTGGGAGACTGCAGTGTTATGTTCATATATGACTATTTTCATTGCTTGGAAGCTGGAGACTGAGACCTCTCCTCTTCTCCACTCCTTTGTGGCCAAAAGGTCCCAATTAGTCTTGACTGCCAGACAGGGGTAAAGGAGTCTTGGAGTCGAGGGACGTTGTAGGCACAGGAAATAACTCACTTGGCTGTTCCTGAATATCAGGCTTGTCTTCCTTCACGCCTGTATCCTGGCATAGCAGGTGGGTGTGATCAGTCACGCTGCGATGTGCATTTCTGTCTTTTGATTCAGTTACTAAGATAGATGAAGACTGTGAGACCTTGCTTTGGAGCCAAGTTTTGCCCTGGGGAACTTAGTTAGGCTAGATTCATCAAAGATATTAAAAAGAGTGCATGAGATTAAGAAGTGAATTAGCTCTTGAACCACTGAATGTTCTCCCACAAGATTAGAATTCCACATGGTTCCCACTGCGGTTGGTACTCACTCTGTATGACTTAGTGTCTGGGCAGCCTTCCACCTGGCCATCAAATACTGCAGTATGCTAACAAAATTACATGCCAGGTCTCTACTGCTTACTTAGCCAACTTTTTGGAGCCAGAGACTTTATTTTCTCCCAGAGAAAGTCATCCTATGGATTTTATTTTTCAGGTGATCTTAAAGGGCAGCAAGGAGCGCAGCACAGGGGCCACTGGTGTCAATGCAGACTCCTCCCGCTCCCATGCTATCATCCAAATTCAGATCAAAGATTCAGCCAAGAGGACATTTGGCAGGTGAGCCGGAACTATGTGGAGAATTGCATTGTCTGCCTTTCCATATGTGACTTTGAAATTTATATGCTCAACCTGGGACACCCTGCCACCTTGGGCCTTCATTGCAGGGATATAGAGTAGTGTTGTTAGCCCTGAAATAAATCATTGTGTAAAGTGCCATCAGTTGATTAACCATGAAGTAATGACCTATTGTTGGTCAACCCAGAGTTATTAAAAGGGACATTGATTGCTTCTAATGTGAAACACAGTATCAGCAGGGAAACAGCAAGGAATGCATCTCGGAGAGCTTGCAGGCTATAAATGGGGGTGGGTGAATCCATTCTTCTTGAAAGAAGACATAGGACAATTGGATGCATTCACTGCTTCTCTGGTGCTATCTTAGCAAACTCTGCCATGCTGATGGATGAGCCTGTCTCACCTCTGAGTAATGAGTCATTCTCTTCTTTTTCATCCTTTCTCATTAGAGAACAGCCAATAAAACTTTCTATTTAATTATCTAAGTAGTCACCTAACTGATTTGTAGTATGGTCACCAGGCCCTTGTGGGGAAATGCTTTATTAATTTCAGTCATACTTTCTCACAAATGGGAAGAGCCAATGGATGTGTCTGAGTGAACGGTGCCAGCTGCAGCTGACACATCAGGACCTTGTGATGTTTTTGGAAGGCTAACAATGATGTCTTGTCTTTTCTGAGGATGAGCTGTGCTCCATTTCGTCCCGAGGTTACAAAATGTCAGCTAGTATGGAAATAAACCAAAGTCCCAAAAAAATCTTTCCTGCTGTGTTGTTTTTTTTAGGATCTCTTTCATTGATTTGGCTGGGAGTGAGAGAGCAGCAGATGCCAGGGACTCAGACAGACAGACAAAGATGGAAGGCGCAGAGATCAACCAGAGTCTTCTGGCTGTGAGTTGCTTAGAATCTAAAAGCCCCTTTTCTGAGAGATTTTGCCCTACCGTGAAGCCAGTCATTGAGGCTGGGTAGATCAGAAGGGCAGAAGCATGCTCTCATTTGACAGTGGAAGTCCTTAACTGGACGGCAGATCCAGGCAGCCTCTGCACAATGCTAGGCCACTCTTCTTTCTCCCCTGCCTCTGTTCTTCAATCTCTACCAGTTAGAATTGCTACATGGCTGACAGAGTTTTTCCTACTCCCTAAAATGTAAACTATACTTGAAGGATGTTAAGGTAAAAAGTAGCACATCTCAGACACTTGCTGCCCTGTTTCAACAGTTTCCAACAGTGGAAAACTTAACCAGAGCCAGGAAGGCGGCTCAGTAGGTGAAGGTACTTACTGGCATCCAGGGTCCAATCTCTGGGACCCACATGGTAGAAAGATAGCAACTCATATAAGCTGTTCTCTGACTGCCACTTTGTGCACCATGACACACATGCCACCACACACATGTACACACAAAATAAATCAATTTAAAAACTTAAGAAAGTAAGCAGCCCCATCCTTCCCATAGCTGGATTACTTTATTTTATTATCACTATATGTGTCTATGGGCACATACCTACATGGCAAATATGTGGAGGTCAGAGGACAATGTTTGGGAGTTGGTTTTCTCCTTCCATCATGGATTCCAGGGACCTACCTCAGGTGGTCAAGCTTGTGTGGCAAGAATTTTTGCCCAGTGAGCCATCTTGCCAACTCCTGGTTGGATTAAAAGAAACCCTGTTCGTTCATCAAGTCATTTTATAAATACTCCATAATCTCAAAAAGATGCTCTATTTTTTTTAATATATCTGTAATAAAATTTATCATACTTTTAATGTTACCTCTTAATAAATATTTAAAAACCTCTTGTTGACCCATACTGTTTTCATAGTTGAAGATCTTACTGAAGATAAAGACACTATCCTCTGCCACTTCCCCTGAGTCTGCTTTGTTTTTCTGTATCAGCACATACTTATTTAAGAGGAGGTGAGAGAGACGATCGCCTGTAAATTTTCCCACATTCTAGACATGGACAACTATATCTCATGTTGATGATTAATGTGTTAATCTGTTCTCTACTGGAGTTCCTAAAAAGTGGTTAAGCTATGTGTATTTGCTGTCTAATATGACTAGGGTTTTATTTATTTATTTGTATATAGGTGTTTTGCCTACAGGTATGTGTGTACCCAATACAGGCAGAGGCCAGAAGATATTGGATCCTTTAGGACTGGAATTACAGACAGTTGTGAGCTACCCTGGGTCATTGTTACCAAAAATAGCATACACAATATCATCTCTTCTGGAGAATCTTTTCAGTGCTAAAAATGGTAGCTATCAGACTGATTTACACCTATAACAACACCCAGTGCTTGCTCTTAACAGCTGAGCCATCTCTCTCCAGCCGCCACTGTAACTGGTCTTACTTAAGATGTCTCTAAAGTAAAATACACACAGGATTTTGGAAATTTGATATCAACAAAGCATATAAAATATCTCAGTAATATATTTTCATATTATATCCAAAGTAATACTTTAAACATAATAGGTTAAATAAAGTATATAATTCTCATTGGTTCCACCAGCCACGGGGTGTACTTTTAGTGTTTCTGTTTTGCCAGTCAGTTTGGTTTTCTCAACTCTGCATGGCAAGTTTAGCAAGTACTCTTGACCCCTCCTGGCCTTTATAGATTAGGATGCAGGTGCAGATGGATTGAATGAACTGGTCAGGTACAGCCTCTAACCAAAACTGTGATTCTGATCATTATAAGCTATGCTACATACACTTGCTACAGTCCCTCCTCTTTAAAGTGAGATGGTTGGGCTATTGAGATGTCCCACACTTGCCACAAAAGCCTGACGTGTGCTCAGTCCATGGAACCCATGTAAAGGTGAAAGAAAAGAACTGACTCCACAGAGTTGTTCTCTGACCTTCACAGGAGCACTACACAGACACATCATGTGTGCAAGCATATATGTATGTGCACTAAAAGGGAGATGGTAGTGTGAAGTAATTGCTATTTCAGACCAGGGACAAGGGACTGAGGTGCATATTTTATATCTCAAGACAAACCTGGCCTCCAGGTTCTTCCAACATCCATCAGTCCCTACCTGGCATACCCTTCTCCCAACCCTGAGCTTTCCAAGCCAACAGCAATTTCCCTGCCCTTAATATAATCTAACGTGGTTTGAACTAGCTTGTTTCACCCGTAGAGAAATAACCTATCACTTAGTTCTTGGGGCAGTGGATTTACTAGGCCTATAGGTTACAGTTCATCTTTGAGGAAATCAAGACAGGAACTCCTCAGGCAGGATCCTGAGGCAAGAACTGAAGTAGAGACTGCGGAGAAACACTGCTTCCTGGTTAGCTCCCTGTGGCTATCTCATTCTCCTTCCTGGTTAGCTCCCTGTGGCTATCTCATTCTCCTTCCTGGTTAGCTCCCTGTGGCTATCTCATTCTCCTTCCTGGTTAGCTCCCTGTGGCTATCTCATTCTCCTTCCTGGTTAGCTCCCTGTGGCTATCTCATTCTCCTTCCTGGTTAACTCCCTGTGGCTATCTCATTCTCCTTCCTGGTTAGCTCCCTGTGGCTATCTCATTCTCCTTCCTGGTTAGCTCCCTGTGGCTATCTCATTCTCCTTCCTGGTTAGCTCCCTGTGGCTATCTCATTCTCCTTCCTGGTTAGCTCCCTGTGGCTATCTCATTCTCCTTTCTTACACAGCTCAGGACCACCTGCCCAGGGTGGTTTATTGATCAAGAAAATGCCCTACAGACCTCTCTGTAGGCCAGTCTGTTAGAGACATTTTCTCAATTGAGGTTCCTCTTCCCAGATAGCTCTAGCTGCTAGAGCTAGAGTCTAGCTCATGTCAAGCAGACAAAAACTAACAAGATAGTACTATTTTTCCTCTGATGCTGTGATTTCTCCTTCCCCAAGATTTTTATATCCAAATCTTGGATTTATACCTATAGGTCTACATGTATGAGGGGGAAAGGGAAGTAGCTTAAGTATGTTATCTACTTGAGCACCTACATAGTTGTGATGAGAGAGAGAGAATAAGTACGCCAGCATTACCAGTGCATAAGCTTGGACTCAGGGCTGGAGGGTGGGTTTCTGGGTTCATTAGTTTCACTACGAACTGACTCAGAACTAATCTAGAATCACAGCCTCTAAGTTTGGAGTCCTTAGCAAGACAGCACAGAATGATGTTTTCTCATTCTTGCTTGCTTTTACGTATTGTACATGAAACAACAGAGCAGTTGACTTTCTTTTAGGAAAATTGCCTGTGTGTTTTGTTCGCTTGTTTGCTTTTACAAAATCTTGAGATTTATTTTTATTTTTTATTTATGTGTGTGTGTGAATATGTATGGCACACATTTGGCTGTCTGAAGAAGCCAGAGGAGGGCATTAGATCCCCTGGAGCTGGATGAAATTAACAATGGGTTCTAGGAACCAAACTCTGCTCTCTGGAAGAGCAGCAAGCACCCTAGATCTGGACAGATAGCTCAGAAGAGCACAGGCTCTTACAGATGCTCAGAGTTCAGCCCAGCACCGACGTGGCGGCTCATCACCATCCAGTTCCGGGGCCCCCGTGCCTTCTTCATGGTGCAATGGCACACCTACAGACAAAGCACTCGTACACATAAAATAGAGAGAGACTTCGGTGGATATAGCAGCTGCTGTCCCTTACGTCAGTGTCGTATTTATGGGTCTTTTACTCTTGCACTTTACAGCTGAAGGAATGTATCCGAGCCCTGGATCAGGAACACACCCACACACCTTTCAGGCAGAGCAAACTGACTCAGGTAAAGTCAAGCAAAAGCCTTGAGTTTGTTCTGCTTTATTCATTGTTCCTTCCTCCATTACTTTGTCAATTTAATCAAATATCCACTACTAACCAGACATGATGCTAAACACACTGGGGAGAAAAGACTTAAGGTGTCATCCTCCCTCCAGGAGCTCTCAGTGTACTCAGGCAGACATGTCTACGGCACCAGGGCAGCTCCAGCCGCAAGAAGGTAAAGAAGGTAGTCATGGTCTTCTTGTTAGCGCCTGTTGTAGTTTCATGCTGCTGTGATGAAATACACTGGCCAGCATCCCAGCTCATGGCTCATCCCTGAGGGGAGTCATTGCAGGAACTTGAAGCAGAAACCATGGAACAGTGTTACTTACTGGCTCTCTCCCAGACCGATGCTCAGGCAAACTTTCCCTATACATACAGCCCAGGACCACCTGCCAGGGAATGGCTGGCTCCTCCTATTTCAGTTAACAAGACAGTCACCCACCACTAGTCTGATCTGGGAAATCCCTTAAGACTCCCTTCTCAGGTAACTCTGGGCTGTGGCAAACTGACAAAACTAACTAGAACACCACCTTTCTATATTCTTCCAGTGTAAAGAATCTTATTGCAGATGTGGTACCATTTTCCAGAATCTGAGGCAGGAGGATTACTTAAGCCCAGGAATTCAAGACCAACCTGGATAACATAGCAAGACTGCATCTGTAAAAGCAAAAATTGCTGGATATGGTGGTTTGTGTCTGTGTTCCAGCAACTTAGGCTGAGAATTGTTTGAGCCCATACATTGGAGATCAGTCTGGGCAATATAATGAGATCCTGTCTGTCTACCCCTGGCCAACAAAACAATGGGGAATAAGCCAGGGGCATAGCTCAGTGGTAGCACTTACTTGGTGTACAGCAGATCTTAGGTTTAATCCTCAACACTGGGGGAAAATACACACACACACATACACACACACACACACAGAGTATTTAGTAGAGTTACTGAGTCTTTGTAAATAAGATAACCACAGTGTATAGTTTCAGTTAGTGTTTCAGTTAAACAAGTTAATGACTTCAGTTTAAAAGACTTCAACAGGTTTTCTACATGTGAGGATAGAAAAGATGGCAGGAAGATGTTAAAAGCAAGTTATGTTGCCTGGCTGTTTTAAAACATTGTTTCTACATGGGGAGGGTTTTAAAAGATAAATATTGTATACAACTATGAATACAACTATAAATTAACTGCCCATTTATAAGAGTATACATGAGGTGACCATTTACTATTTTTATAGTTGTAAGACTGCTAAGTGGAATGTGGGAGGAACTCAACTTGGTGTATGTCTGTCACCCAGCTACTCAGAAGAGTAATTCAGGAGCATTGCTTGAACCAGGAGTTTGAGTCCATACTCAACATATCATACTGGACAACATATCAGCCTACCTCAGCCACAACAAAGCAGCACTACATAGAAAAACTGCACAAATATTGGCTGTGATTGTTCTGGGGGCAGAGACTAAGGATTGAGCCTTCACATTCTAAGCAGCTGCTATACCACTAAGCTACATCCCCAGTTTACATTTTCATTTTGATATAAGAATATTCTTTTTTATTGGACACTAGTTCTCAGTCAGGGTATGAAGGTTCAGCCACAGTTGAATGCCTTCCTGGATTGGATGGAGCAGGGCAGGAGGTTATGCTCAGCCATGCAGTGCCCTCCATAGTGACCCCTCTTCAGTGGTGCTTGAGCCACCACTCCTGTCTGAGTTCCTCATAAGAAATGCAGTAGCTGAAAACCACATAGGCTGCCAGCACCATGTTAACCCCCGAGATGCTGCCTTTCTGAACATTGATGTACTTGTTGTAATACTGGTCATACCCTCTTCAGAAGGCTCCTGCACTGCCACTGGGGCTGAACTCCGTCATCAGTATACAACTCGGCAGCTCTCCAAGTTTGACCTCCATGAGCTTCTTTTCCTATAGTGGCATGAGCAGTGCCATCTTGCAGTCCTGGTGTCCCAATATAAGAGTATTCTAGCGTTGTACAACTTGGCCTTGAATTCACTTTGTAAAACAGACAAGTCTTGACTTGGGATCCTCCTGCCTCAGTCTTCTAAGAATCTACCAGGCCCAGCTATGTTTATTCTGAGTAATACAAATATAGAACCTTTTTCTTTCGTCTCGAAAATGACCAATAGATATTAAGTCAGGCCATAATTGGCTGCAGAGGAGGTGAGGGGATTTGAACTTGTGTCCTCATGCTTGCTCATTAGCAAGTACTTTGACCCACTCAGCCATCTCCTCTACACCATGAATGTCAGCTAATTCTGTAGTTGTTGGTGTTTCTCACAAGACTAAGTACCTTTTGTTTTTCTTACCAGTTATTTGCATTTCTTTTTTTTTTAATTCATATATATGTCTTGCCTGCATGCCTAGTGTCCAGAGACCAGAAGATTCCTTGGAATTGAAGTTACAAATGGTTGTCAACCACCAGGTGGTTGCTGGGAACTGAACCCAGGTCCTCTTCAAGAGCAGCCAGTGCTCTTAACCACTGAACCATCTCTCCAGTCTAATGAGTTTCTTCTTTTGTAAGATGTCCTTTGTGCAAATGTCCTTTAGAGCAAGCTGTGGCCAGCATCTTCACACATAAGTAGTGAGTGTGCCCTTTGTTCACTGCCCTGTCTCCTGGTTTGGACAGGTCCTGAAGGACTCTTTCATTGGCAACGCCAAAACTTGTATGATCGCCAACATCTCCCCAAGCCACATAGCCACAGAGCATACGCTGAATACCTTGCGCTACGCTGACCGGTAAGTTGGCTATAGGATATCAGGTTGTTCTGAGCAGTGGTGGCAAAGACAGGTAGATCTCTGAGTTCAAGTCCAGCTTGGTCTACAGGGGGGAAAAAGGGATGTCAGATTATGTCTAGGTTCCATGTGTTTGTGCACATCCCTCTTAGACATAGTAATCTGACATTGAACTCCACAGCCTTCTTGGAGATACTATACTAGGATTTTGAGAAGTATGACCTAAAGAACCCTCCTTTTATGTGTGTGTGTGTGCAAAAAAAAAAAAAGATACCACATGTCTGTTAGGAATTGATGCCTCAGTAACTTCTCAGTATCTACTAGGACATGGTAGTAATGGTAGACACAGGAAGCTTTTCTTTCTGCTGACCTCAGCACTGTTTATAGGAGCATGTAGGCTCAGAAGGACCAATCTGGGCATATCAAAAAAGAGGCCCAAAGAAAACAGGAACTATCTAAGGACTTATTAAAAGTTGGTGGCAAGCCGGGCGGTGGTGGCGCACGCCTTTAATCCCAGCACTTGGGAGGCAGAGGCAGGAGGATTTCTGAGTTCGAGGCCAGCCTGGTCTACAAAGTAAGTTCCAGGACAGCCAAGGCTACAAGAGAAACCCTGTCTCAAAAAACAAAAAAAAAAAAAAAAAAAAAAGTTGGTGGCAAAGGTAGCATCCATCTTTTTAAGAAAAATCGCAGGGGGAGCAGGTGTGGGGTTATGTGGATGTCAGAGGACAAGTTCTGTTAGTTAGTGCCCTCTACCATATGGGTCTCAGGGCAAATTCAGATCTTCACAATTGTCAGCAAGTACCTTTACCCACTGAACCATTTCACTGGTCTTAAAGCTAATACCCATTAGCTGCTTGGTCAGGCTTCTTTCTGAAGGGACTTGGTATTTGTCAGCACTATTCCCATTTCTACTTAAAGTTAGTCTCTTACAGAATTAAAAACGCTTTAAAATGTTTTAGATTATTTTAAATATATCAGTATTTTGTCTGTATGCATATACGTATGTGTACCCTATGTGTGGCTGGTGTCAGAAGTCAGAAGGCACCATATTTCCTGAAATTGGAGTTATAGAGGGTTGTGAGCCCCCATGTAGGTTCTGGGAACCAAACCTGGTGGGTCTTCAGCAAAAGCAGCAGCACTCTTAGCCTCTGAGCCATCTTTCCAGCCCCCAGAAATCCTGACTGGGGAAATGTGCTACTGGTATCTTCTAGGTAAAAAACACATATGTTACCTAATATCTCCAATAAACAGAGCCTCTATAATAAACAATTGTACCCAAAACAGAATGCCAGTAATGCTAAGTTAGGGGATGGTGGAAATACACATCTTTCCCTGTGTGGGACTACCATAATCTGCTGCTTTTTTGGAGGTTTTGCTTTCTGAACTGTAGATTAAGGGGAATTCACCTTCCCAGAGACGTTCTACAGGGTGGTGTTTGTAGGATTGTGTGGGATTATAGGTGAAGGGTAAACATGAATTCCTGAGTTGGCCCATCTTCAGGAGCTATGGCAGGCCCTGCATGAATATAGCACGTTCTCATTCCTAGCTCGTCCCTTCCGTGGGCCTGTAGTGATCTGCACACTCTTCAGTCATGTATTGTGTGCATGCTTATATTCTCAGGAGACACTTCTCTTTTAGTTCAAGTACAGTACTCATGTTAAAGGAGGATGTGCCTTTTCCTCTTATTCTCTGCCAAAATAAGAAAGAACTCATAATCCTTGACATACGTCTCCTTATTTGTTGTTTAATTCTCTGGAAGCTGTAGGAAAGGAGTCACAGACACAGATGAATATATAGTTAACATTAAATGGTCATTTACAGGGTGAAGGAACTAAAGAAAGGCGTTAAGTGTTGTGCTTCAGCTGCCAGTCGGAATCAGACATCTGCAAACTCCTCTCCAAAACGAATTCAGAGCTCCCCTGTCACCCTGCCTGGGGACAAGTGCTCCCCCAAAAAAGTTAAGCTGGGACTTCAGCAGTCACTTACTGTGGCCCCAGGCCCCACAAAAGTTAAAGCCCACCCTTTGGCCAGCCATGTTCCCAACATCCCCTTTGTCTCTGGACCTAAGACCCCTGGTAAAAGGAGTAGTTCCCGGGGGAGTCCCACTCCAGAGTGGGACATGAAGGCTACCCCTTGCAGAGGAACCATGAAATCTGGCCATTTGATGAAAAAGGGAGCAGAGTCGGCACCAGTGTGCTCTGAGAAAAGTCAAATTGGCAGCAAGGCTGCTGTTGGGTGGGAGGGCAGGGCCTCAGGCCCAAGAGAAGGTCTGCTGCGCGTCAGGCTGCCCACAAGAGGGAAGAAGGTGCAGCCGGTGCAGAAGCAGCTACTGTCCCGAGCTCGGCATCTTGGTAACAGCCACCACTTAGAAGCCACTCAGGATAGCAAGGTGGCCACACCTGCCAGGCTTGCCCCCGAAGCTTGGACAAACCCCATTCTGCAGCAGAAGGAAAGGGAGGAACATTTGCGATTTTACCACCAGCAGTTTCAGCAGCCACCGCTCCTCAAGCAGAAGCTAAAATACCAACCACTGCAGAGGCTTCTATGCCAGCACAGGCCCTCAGAAGGTCGGCTCCGGAATGAGACTGCCTTTCCCCTCCATTCTAATCCCGAGAACCATGATGGAGCCCAGGCTGAGGACCTTGATGACAGTGATTTCAGTGAGGACTCTTTCTCACATGTCTCCAGTCAGCCGACCATAAAACCGAGGAGCACCTTGGAAAGGAGAGAAAGCTCCTTCTTCCTTCATCAGGACAGGGAGCACAGCCGCGAGGAGCAGGCAGCAGAAAGGCAGCAGGGCTTGCTTTTCAGCTCTGAGACAGATGGTAGTAGGAAGGGGCCAGCTGACAGCTGGGGGTATTCCAGGGACCCCGTCATCAGCCACAGGAAAGAAGCGCTCAGTCACAGCCACGGCCCAGGTATGGTCTGCCCAGACTGGAGCAAGGAGGAAGGCTCTGCCTCCTCAGGACCTTCTCCTAAGGACAGCCAGGCCCAGAGACCTTCCTCTTCACAGGTAGATTTTATGCATCACCAAAAAACTGGTGAAGCTCAAGCCTTTGACATCAGACTGGAGGCCTTCAGAAGCGAGGTTCCTGGGCAAGCTGAGGGCAGCTTGTCATCCCCATCCCCGGAAAATGGGCTGTCTTTTCCACTCTCCCACATGGCTGCTTCTGGATCCCCAGACCAAAGAGACAGAGTCTCCACACCATCAGAAGTCAGTGGGAACAGAGTGACTCAGACTCCAGCAGCAGTGACCAGCAGTGCTCCTTCCCAAGAAGACTCTATAGAGCAGACACATGTGTGTTCTGCAAATGCTTCTGGACTCATGGCGCCCCTCACTATGTCCCTCCTGGAGACCCCCAATCATGAGGACCTTTCTACCTTGGAGCAAATTGCCCAGGATGGAGCTGGTTATGGTTTCATGGCTGAGACTGTAGGAGGGCCAGCAGCGGGACACACAGTGCCATCTTATGATCAAGAGGCTGCCTTGCCAGTGCCTTCAGCAACTGAGTGCCTGTGGCTGTCTTCATCTCCCCCTGACAATCGGCCTAGTGGTGATCTTCCAGCTCTGTCCCCATCACCCATCCATCAGCATTCACCTGACAGACTGTCCAACAGGGAGGCCTGCCAGAACAGAAGAAGGCTAGCACTCTTGCCCCAGAATCATGTGGGTGGTGAGCCGTATGGTGACAATGCTGAAGAGACTGAACTGGGCGGCTCCTTGACATTCCCGAGCACGCCCTCCTCCAACATACATGCTGGAGTACCCTGTTCTACACCTTTCCTCACCTCATGTGCAGGGCGTAGTGATGGAGCAGGCCGTCCCTGGGCTCAGCAGAGAAAATACCCTACAGGGGTCAGCTGGGGGAAGCTTGTTCCCTCCACAGATTCCACCAAGCCTCATTACAATGAGGACATCCCATGGCCCAGACACAGGCCAATCTCAAGGTGCTTACATTCAGACTCTCCTGTGGTCCCCGGCTGTTCTCCCAAGGCCTCGGGGACACACTGTCCACTTACACCGGAGCAGGCACAGTAAGTTAGACTTTGTTCTTAAGACTTGAGCCCCTTAAATACCCCATGCCCTTTCCTATTTAATGTAATAACAGAGGGCCTTGCAGAGAACGGAGCTTGCCTGTCACTGGGCAAACTCACTGTTCCGTGTAGTGTTCTCTACTAGTTTAGAGTTTGACCTGCTTTGGTCCTGATCCTTCCACAAGCAAAAATAAGAGCAGCCTTTGTACCAGACACACCAGTTGTCACTGTTCTATAGCCTTTCTGTAGGAAGCCGTGGGAAATGGGCAACCCTTGTGAAGCAGCTGGGGAGGCAGGGGCCAGCTTGAGAAGTCTCTCTCTCTCTTCCTGTCACTTGTGGGTACTCCCTAACCCCTTGACTAGTTCTAAGAACAGATCAGAGAGAGCAAGGAGTGGCCAGCCAGTCTTACCACACTGGGAAGAAGCTGCAAGCTCCTAGGATGGAAATGAGGCTCAGTGTCCAAAGGCTGTCCCTGAGTATGAGAAACCAGAAGGATTCTGTTCTTCAACATGTTCCCAGGCAGGTGATCATCAGTGCACACCAGGAACAGCTGGATGAAATGGCTGAGTTGGACTTCAAGGAGGAGACCCTAATGACCCAGATGGATTCTAATGTAAGTGGTACTGGACGGATATGTGGGCTACCGACAACTAATTGTGGCCATCTGTTTGTTATGGTGTAGATACCATAACAAAGTTCTGCTGTTGTGCACTAAGTGTTGAGGCCTTGTGGCCCTCAGAGGGTCTGGGCGGAACTGGGAGATGGTGCTACACTGCTCACTCCTGAGCTAAATGGTCTCTAGCCTCTGTCCATAGCCATCTGTCTTCCTAAAGGTCTGTTGGGGTCCCTCCCTATAACTACTGTAGCAGTGACCATCTTGCTTCTCACAACCTGCAGACCCAAAGCACTGTAAGCACCCTTTTCCTGAATACAGTCTCCACTTATAAAGTGTCTCAGATGCAGAAAAGGGGACCCACACCCAAAGCCATAGAAACTTCTAAGGTTTTCCCCTAGGGAGGAGGGAGTTGGGTTTTTTGAAATGTTCCTTCAAAATGGACTAGGGAGCACTTTGTTAAGAGTACTTTGTTACTCTTGTAGAGGACCCAGGTTTGGTTCCTAACAACCACATGGTGACTCATAATCGTTTACAACTTTAATCCCAGGAGATCTGCTGTCCTCTAAATTCCGTGGGTAGCAAGTGTTTTGTCTTAAGAAAAGAAAATCATGAAAAACAAAAAGATTAGAAAAGATGATCTGGCAGAGAGCCATCAAGTGAAAAGATTCCAGTTGTGTTGTTTCTTCTCAGGATTTTGAAGATTTTGTGACCCGGCTGGATGAAATCATGGCTTTGAAGTCCAAGTGCATCCAAAGTCTGAGAAGCCAGCTCCAGCTCTACCTCACCAGCCACAGGCCAGCTGCGGCCCCCAAGAGAACTGTGGTATCTTAGAGGAAGTCTCACCCTGGGCGAACACTGGTGTGCTCTCTGGGGCAGGAAGAGGCTCTGCCAGGGCCTTCCTGCAAACAACCACTCCCTGTCCTATATGGCCTTGGATGACCTCACTACTCAGGGACAGACTTCATCTCAATTCCAACTACAGGGCCACCTGGCTGGAAAACTTCACGTCCCCTTTTATTTGGGGCTCAGAGTAGTCACTTTGTCAACCTGTATCTGTAGGAACATATTTGGTCTAATAACTTTGTAGATGTTCCTAAATTTGAGGATGAGCCCAGCCTATTTAATGTTAACTTGGAGGCCAGAGGTTAGGGAGCACAAGCTGAGCCGACAGCCTTACTGCTGACAGTGCCTTTCTGTCTCCAAAGACTAGAGCACTGATACCAGCCAGGTAGGCAGGTGAACGCCTTCCCAGCAGAGTGGAGATTTAGTTTTTGGAAATTATAAAATGAACAACTCTTGATATCTTCCTTAAGAACAACTGAGGCCAGTGGTATGCTTTATGTTTAGAGTTCCTTCCCTGCAATCCAGCATTGAGAGTGCGACAGCAGCACGTTTTTCTCATTAATTTTTTTGCTAAAATAGCAGGCCCATGGACAGTGGCTACCAGCCCTCATAGTTCTTGTGGCAGATCCTAGCTCCTGTCTGACTCCTCAATCCCAGCGACTCTGAATGATTAGACAGGCTGGAGAATCTCAGCAAGTCTGTTGCCCAGGCTTGAATCTTCCAGGGCACCCAGGCCAGCAACACTCAAGGGCCTTTGCTATGGGTGTCTTGGGACTGAGTCTACAGTCAGCAGTCTGAATATTCTGACACAGCAACAAACACACAACTCTTCAAATGAGTTCTTGCTGTGTTACTGTGTGTGTAGGTCAGATGCTATTAGGTATTCTCAATCATTCTCTATCTTATTTTTGAAACAATGTCTCACTGTTGATCTACCCAGACTGATTAGCTAACAAGCCCTAAGGGTCCTTCTTGTCTCTCCCTTCCCCCACTCACAGACCACTGCTCCAGGCTTTGAGACAGGGTCTCTCTATGCAGTCCTGGAGTTTTTGCACATCAACTCACAGAGATCCTCCTGCCTCCCAAGTGCTAGGATTAAAGATGTAGTGTACACCATTACAACCAGCTACTTCAGGCTTTCTACACAGTTGCTTGAGATCCATCCTCAGTCCTTAGATTGTACCAGAAGCACGTTACTGACTGAACCATCTTCCCATCTCCCGTATCACCTTTTTAACAGAACCTCAAGGAAAACTAGGAGCCTCCAAGAGTCTGTTAGTTTCATAGGTCTCCCGGAGCTAACCTGAGATTCATGTGTCAGAGTCTGGGCCCTGAAGCCATTACCACATAAATTTAAGAACTCTATGGTTTTAGGATGCTACATCTAAAAAGCCAAGATAAGCCAGGTGTGACATTGTTCATATGTAATCCCAGCACCTGGGATGCTGAGGCAGAATGAGGACTATAAATTCAAAGACAACCTGAACTATAGTGAGATCTGGCTCTTATTTAAAATGCCCAAGGCTAATTCAAAAGAGCTGAAAGGGTAAACAATTTGCCAGCCACAGGCAGTACTTGAACTGACCACCAGATGGCAGCCTGTTCCTAGCTTAAGGCTGTATAGCCTCTCACATCAGAGACCATTCCCAACCAAGAACACCAAAAGGACATGGGACTAGAAACTAGGGATGAACTGTCACTACAGGAGCACCACTGAGAGCCGAGGAAGCACTTTAACCTTGTTGTGACTGGTAGTATTCACAAGCAGAGGGACTTGTGATCTTTTAAAAGATACCTCGAAACCTGTATGTTCCTTCTCCACTTTGGCAAGAAAGCATATACCCTTGTTCCACAGACTGCACTAGACCAGGTTTAAAGCGATCTTTGGGTATTTGTAAACCAAAAAACCAGATGAGACAGGATGCCCAGCTTCTGGGTTTCCATAGATGGGAAAAGGATGCTGAAATGAAAGGGAAAACTAGGGTCTGTTCTGGGCCAGGAATGAGTGTGCTGCCCACTGTCCTGAGTCAGACCATTCATTTCTCTATGAAGAGGTTAAAGCGACATGGCTCACGTCTAGATTTTTATTAGCAGTTCTCTGAAGAATCAAAATAGTTAGCAAATTACTTTAGATTCAAGACTGTGTCATATCCTTTGTCTTTAGATCTTTAATGTTGTAGAACATAATACAAACAAACCAAAGAGACCAGTTTCTATGCCTAGGTGTTATTCATTGTGTCATCCTAAAGCAGGGCTGGAGGAGGCTGTCCAAGACCTGGGGGTTAGTGCTGAGTGACAAGTCGTGGCCTGCTTTCTCACCCATGTGCTCGGAAGGGGCCAATGATTACTCAAACTGACAGCTTCCTAGCACAGGGGCTCCAATGCCCTGGGCAGCAGAGGATTATGGTCTAAGCCAAAAGAAACAGTCTGAACAGGGGCACATGGGAACTGCCTGGCAGAAGAGGCAGACTTTGCCCCATGAGGAAAAGTGCATCTTTGTACCGCAGAGACATTCCAGAACCAGTGTAACACTAAGGGCTGTGGGGGAGGGCGGGCCCCGGAAGAACCTCTCAGTTGCATTCCACTTGGGTTAGAGCCCAGCCGCCAGTGGTGCAGCAGAGAGGAAAGCATCTAGCCCCAAAGCAGCAGCCGTCTGCTCCTCCTGTCTTCCCACTCTTCTTGGTAGCCAGGCCAGGTTTTGGCTGAGAACATAAGAAACCCCAGAAAGAACCAAGTATTCTTTCTGAAAGGCCAAAGTGGGAAGGACACTTCTCAAAATACAGATATGTTTAATATTGAAGGAACCAGTAGAGGGCATATGTATGCCCAAATCTTCCTACTTTCCCCCAGCTCAGGCCTGGGCTCACAGAGACTAGCAAGTGTCAGCTCCATATCTGACCTCCTAACCCCCAAAGAAAATCTGGAAGCATGTCGCGTCTTTCCCACAAGGGAGCTGTGCAGGGCCTCCTTGGGGAACAGTGGTGCTGTGGCAGGGCCGTGGCAGGGCCTGGTCTCAGCTGGCTCCAGCCCGGGCCATGAGGTCTTCCAGAGCATTGTCCTGGTCATTGTTGTGTAATAGCAAAACTTCCTTAATGTCTTTCAGTTCAAAGCCCATTTCCTTAAATTTGCTCATTAACTGAAGGAACTCCATCATCTATGGAATAAAGGAGAACAAATTTTTTTCAGAAAGGGTTCAGCCACACAGACCAGCTGAATGTAGATGTATACTGTGGGTGAAGGCTCTGTATCCTTCAAGCAGTCTCATGGATCTCTCTAAGGTTCCCTAGCTGACCGCTGAAAGACTTCCTGCCCACATGAATATTCCCACCAAGACAAAGTGTTTAACCCCTAAAGGATGCTTTCTAGATAGAAGGGAAGGTGAAAAGACTAGTAATGGCCACGGCCTTCCAAAAGTCTGGCTTTAAGCGCAGCGCAACTCAGCTTTCCCTCCATGCTTCATCTATACTAAACGCAGGACTCTGGAGTCTGGACACTGGACACTGGAGATTCTGTCTTTGACTCTTTCTGCCTAGAGTGACTGGTAAAAGAAGGCAGTGCAGGGGCCCCAGAGTACACCGGGACACTCAACTCTGTACTCATAAAGGTTCTTACCTTTTCTTCTGAACACTGGTGCATTTCCAGAGCCTCTTCCACTAAAAGAGGGTCAAAACCCTTCTCACAAAGCTGTCCATGTGCAAAGAGATAGTCGAGAATCTAAGGAAAGAAACAAGGCTTGAGTTCCTACTGTCACTCCTGTGTGTTGAGAGTTTTAGACCATCTGTGTGAAGTTGGCTCCCGGTCCCTCCCCAGTTATCAGGACCAGACTGTGCCTTGAATGTGTTTAGCACAGTGTAACCTCAATAATCACTTGCTAAACAAACTGACACACCCTTCTAGAAATGAGCAGTCACATCCCAAAGGAGGTACTGTCACAGCTGACTCAACCCCCAGAATATCAACTCAGCCAGGGTAAGATATTAGTCTTCTAGAAAAATACAGTGCATATCAGAAAATGTCCCCAAAGCAGAAGACTATATGGTATTCAGAACGTCCTGCACAGCTACGACAAAAGTTTCTGGAGGTAAACCAAGAGTAGTAGACTACACTTGTAATGCTAGCGTTCGGGACCATGAATTCAATGCCAGCCTCAGCTACCTCAGTTCTGAGCAGCCTGGGCTACACAAGACCCTATCTCAAAAAGAAGTTTAGATTAAGACATCTAGCCATATGCTCAGTTTTGTTCTCTCTGGAGGTACAAAGGGGTGGATAATGATAAAGCTCCAGTCACTACCCCCAGGCTCTCCCAGACTCTCCAAGCAGTCCTCAATAAGGATTACTGCTCAACTTCTGGTCCTTGATGATACCCCAAGTCTCTGGATACCCACAGGGGAGGAGGCTGGAGTTGCAGGCACTCAAGGACCTCAAAATTACAACCCTGACTTGAGGCCACCATGCTCCTCCACCGCACCTTGCAAACCAGCATCTCACCTGCTCAATATTCTCTCCTTTCTTCTTCATGGCTCTCAGGACACAGTCATATGAGTAGCCCATGTTCACTACTGTCTCTACACACTGCCGCTCACTCGGAGACAGTGCTTGCAATTCCAAATAGGCCTGGGGACAGCTAGGCATGTTGGGCACTTGTGACACTGAGAAATTTAGAGGAGTTACCTGATAATAGAAAAACAAGATCAAAGTAAGATGAGTTGAAGCCCAGGTAGCTGTCCAGGCATTGTGGGGACAAAAGAAGAGAGGTACCAGAGTACCAGCCAAGGAGAAAGGCTGGAAATACCTGCAACCCTTGGAGCCCTCACCCACAGTCCCTGCATGTTCAGACACCACATGCTGTTCCATGCCCTGATCCCCGTAACTTAAAAAATCAGTTCTGAGTTTGAACTTACCTACAGAATTAATGTTGGAAGGCTGTGCAGATTTCTGTCATTTCATTAGCACTTTATCTCGGTTCTTAAGATTCATTCACTGCAGACATCATATACTCTAATCGTTCCCTGCTAAAGCTGTTGTCCTCCGCAGCGAAGATGGAATGAAGGAGTACTAGCCACAGTAGGCTGGACTCCTAGGCACCGTCTGCTGCATGGCTAGAGGCAGCTTGCTCCCTGCCACTGGACCTCCCTAGTGTCATCTGACTGGTTCACCTCCTATAATGACGCCTAAGGCACAAAGGCAGCTCAGCTCACTCCCAGGACACTGGAACACCAGCTTTCAGTGTCTCCGCTTCCAAGAACCAGAGAAAACATTTTATAATTTTCCTTGTTTCCTTTTTCTACTGGGTAAAGCAAGGCAGTAAGTAGTCAGTCCTCAGTCCTAAAGCAAGGGGGAGGGGGGGCGCACATGCATGTAGGCTGACAGCTTCCTCTGAACTGTGTCACCTGTGACATACTCCAAGCAGTCCATTCCCAGGGGCTTCAGCAGGCTACAGCAGCCATGGAAGAGAGAAGCTAAAGCAATCTAGACACTTTGATTAGACTCAAGATTATACGGCCCTTCTTGGGAGCAGACTCTGCAAGGACTCAAGACACCAGCTTCTTAAAAAAGTAAAGGCAGCTCTCACACGAGCCCAGCCAAAAAGGCGGAACTATTCTTCCTCCATGTGTACCTTCCCCCTTTAAAAAGCCCCATGAACACCTGCTAGAATGTGGGCATGTGTTTCTAATTACACACTTGTAGAACGTGCTTTTGGAATGTGCAGTCCTCTAACAGCTGTGCTTTGGGAATATTGTGCCCTTCAAGTATGTGTTGCTGTGGGGAAGGCCTGATAAAATTCTTTGATCTAATTGTGTACTTCTAGGGACCTATAAAATGCAACCCTTTAGGCTAAAGAGATAGCTCAGAGGTTAGGAGCATTTATTTGTTGCAGAGAAGACCTGGGTTTGGTTCTCAGCATTTAAACATGATAGTTTAAAACTATCCATTAACTCCAGATCCAGAGAATCCGGCACCTGCTGAACTCCCCAGGTACTAGGCATACATGTGATATATATATAAAATATGTATGTAGACAAAACATTCATATACATAAATCTATAAAAAAATTTAACCTTATCTCTATATATAGCCATTTTAACATCATTTGTAATAAATATTAGAGATAATATAATAGCCAATAAGGTATTATAATAAAGTCATATGACAATCACATAGTTTTTGTGCTCACACCCTAAAGATTTTTACAGGTTTTTTTTTTAATGTATATGTTAGCCTGTATCTATAATGTGTATAAACCATGCCCATGCCTGATAACCGTAGAGCCCAGAAGAGGTCATGAGATTTGGAACTGGAATTACATATGGTTATTAGTCATAATATAGGTGCTGGCAACCAAACCTGGGTCCTTTGTAAGTTCTCTTAACTATTGAGCCATCTCTCCAGCTCAATGCATAGGATTTTAAATACTAGGTAATTAAGACTGAAAATACTTTGCTTAATAGAGACAAATGAATGACTCCTCCACATAATATTTTATTAATCAAAAAGAAACCACACTAATTAAGGAGATCCCAAATGGTCAATGTTTAAAAGGATCCCTTATTACTGGGGTTTAAGAAGGCAGGTCAGGCTGGAGAGATGGCTCAGCACTGACTGCTCTTCCAGAGGTCCTGAGTTCAATTCCCAGCAACCACATGGTGGCTTCCAACCATCTGTAATGGGCATTCATGCCCTCTTCTGGTTTGTCTGAAGACAGCAACAGTGTATCACATACATAAAATAAATAAATCTTTAAAAAAAAATGGAGGAAGGTCGTCAAGCTAAGGACAGCCTGGGTTACATAGCAAGACTAACTCCAAAAAAGGATCCCTTGTCAAAATTACTAGTACTAGGGTGTTTCAAGTCATTCACCAAGGTTATAATCCATGATATATAATCCATAATGTGGGGGGGGGGGATGCTACACCCCCAGACCCAGATACAACACCATTACTGCATTCTGTCATTCCTACCTCATTAGGAATTTTTTCAATAGAAAGATTAAATAGTTATTGGCAAACATAAAATGGGTATCGGGTTAAGACTCATTTTGTAAAGACCCAGGGGGCTCAACACAATAACTGAATTTCAAACTTTCCAGAGATTAAGGGTGAATGGGAGACTTTAGAAAGGTGGAAGTGGAGAACAAAACCAGCCTCAGAATACCTCTGCAATGCTGAATTGGTGGGACTTGAGAGAGGCTGGAGACAGCATAGCAGTCAGAGTCCCTGTGCTCGTTCAGGGGAGCCAGGTTTGCTGCCCAGCACCACATGGCAGCTCCCACTGCAACTCTAGTTCCTGGGGACCCAACACTGACGTCCTCAGGCACCAGGCATACACATGGTGCACATACACACGTGCAGGCAAACGCGCATACAAATAAAGCAATCTTTTGAAAAGAAGAAGGGCCCAGAGATGGCTCAGGTTAGGGTACTTGCCACAAAGCCTGACCACTTTTTGACCCCTAGAAACCATATTGTGGAAGAGCAGAAGCAGCTCCACAAGTCTTCTGACACCCACCTGTGTGCTATGGCCACATACACACAAAATAAATGTGATTTAAACCATCTAGTGTATAAAAATGTAAGAAAATGTAAACGGTTGTGGCTAAGTTAGCAAAGGACTTAACGGGCAGAGAGCCCTGGGCTGGATCCCCAGCAGATCTGTAATCCCAGCACTCAGGGGGCAGAAGCACAGGGTCAAGTTCAAGGCCAACCTGGGTCATCTAAGACTTTGCCAAAACAAAGGCAAAAAACTACAGAAATTTCAGCAATGGTTTAAAAGAAACAAGGACACAAAATTAGAAAAGGAGTAAGCTCATCTTGGTGGTGCACATCTGCAACCCCGGCATGCAGGAAGCGGGGGCACATCAAGGCTTGAAGAGATGGCTCAGTTGGTAAAGGCTTCCACAGATGAGCTAAGCTAAATCCCCAGCACACACGGTGCATGGCTGTAATCCCAGTGCCAGGCCTCATCGGCAACCTGCAGGTAATGTACAGTGACTAAAGATACTTCTGTCCTCCACGAGAGCACATGCACACACACAGATAAAGGATAGCCTTGGACACACAGTAAATACACAAAGCTACACAATGAGACCCTGTCTCTCTCTCTCTCTCTCTCTCTCACACACACACACACACAGCTCTACGAGATGACAGGGATAAATCCCAGCGGGAGATTCATAATGATGTGGATACCTACAGTCCAGCAACTGGGGAAAGGAAGGCATGGAGATCACCAAAATCCAAGGGGAACCTAGGCAGCATAGTAAAACCAACTCCCTTCATTCCCTGAGAGGAATAAATGAGAGTTTAGTGACATCAAAATACCTGACTGCAGAGCTGGAGAAAAGGAAATGTAACATAAACCTTTGGTGAGTGAGTTGGTTTTAATTCCTTGACATTTTCCCCAAGTTGATCTCAAACTCATGGTCTCACCAGTTTGGTAATGCACACCTTTAATTCCAGGAGGCAGAGGCAGTCAGATCTCTAAGACCTAGGCCAGTATGGTCTACACTGTGAGTTTTAAGCTAGCCAGCATTACACATAAATCCCTGTCTTTAAAAAAAAAAAAGGAGTAACAACAACAAACAGAATGGAGAAGACAACAAAAGCTCGTGGGCTCAGGGATGGTCTGGCCTCTGCCTTCTGAGTGGAGGGACTACATGCACACGCCACCATTCCTGGCAAAAGCTCGTGGGCTCAGGGATGGTCTGGCCTCTGCCTTCTGAGTGGAGGGACTACATGCACACGCCACCATTCCTGGCAAAAGCTCGTGGGCTCAGGGATGGTCTGGCCTCTGCCTTCTGAGTGGAGGGACTACATGCACACGCCACCATTCCTGGCAAAAGCTCGTGGGCTCAGGGATGGTCTGGCCTCTGCCTTCTGAGTGGAGGGACTACATGCACACGCCACCATTCCTGGCAAAAGCTCGTGGGCTCAGGGATGGTCTGGCCTCTGCTTTCTGAGTGGAGGGACTACATGCACACGCCACCATTCCTGGCAAAAGCTCGTGGGCTCAGGGATGGTCTGGCCTCTGCCTTCTGAGTGGAGGGACTACATGCACACGCCACCATTCCTGGCAAAAGCTCATGGGCTCAGGGATGGTCTGGCCTCTGCCTTCTGAGTGGAGGGACTACATGCACACGCCACCATTCCTGGCAAAAGCTCGTGGGCTCAGGGATGGTCTGGCCTCTGCCTTCTGAGTGCCACCATTCCTGGCAAAGTGGCTCACCAGGTTAAACACGCTTCTCATCCAAGCCTGGCAACCTAAGCCAGAGTCGCACAAGTCAAGGTGGCAGGACAGACCCGCCTCCAGAGTTGTTCTCTGACATCTGCACTGATGACTTATAAAGTAATGGCAATATATAAAATACTAAACACATTAGAAGGCTTAAAAACCAAAGGATTCTAAATGCTGGAAACAGAGAAATTTCTGTAACTCTAGCACCCAGGAGGTATAAGCAGAACTCCCCTGCCCCCAAGTTCCAGGCAGCCAGGGCTGAGTCTCCTAAAACCAATGGGCATAAAGAAAATGTAAAGGTCAATAGATGCTATAGTTTGTTTAATGGCGTACTGGCTGGTTTTGTGTATCAACTTGACCCAAAGTGGAGCTTTAATTGGGAAGTGCCTCCATGAAATCCAGCTGTAAGGCATTTTCTCAATTAGTGATCAATCGCGGAGGGCCCCTTGTGGGTGGTGCCATCCCTGAGCTGGTAGTCTTGGGTTGTATAATAAAGCAAGCTGAGCAAGCCAGGGGAAGCAAGCCAGTAAGCACAATTCCTCCATGGTCTCTGCATCAGCTCCAGCCTCCAATTTCCTACCCTGTGTGAGTTCCTGTCCTGACTTACTTTCGTGATGAACAGCAGTGTAAGCTGAATAAACTCTTCCCCCCCCCAACTTTCTTCTTGGTCATGAAGTTTTGTACAGGAATAGAAACCCTAAGACAATGGCTATAATTAATAAACTTAGAAAAGTGATCTCCTGCAGAAACTGCAGGTAGAAGGAGCCTGAGTGTGAGTGTGTAAATGATACGTGGCCCAGGGCATAACGAGCCTCACTCAAAAGCAGAACTAAGACCCTGAAGCCCGAGAGGCGGTTACACAATACCTAAGAATAAGGGCCCATCACATGACTATTGTCAAAAGGACCTATGAGTTCCTTAACTTCTAATGTTATCTTATATAAACAGTAAACCATGAAAATCAAAACCTGAATAATGAAACTGAACAGCCATCTAGCCTGGTAATGGTGATACACCCAAGAGACAGAGGCAGAGGCAAGCAGATATCTGAGTTTGGCAGATGTAAAGGTAAAGTTCGATAGAATCTACAGGACAGCAGAAACCCTGTCTTAAAAAGAAAAGAAGAAAAGAGAAAAAGGCCATCTAAGATAGTCTGTGCCTGGTTGCGGGCACAGCTCTGCTAACGATCCCATTTGAGGGGTGCACCACTCTGGGCCTTGGGCACCATGATCATGGAGAAATGTGCTGCTCTCTCTCATTGAGGGCTCCCAGGCCTCACACTAGGAAGGCCTAGATAGGTGGGAACCAGGCTTTGTTCCCAAGGGAGATGATCCAGACTCCCTTAAAGGAACACCAGAACTGCAGCTGTTCATACCTATCAATTGAAAGCAAGTTCACCAAGACAGGGTCCTCGTTTGACCCTGAGGGTCAGGTCAGCTGGCCAAACAATGGCTAATGGTCAGTGTCCTGGTTGAGAAAGAGCTCCACTGTTAGTTCTCTGGTTTTGTTCCCTAAAGGTTCATCTAAATGAGGGTAGGTACTGGCTGAGCAACCCCCATCTTTCCAGGGTGCTTTTCATTTACCTAAACACGTCAAGAAGAGGAATACAGTGCTGACCAGAGCCCAGCAACTGGCCAGGAAGAATCAGGATCCAGCCCACTCTAAGGAGAAGACGACGCTCAGCAGCCGTCACCCCGCCCTGGGCCAAGGCCTGGCCCATTTACTAGCCAGGAGCTCTCTGACAGTGGAGCCCTTCACCAGAGTGCTGCTGCCAGGACGGTGTCATCGTCCCCTGGCTAACGGTGCTTGTTGTAGTCTGCACCAATACAACCAGGCTCCTTCCTGGCTCTTGGCCTACTATCATTTAAAAACATCTGAGCTAGTGTAGCATGAGCCTCTGGGACTTCAGATTTATTTCTCAGGATACAGAAACATGTATGTATGAGGCTGCAACCCCACATCAGGAACTAAGCTTATGTGACAAAGAAACTGCCCTGTTTTGCCCCCATTTTGTGTAGCAAAATAGATTTTCTATGGGGTGAGGAAAGTTGTAACCTTTTTATTAATCCATCCTAATATATTAAAAGTGTGAGTACTCAGTACAGGTCTCCCTCGGCCCTCTCTTTAAGACTGCCCAGTGCATACTGTTGACAGGAGAAAAAAAGAATCACACAACTACAGTCTACAGACTTTAATAACAGATCTCTAACAGTTACTAGGAACCATGTGGTCTGAAGAAATTTAATTCCAAAGAGCCACATTATGACTTAAAAAAAAGTGGGGGTGGGGGTGGGATGGGGAAGCTAGGAAAGGAAAGGGTGTGACAGGAGCATCTACAAGCCTGGAAAGAAAATGGAGAATAGAGACAACTACATAGTCAGGCAATGGACGCACGCCTGCAATCCCAGCACTCAGGAGATCTAGGCCACATAGTAAGGCCTTGTCTCAACTAAAACCACCAAGACAAAACAAAACCTATTAAGACATAAGTCGATTGCTAAATGGGGTCACTGAAGACACCTTTGGAATATAGGTTGGGACTGAAAACTTACTGTGGGACATGTATTTGGAGGTGGCGACTCTTCTGTACACACAGACAAGGTAGACAGGGAAGGCATCTGGGAGGATGTCAGTGCTGGCGCCTCTGTGCCACTGCTCAAGTTCAAAGCTGAAAGCCCAAGAGCATCGCCCCCATTGAGCTCCTTGGCACTGCTTTGGGTGGAAGGCTTTACGAGGTTCCGGGATGCGCCACTTCGGAGGCAGGATGTGCTATGGAAAGTGCTCGCAAGCTTGACTGTCTTCTGATTGCTGTCATCAGAGTCAAGTTTGGGGAAGGACAGAGATTTGATATTGCTTACTGTAGGAATAGGGGGGAGGGACACTTTGGAAGACAGCGACATCTTTTCACAGTTGCCCAACTGTGGTAAGGTTATAAAGCCATTGGGTTTATGAAGAGGCTTGAAATCTAAAGTTGCCTGCTCCAAGGATGCCAAGACCTCCTCATCCTGTAACACGGACCCCGAGCTTCCCCTGGGTGTGTTACTGTCCAGTAACTGAGCCATTATGGGTCCAGTGGTTCCTACCAGAATGTTTCTCAGCTCTTCCTTCTCATCAATGGTTTTTAACTCCAGATTATCAAATGGGTCCTCTTCACACTCAAAGTCAGCAGGATTGAAATCTGCCTTTGTGTGGGGTGGGCTGAGAACTTTCTGCTTTGTGGCACTACTGCTGACCCGAGTTGGAGTGAGGATGTTGTTGTGCTGTAAGCTGGCAAGGATGGGGTTAATAGGAGGCGGCATGGTGGATGTACTGTGAGTCTTGGAGAAGCTCACTTTGCTGTCACCCTCTGGACCACTCTTAGAATTCACTCTAGCTTCTGCTTCCTCGGACTTCCGCTCTGCTTCCCGTTGAGCTTCTTGGATTAGTTTAATATCTTCAGCCCACTCAATGGTTTTCTTTTCCAAGGAGAAGTCATACTGCAGAGACACAGCAGAGAGGAGATGTGAGCCCAGGGCTGCTCTCCCTTACCCACTCAGTCCCGTGTATGTGAAGGACCACAGGCAGCACTTCAGCACACGGCTGAGCCTCGCCGAGGAATACTGAGATTTCCAACGTCCAAATCATGCTCCCACGTTAGTGTATAAACTAACTCTACACACCAGACCAAAGGGAATTTGCCACATCTTTTGCTTCTCTTCATCCTATCCCCTCCCTAGTTCTACACGGTTGGGGGAAAGGGTAAGCCACACAGGCAAGGAAGCTATCCTGAGGACCCATCTGTTCTAAAATGTATGGCACTCACCTCTATCAGTCATCTCTGGTGCATGCATGAAAGTACATGCACTTAATGTACAAACTCTTAACATGTCCTCCTATTGGCAGCAAGCCCACAGACCATCTTTGGGTCTCTATTATGCAGCACAGTACGCTATGCTCAATAATGACAGCACCTAACCCTGAAGGACAAGTTCAGGGCACCATGAAACAACTTGCTGTTTTGCTTTGTTTGCTTTAGTGGAACTGGAGACCCAAACCCCGGGCCTTGTACATGGAAGTGTTCTACCATAAGCCCGGGAGCACCTTTCAGATTACCTAAAAGCCCTTAGTAATTACCATTATCCCTACGTTACAAGGGGTCATGTCCACAATCATAAAGCCAGAAGTACTGGATCTGAAGCAAACCAGCTCTACGCTCGCAACCCACTCCTGGGCTGTAATGAATGTGCTGTAGTCCAAATGCACGTAGCCTCGTTAAGAACCTGGTGCTCAGTTCAGCAATCCACTGGTTAAAATGGACGAGGTTTGCATGGCCCTGCACAGAAAGACACACTAAACCATGAGGCAACAGTCTGCACCTTTCAGATGAAAAATGGAGTCAGCAGGCCCTCTATCTGCTATCTGCTCTCCTTTCTAAGGTATAAGTCTCTTTCCTCTGCTTCCAAAACAGAAAAGGGGGAAGGAAACAGAAACAAAACATGATGGCCCATGTGGAAGACAGAGGCAGGAGGATCATAATTTGAGGAGAGAGAAACCTAGACATGAGACTAGGGTAACCACTCAGTGGCAGAAGATATGAAGGTCCTGGGTAGGTGGCAATCTATACAACATTAACAGTACAATTTAAACAATATTCCAGTATGTGGGAGGGGGAAGCAGGAGCACCAGGAGTTTTTAAGGGCAGCTGGGCTCTAGGAAACCCTATTTAAAATAAACAAACTTCATAGTTTCTTAATAAACCCTTAAAATGTAGTCCAACTTAAAAATTCTCATTGCCATACTTTAAAAAATCTACAGCATTATAGAGAAAGAAAACAAAATCCCTTGCATTCACCCTAACGGGGCAGAGCTGAATAACATATGCGTGAGTGTTCAAGACAGAAGCATGGTAAAGACGCAGAGGATGTTGAAGAAGTTTAAAATGCTGAGAGATCATTCTAGAAAAGGAAGGAAAAACCCTACCTAAACACACAGTCACTAAGAACCCCTATCCACACTCCTGTGGCTGTGCTCTGCAGAGGGAAGTGGGAGTTGGAGGGAGGCACTATCTTCTCTGTGCATCATGAAAAGAAGGGAGAAAGCAGTCATGGGCAGTGAGAAGCTCTATAGAGCTAATGGATAAACCTCACTGCTGTCTTTTTAATCTTTTGACAGTATAATAGTTGCTTTTCTCACTACTGTGAGAAATACAGAAGTCAGTCAAGTGAGGAAGACTGTCTGCTCAGTCTGCAGCAGGCACAGGGGCAGGAGCTCCAGGCAGCTGGCCTCACTGCACTGCACTGGCACCGTGAGGAGGCAGAGACACACCCATGAGCAGACTGGACCTTTTTTATTCGGTTCAGGACCCAGCACATGGGATGTCCACCCACACACACATCCAGGGTAGGCCCTCCCACCTCGGCTAATTTAGGTAATCCCTCACAGACATCCACAGAGACTTGTCTCTTCAATGACACTACATCCTGTGACCATCACTATTGACAAATTGCACAGATCCTACTGAGTAGCCTAGACTGCACAAACTTAGTGTGTAGCTCAGTCGTAGCCTCGCCCTCCTAAGTGTTGAAACCACAGGTGTGCACCTCACTTAGAGGAAAACCAACCTCTAATAAACCAACTTCCTACTGCCCATAAATATGAGTGTCTCACATTTTTATTACAAGAATAGTTAGAAATAGCCTCTGTTTTCTAAAACACTCTTAACTAAGATTCTGGGTTTTGTTGTTCTAGGATTTTTTGGTTTTGGTTTTGGTTTTTTGGTTTTGTTGTTGTGGTTGTTGTAGTTGTTGTTTAAGGCAAAGTTGTATATAGCCTAAGCTGGCCTCAACCTCACAAAACAGCCAAAGATTGCCCTGCCTTCATCTCCACAGTTCTGAGGTTACAGATGTATGCTACCACAGCCAATCCTTATGGTCAAACCAAGACTTTGCAGATACTGGGCAAACACTCTACCTACTCAGCTACATTGCTGGGTCTGTTGTTGTTTGTGTTTTTTTAATTATCAAAGTAATGCAGAATACGCAGAAAATAGAGAAAAGGTTTCTTAAGTTAGCATGTGCTCTGAGAGTAAAAGGTTGTTGCTGCTGGAGCTCAGGGGGCAGGAAACACTTTGTTTTACACACAAGGCACTTAATTTGACCCCTAGCATTACATAATCTAGTCACGGTGGTGCATGCCTGTAATCCCAGTGGATAGTAGAGGCAGAAAGTTCAACGCCAACTTCTGTTACACAGGGAGTTTGAGAACTGTCTGAGGTAAAGTCTGTCAGAGAGGGGAGGGGGGGACAGACACAGACACAGAGACAGAGAGAGAGAGAGAATGAACCAGATTACAATATGAAGTAGAGAAGAGCATTATCGACTCCCCAGAGGTTTCCCCTTAGCCACAGCTTCCTTCTCCATAGTTTCATTTATTTATAATTAACTACAATGCAAGAATAGTTGCATTCTAGAAATAAACAAATCTTAACTTTTGGGCTGGAAGATGGCTCAGTAGTTAAGAGTATTTATTACTCTTACAGAGAACCAAAGTTCTGTTCCCAGCACCAAGCTAGCCTTGAACTCAGAGATCTGCCTGCTTCTGCCTCCTGAGTGCTTGGATTAAAGGTAAGGCAGTCACCACTGCCCAGAAAATATCCTTAACTCTACTTCAAGGAGTGCTGACACTCTCTTCTGACCCCTTAGATAACAAGCAGATATGTGGTACACATACATGTTCACATGTATGCAGGCTAATCACTCATATTTATACAATACAAACTAAATCTAAATGAAAAAACCAATCTTTAAGATTATATGACATTCTGAATAGTATGATAAAATCTGGCATTTTTCTCTAGATGATATGTAAGTTTAATGATTCATGCTGATGGACTTCTGTCTCTCTCTGTAGTCCTGGCTGTCCTGGAACTCACTACGTAGACCAGACTAGTTTGAACACATAGTGACATCTGCCTCTGCCTCCTGAGTGCTGGGATTGGTTAGTTTTTCTAATCTGAAAGCAAAACATTTAAAGCAGGCCACACAGCTCAGTACTGTAGTCTCAGTTACTGGTGAAGCAGCAGGAAGATCTCCAATCATCCCCAACTACAGTTGAGTTTGAGAACAGGGTGAGATGTATGAGACACTGTCTCAAAGAATCTAAAGTAGCAGTCAGAAGGCAGAGACAGGGACAGGAAGATCTCTTTAGGTTCCAGGCCAACCAAGGTTACCCAGCCGAAATTTAAAAACAAAACAACAACGGGGAGGAAGAGGTGGTAAGTGGTTTCCACAGACATGTCTGAGCCCAGCACTCCTCTGTGGGGTTACTGAGTACTCTGAGCACAGTCTGTTTATCAGGGCTTCTCACTGGCCAAGAGAGCTAACCAGCAAAGTAGAAAGTGGCAAGCCAGGCAGTGGTGGCGCACGCCTTTAATCCCAGCACTTGGGAGGCAGAGGCAGGAGGATTTCTGAATTCGAGGCCAGCCTGGTCCTACAGAGTGAGTTCCAGGACAGTCAGGGCTACACAGAGAAACCCTGTCTCAAAAAACAAACAAACAAACAAAGTGGCAAAAACATGACACTCAGAACAAGGTGTCTGGGTTTCTGACTACATCAGTGAGGGCAACGAGGAATGAGAAACAAGGTGTAGGCAGGTGCTTCAGTCTTTTCTTCAGGCCGTCAAGGTTTGTGTGTGACTAACACCTGGTCCGCAGTAGGCAGGCTGCTTGAAGAAGCTGTAGACCTTCAGTTGGTGGGTCTGGTTGGAAGAAGGAGGTCACTGGGGTAGGCTTTGAGGGATACAGCCCAGCCCAGATTCCAGGCCATAAGCCTATGGCCCCAGGAATAGAAAATGAAGGTCTGAATGTGAAGTGTACTTGTGATTGAACAATTAGTCCCCAGCTAATGTCCCTGATTTGGGAGGTTGTGAAACTTTAGGAGGTGGTGTTTGACTCAAAGAATGGGGCCAGGGTGCTGGGGGGCTGAGGCATTTCATTGGGGCACTGTCCCCTATCTGACGTCTCAATGTGACTAGGTACCTCACACTCATGTTGCAGCAGACAGAAGCCAGTCTCACCACCATGCCTTCATGCCATGATGATATTATCTTCTCCAAGTCATGACCCAAGAAAACTTCCTCCCTTAAGTTGTCTCTATCAGGAATTCTACCGGCAATTGAGAGGTAAATGATACCAAGGTTTTTCTGTGTTGCTAATGTCACCTCAAATGCCACATGAATGTGATCCTCCTGCCTCAGCTTCCCAAGCCTATGGGACCACAGCATGTGTGTCTGCTCCTAGCAAAAATCACACTTCTTGGTGTTATTTTTCAGAGTGGGGGAGGGAAGGGGCTGGGGCTCGTGCACACGCACCTGCTCAGGAGTAGAGATGAATTCAGGACCTTATACATGCAGAGCGCACATGCTACCCCTGAGCTGCATCTCCAACTCTAGATGTTTTTAAAAATTGTATTATTACCAGAACTGAATACACAGAAAGGAATTTAATGACTATTCATTATCACCTATAAAAAATTATCAGGAAGGAGTAAGGAAAGTAAAATCTACCATCTGGCCCAAAGAAGTCTCCTCTGAAAAGAGTATCAATCCAGTATTCAAAACTACTTAAGAAGCTTAGCATCATTAGGAAAATGCAAATCAAAGCCACAGATACAACTTCTCACCTACAAAGAAATACACAGTGAAAAGGACGGTTAATATCACAGGTTGACAAGATGTACAGGAACACACCTGTAGTGCTGGTAGAAACACTAGTGACAGAGAGGGCCACTCTGGACTATCGTCTGATGCCTCCTCTAAACGCAGTTACGGTAAGCTCGGCAATTCTACCTTTCTACATACACCTGGAAGAATGAAAACCATGGGAAACCCTGCATATAAATCTTCACAGCAATACTGGTCAGAATAGTCAAAAAGTAAAAACTACCAAAACATCAATCATTTGATCAATACACAAAATGTGGCCTGTCCACCCAAGAGAAATACTACTTAGCCCATAGTAATGGCCCACTGGTCTAACAAAAATAAAGGAGGGAGCCGGGCGGTGGTGGTGCACGCCTTTAATCCCAGCACTTGGGAGGCAGAGGCAGGAGGATTTCTGAGTTCGAGGCCAACCTGGTCTACAAAGTGAGTTCCAGGACAGCCAGGGCTACACAGAGAAACCCTGTCTCGAAAAAAAAGAAAAAAAAACAAAAAACAAAAAACAAAGGAGGGACTTAGAGGCTGGATTTATTAAAAGTACTGACTCTCTGTTTGGGTCAGTCAGTGCATGACAAGTAATGAAAAGCAAAGTGAGGGTAAACTGCCCTTCTCCAAAGCACTCTTCTCTCTTGCACTCACTTGGGTCCAGGAACACGAAATCTAATATATAAACATCTTGTTCCAAAGGCTCAAACTGCCATTCGAGGTAGCAGCAACTTATTTTCTTTCTTCCTTCCGTCCTTTCTGAAAGCAGAGCTGAACGCTCTATTAAAGCTATTGAGTTAGGAGAAAGAGAGGCACTCAGAGGAGAGACATGTCTTGTATGTCTAGCAGCAACTTTCCCATCAACAGGGCCTAATAACTCTGACCTAATGCTCCCGCCGACCAGGGCACAGCTTACACTACAGGAGGAAGCTGTGAGCCTCCTGGGATAACAGGCTTTAGTAACCAGCCTGCTGTACTTTCCCCAAGTGCCTTCACCACCACTCATCTCTTCAACTGGCTTCCTGGGATGTATGGACAGAGCTGCTTCCCTAGGAGCCTCTGGCCTAGGATTCCAATTACAAAAACTTTAACTACAACTGTCACGAAGGCCACAGCATGTTTCTTTTCAGAATTGGGGAAATAAAATGTTTTAGAATTACAGAGCATGAAGTTACAAAATATGAATATATTTAAAACTCAGGATGTGGTGGGCACATCTTCAATCCCAGGACTCAGGAGGCAGAGGCAGGCAGATCTTCGTGAATTTGAGGCCAGTCTGGTCTACATAGTGAGCTCCAGGATAGCTAGGACTACATAAAGAAACCCTGTCTCAAAAAAACAACCAAATGGGCAGGGAAGATGGCTCAGCGGTTAAGAACACTGACTGCTCGTCCAGAGGTCCTGAGTTCAATTCTCAGCAACCACATGGTGGCTCACAACCATCTATAATGGGATCCAATGCCCTCTTCTGGTGTGTCTGAAGAGAGCAACAGTGTACTCAAATAAATAAATAGCCAAACAAACAAAATCCACTAAAGTGTATAGCTTAAAAAGGTGAATTAAGCTATTAAAACAAAGCATCTGAAGTTCAGAACACAGACTGTAGAAGAAAAAATACTTCCAAAGTGGGATACTGATGCCTTCCCTAGTGAGTCCCTACAGACAAATCTCTCTTTCCACAGTGTAGTTTTTTACAGTCTTCTGACATCAGGAGGCAGTGTGAGCTCACTGCGCTCCTTTGCTTTTCTACCACCTTAAGGACATCACTTTCCTTAGTCTGCAAAAGAACACCTCCCAAAAGCAGGCAGTCGATTATAAATAAATAAATACATAAATAAATACATAAATAAATAAGCAAGCACACACGCACATGCTGAAGGAGCTAGCATTCAACTTTTTGCTCCTTTCAAGACTGAATTTTGTGTATTTATCTATAACTGATCTCTACAGAGGAGAGGGCTGAGAAAGGAGCTCTGGAAAGCGTTTAGGCACAGTTCTAAGAGACTGACAGCTTTCCGTACAGTGAGAACTATTCCTTGTAGAGAAAACTCATGGGGAACGTGAAGTATAGACAGTGATGCAAACTATATTCAACAAACTCCTGATGACTTGAAACATGGGCTAATGTGCTCTGCTAACACCTGATATCTCTACGCTTGATTTAATAATAGTTACTGAGTTATAAACTTTTGGAATAATTTTAAAACCTTAAAAATCATTATTCTAGAAATGATGTGGAAAACACTGCAAGCAAAGCCAACTAAAGAGGCTGCTATGATAGCTGACAGCCCGGTGAGACCAAGGTAGCTAGAGTGAAGTGTGAGGCGGGACTAAAGGAACCCTGTCTCACACTGCTGACTGAGAAGACAGTGAGGACATCAACAGAGCAAAGAGGTGAGCGAGCACCACGGTGACTGGCATTGTTTAGTACCAGGCACAGAAACCCAGAAAAATATAATTAAGCCTGTTAAATAAAACTCATGCATGTGTGAGACATGAACGGAGCTCTGGGTACAATCGTAAAGCAGGCATTAACAGAGCAACAAGATAACATTAGGAGATGTAGAAGGAGCTTTATCAATTCTGTAATGCACTGAATATTAACTAAAATCTACCACTTACCTGCGTCTCTCTGACAACCTGTAAGCAGTCAGGCAAGGAGAAGCCAATAGGCAGACCCACTTTCGCTGGTGTTCTGAATTTGTCTCCTATCTTAAATGGGACATCATCAAGGTAACTGAAAGTCCCTATGATAAAAAAAATAAAGCAGAAAACATCAGCAAATAATACGTATTTTGCTATTTGAGATGACACACACTCATACCACCCTAAGACTTGAGGCCCTACCCAACAGCTTACCCACTTCTGACCTGAAACCATTAAAGAAGAATTCTACTCAGTCTACTTCGTATTAGGGTTTGTTTTCAATCATGCTCAACACAAAATCCAAAGTACTCACCAGGCAGTAGTGGCGCATGCCTTTAATCCCAGCATTGAGGAGGCAGAGGCAGATGGGTTTCTAAATTCCAGGCCAGCCTGGTCTACAGAGTGAGTTCCAGGACAGCCGGGGCTATAGAGAGAAACCCTATCTCAAAAAAAGGGAAGAAGTGGACTGGAGAGATGGCTCAGCGGTTAAGAGCATTGACTGCTCTTCCGAAGGTCCTGAGTTCAATTCCCAGCAACCACATGGTGGCTCACAACCAACCATAATGAGATCTGATATCCTCTTCTGGAGTGTTTGAAGACAGCAACAGTGCACTTGAATATAAATAAATCTTTGGGCCGGAACAAGCAGAGGTCCTGAGATCAACTCCCAGCCACCATATGATGGCTCACAACCATCTGTACAGCTACAGCGTACTCATAAAAATAAGTAAATCTTTTAAAATTAAAAACAGGAAGATTAAAGAAAACATATATATTTCATTCATTCATCGCCAAAGTACTGACAGCAGGCTACAAAAGCCTCCTCATAGTGCACAATCTCTCTGTCCACATCTCCACACACCTCCCTTTGGCTTACTGCCCTAACTCACAGTGACCTCTGTCTATAATGATGGAATCTGTCCACACTGGCTGTTTCTTAATTTGAACTGTTCTTCTTCCTTTGCATCATGAGCCACTCCTTCACTTCTACAACTCTGCCAGCACCCCACAGTAAATGACTACTTACCTCACTACTCACAGTCTGACTTGGATTATCTTCTAACATACTATGTTGCTGATTTATTATACTTACTGTTTGTCTTCCCCAAGAAAAAATAGCTTCTTGGAGCCAAGTCAATTTAGTCCTGTCTCATTTGAGGATATAATCTCAAAATCAGTTTGTCTGTGTTGTTCTGTTTGTTTGGGAGATAAGGTCTTGGTACCATCCCTTGCTGGTCTTGAGTTCACAATCCAACCTCATCCTCAAGA
This sequence comes from Tokudaia tokunoshimensis, assembly GCA_036184795.1. Taxonomy (NCBI): domain Eukaryota; kingdom Metazoa; phylum Chordata; class Mammalia; order Rodentia; family Muridae; genus Tokudaia; species Tokudaia tokunoshimensis. Next base: position 29,467,155 of record BTHU01000005.1, on the reverse strand, counting down.
GGCTGGGATTGCAGCGTGTGACACTATATACCCAGTTTGTATTCTCAAAATCCACACCTCTGTGTGACATGATGACAGACTCCTCACAACAGGAGTCCATGACTTAAGAGTTCTCTATGGAATTTTCTCTTTCTTTTTGGGGGTTAAGAGTGGATACCAGGGAAATGATCGCTTTTTCAACACAAAGAATAAAAACAGTACTAAATTCTAGAGTGGATTTCCACTGCACCCACAGTACTAGAAAATCAAACCTATGGCCATGTCTCAGCTACGAGAAGCATTCAACCACGGAGTTAGATCCTCAGCCCCGTTCCCCACATGGAAACAGTAAGCAGTGCGGCACTGAGAGAAAAGCATAATCAGACAGACCATGGGAATCCAGTCAGTGCTGTCAAACAACACATACCAGTCTCTCTGTGCTCAAGGCCAGCCTGGTCTATAGAGTGACTTCCAGGACAGCAAAGGCTATGTAGTGAGATCCTATCTCAAAAACAAAACAAACAACAACAAGACAATTTTATTTTATGTGTGTGAGTGTTTAACCTGCATGTTATTATAAATGCACCACATGTCTGCCTGGTAACCAGGCCATAAGAAGGCATTTGATCACCTGGAACTTGAGTTATAGTAGATTGTAGGCTGCTGCCATGTGGGTCCTGGAAACTAAATGTGGGTCCTTTGTAAGAGCAACAGGTGCACTTAACTGCTGAGCCATCTCTCCAACCTCTTCATCCACCCAAACATCCCCATTTTTTGTGACAGGGTCTCATGCAGCCCAGGTTGGTCTTGAGCTCTCTCTATTAATTAGCTCAGGGTAGCCTTGAATTACTAGTTCATCTGCCTGTCCGTCGTGCTGAAGTTACACCCTGCTATTTTCTTTTATCTTTTTTCTTTTTTTTTTTTTTTGAGGGGGGGGCAGTAGTTGGGGAGTGCAGTACTGAAACAGCTGTGCAACACAAGATACCCATAAATTCACTACCCCCTGTGCACATTTTACTAGTTCTGAGGTTATAAGCGAGTACCACCATGCCCAACTATAAAAGTGTTTTTTAAAGAGCATTCATATGAGATAAATGCAAATTTTTCAGATTCTAGACAAAGTTACAGAAATATACCAGGTACCCTACCACCACCAAAAAGTGGCCAACAAAGAATGGCATAAACTAGAATCACAATTACAGTGATAGTTACCTTTCCCACATTAAACTATAAAGCAATTACAGCTCACAAGCAGAAACAAAATGCCTGTTTTATCACTCAGCAGGAAAAGTATTTAAGTCTTTTAACAGAACTTTAGGGTAAAGAACCTCTCTAAAAATTAGGAAGCTTGCCCTTAGAAGGGAGATATCACAGTAGATGATAGTTAAAGTGTATAAAGTTTTGATTATATGAATTCTTAAGATACATATACAACATAGTACTTAAGCTAACAATATTATATTGTATACTAAAATACCCTCTTAGCTAAGAGGGTAATTTTTTTGTCATTTTGAAACAGGATCTTTGTTACATACTGACTAGACTCTAATCTGAAATTCTCTTGCCTCCGTTCTGAGATTTGGGATTGTACCATGCCTGGCTCAGAACAAAGTTTAGTTAACTGCTTTTAGAAACGTGCAAAAGCCAGTCAACATTCTAGTATGAAGGGAGAAGGGTCGGTGAGCCTCAGCCCTTAGCAGAAGAGCTATGGACAGTCGGTATCTTCTGGAGGAGGAAGAATCAGCTTTAAGTGATTCCTTAGCAGGTCAAGTGCATTCCACAGCCAGGAGTATATGAGCAGTATACTGGACTCAGCTATTTTAAAAAGACATAAGGTTGGGGGTTTGGGGTAGAGACGGATCAGGGAGGAGTTATGAGAAAGGGTAGGGGATGAATATGATAAACCTAAATTACATGAAATTCTCTAAGAATTAATAAAAATGTTTGTAACACACACACTCAGAGGCAAAGCCCTCAATATCCATGACCTCATTTATCAGTTCAACCACTTAACAAAAATATTGAGAAATTATTTTTAGAAAAAATTGTAAGGACTAGAGAGGTGGCTCAGGGAGTAAAGCACTTTCTGTGCAGGTGTGAGGACTTGTTTTAAATCTCTAGAACCCACTTAAAAACCAGGCATAGTGGGACACATTAAAATAACAGTGTTTGGGGAGCAGAGACGGGGATCCTGAGGTCTCACTGGCCAGAAACTCTAGCCAAGCCCACTACTCTCGGTCTTAGTGAGAGACCCTGTGTAAAAAAGAATTAGATGATAAGCAACAGAGGAGGACATCTGATGTTGACCTCTGAACTACACACACACACACACACAGAGAGAGAGAGAGAGAGAGAGAGAGAGAGAGAGAGAGAGAGACTGAGACTTAAAATGTTAGGCTAGGGCCAGTGTGTAAAAGTGCTTGCTACTACAATCCCCTGAACCCATGTGGTGGAAGGCAAGAAGTTGTTCACTAACTTCCACTCATGTCATGGGCATGCACACATGGGCAAATAATAATAATAATAATAATAATAATAGGAGTAAATAAATAACATGTAGTGGCACACAGCTTTGACCCAGCATTTAGGAAGCTGGAGTAGGTAGATCTCTGTGAGTTCCAGCCTGGTCTACACAGCAAACTCCAGGCTAGCCAAGACTACATACTAAGACCTTGTCTCAACAACAACAACAACAACAATCCAAAAAAGAAAGAAGACAAGTAAGCGATGTTAGACGTGCACAAGTCGGATGTGCGCCTCTACAATTGCTGGATGCCAGACAACATCCTCTCGGGATTATTCAGAGGACAGTGTATCTGGAAGATCCCACAGCAGAGTCTGAGTGATATAACACTACAGGAACAAACACAGTATTATGCAACTCACATGCGCACATGTGGCAATCTAAATTTTCAAAGGTGTCTCATGAAGTTTGTAAGCACGCTAAAGCTAGAGCAACTGCTGCGTCATCCTGACACAGCTGAGTGACTCCAGCTCAGAAGAGCGCTCCAGTGCATGCTGCCATGCAGCCTAGTGGACCACTGCCACAATGATGCACAATGCTTAAAAACCATGTGTCTATGTGGATGCCATATTGGCGAGGTATCAAAGAAGACAGAGCAACGGATCCCCTGGAGGCAGAACTGCGGTAGTTGTAGCTGCTGGGAAGCAAACTCGGCTCCTCTGGACGACTGATATTCTCTCAGCCGCTGAGCCGGCTCTCCCAGCCCCAACGCAGTTTTAAAAATGGAGTATCAGTTGTACAAAAATCTAAAGTGCTTGGATCCTCCCGGATAAGCACCTACTAAAGGACTAAATGGTCTAATCTTAACTATTTAGGAATCTAAATTCTCTACAGGTGCAAATAATAAAATTTAGTTTGGTGATGGGCATCATAGCACATGCCTTTAATCCCAACACTCAGGAGCCAGAGGTGGGTATAAAGAGACCGCGTTTCAAAAAATAAATAAATAAATAAAAGTTTGGGGATAATCTTGAATTTTTTGAGACAGGGTCTTGATAATGTAGCAAGGTCCAGCCTGGAGCTCACTGTGTCTCATGCCCAACCCTTCATCTGGAAGACGAAGACAAGACAGAGTAGGACTAAGCTACCGCTTACTGGTTCAGCACCTGCCTAGATACAAAAGACCCGGGTCAGCAACTTGAGAAATGGCTAAGCAACTAAGAGCACTAGCAGCTCTTCCAAAGGATCAGGGTTCAATTTCAATTCCCAGCACCCACACAGTCATTCACAACTGTCTGTAACTCCTGTTTCAAGGAATCTGATATCCTTACACAGACATACATACATGTTGGCAAACACCAATGCACATGAAATACATAAAAAAATTTTTAAAAAGGCCCTGGGTTCAATACCCAGTAAAACACACACACACACACACACACACACACACACACACACACACACACAGAGAGGAAGAAGAGGGAAGATGGCAGAGGAAGGGGGAAGAATCAAGGAAAACTATTAATTCAACACTGTAATTGTTACTTATTCCTTCATAATGCTCCTACTGATTCACAGTAAACTGATTTTGGGGTTGAGGGGCATGTGATGCAGGACCAAATCAGACACCATTAACTAAAGGCTTAGAAGGTCCATTCAAACAGATGGGGAGTGCTACAACCATGAACAGAAAGAGGACTAACGCTGAGGAACAAGAAGAGGCAGGCCCGAATGTGGCTCTAGGTACAAACCCAAAAAGACCCTGAAGACCACAGCTTAAGCAGGCATTTGAAGGAACACCTTTAGATTGCTGAATACCCTGGGATGCACATGCTGTTTCGTACAACTCTGTTTTACTCAGGCTGCTCAGCATAAAGAAACGACAACATAATACTAAATTAATTCAAATTCTCTGATCAAATCATAGCTTAAACCATAATATTTAACACCACTTACCATGAACATCTGTACCCAACTTCTTAGAAGCCATTTAGAACCTGAAAAAGAAGGAAAGGTTTCTTAGGCACTATGTCTTGAAACAGTATAAACAAGAGACAAAAACAAACTACCAAACAAAAACAGAATACTTGCCAGGCAGTGGTGGCGCATGCCTTTAAGCCCAGCACTTAGAAGGCAGAGGCAGGTGGATCCTTAGTTCGAGGCCAGCCTGGTCTACAGAGTGAGTTCCAGGAACAGCCAGGGCTACACAGAGAAACCCTGTCTCAAAAAACAAAAAACAAAACAAAGGGGGCTGGAGAGATAGGTCATCGGTTAAGAGCACTGACTGCTCCTCCAGAGGTCCTGAGTTCAAATCCCAGCAACCACATGGTGGCTCACAACCATCTGTAATGAGATCCGATGCCCTCTTCTGGTGTGTCTGAAGACAGCAATGGTGGACTCATATACATGAAATAAATAAATCTTTAAAAAAAAAAAAAGGAATACTAATGCTCCAGGACTCAAGTCTTCACATTTCACCCTCAAAGTCCTCCAAAAGAAAGCCCAATATAGGAGAAGTTCATTGTTTTTTTTTTTTTAAAAACAAGTATTTTAAAAAATATATATTTATTTATTATATGTAAGTACACTGTAGCTGTCTTCAGACACTCCAGAAGAGGGCATCAGATCTCATTACGGATGGTTGTGAGTCATCATGTGGTTGCTGGGATTTGAACTCAGGACCTTCGGAAGAGCAGTCAGTGCTCTTAACCACTGAGCCATCTCTTCAGCCCAAGTTCATTGTTTTTAAGAATTCATTTTCTTACTGTGTTTGGTACCCATGTGCTGCCTACACAATGCTTGTCTGGAGGTCAGAGAACAGCTCTGTGGAGTCAGTGTTCTCTTCTATCATGTGAGCTGCAGGAGTCAAACCGAGGCTGTCAAGCTTGGCACCAAGCACCCTTACCTGACAAGCGTTTGCCAGCGCAAAGAAATGAGGTTTCTGGAGTTCCAGCAGTCAGAGCTACACAAAGAAACCCAGTCTCGGGAAAAACGGGGAGGAGGGTGGTTGGAGATGTGGCTCAGAAGTTAAGAGCTCACTGTTTTGCAAAGGTCTCCTGCATCTATGTTTTAAAACCTTACTCCCAGCTCTCTAGGGATTCCAAAACTGGCTTCCTTACTCCATACGTACCTGCACTTATGTGCAAATACACACAGACAAGTAAACCTTACAAAAGAAAAAAGAAAAAAAAGACAGAAGGACTGAAAGGAAGGGTCAGGCATGATGGCTCCCATTTTAGTCCCAGCAGTAGAGAGACAGAGGCTGGCAGATCTCTGAGTTACTGGCCAGTCTGGCACACATAATGAGACCCTGGCTCAAAACAAAAAGAGAGGGGAGATGGATCAGTGCATAAAGCCAGAGTTCAGCCCCAGCACCCAAGAAGAACCAGGCACAAGGGGCTGAAGAGATGGTTAAAAGCACTTACTGCTCTTCCAGAAATCCGGAATTTGGTTCCGAGCAGCAACAACTACTTGTTCCGGGATATCCGAAACACCCTTCTAGCCTCTTCAGGCACCCAAATACACACATATACATCAATAAATATTGTCTAAGAAGAATTTGTGAAAGAAAGCCTGGGCATGGTATCTCACACCTTCAACACACACACACACACACACACACACACACACACACACACACACACGGGAGACACAGAGCGACGATCCCTGGAGCCTGCAGCACCGGAGACACCCACTTGACCTTTAGGAATTTTCAAAATACATGACAGTTTTCCCAAGTTTTCTTCTTCTTTGTAGCCCTGGCTGTCCTGAAACTTGCTCTGCCTCCCAAGTGCTGGGATTAAAGGTGTACCCCCCCACTGCCTGGCTCCCCCAAATATTCTAATAGAGAAAAAACATGAAAAGGCTAAAAGAAGCAGAAAGTGGCAGTAACATTCCCATAATCTCAAAACCAGCAAAGCTGAGGCAGGGGGATCACTGAAAGCTGAGTCAGCCAGAGCTACACTGTTGAGTCAACGCTAACCTGGGCCTTCACTATCCCAAATAAACAAACGACCAAGCAATATAAAGAGGAGGAGGAAGGGGGGAGGAAGAACAGTGAGGGTTGAAGGGGACAAAATGGCTCAGTGGGTAAAAGGTGCCTGCCACTAAGCTGGACAGCCTGAGTTCAACCCCTGGACCCTACGTGGTAGTATCAAACAAGTCTTCCTCCGATCTCCACACAGTTGCCAGGATATATGCCCCACCACCACCAAGAAAATACATAAAAACTTAAAAAAAAAAAAAAGAAATCTTTAAAAATTAAAAAAGACTAAGAAGCCAGCATAACATAAATAAGGCAACATGACAACACGATCAATGTGTCCCAAACTGGACCTAAAACATAAAAAGAACATATAAAAAAAAAAAAAAACTAAAAATACCAAATAAATTGGTATTAACAAATAGCATGGTATAAGTTGAGAATTCCTTATATGAAATATGTATTTGGAGCCAGAGTGTTTCCAACTTCTAACTTTTTTGGATTTGAAGATATCTGCATAGATTATGCCACTTGATTACCCTTAATCCAAGAATCCAAAACCTCGAACATTTTGAGCACCAAATGGTTGTATCGGTTGCTGAGTTCACCCTGCAGGTCCATCCAGCCACAAAGTCAAAGCTGAGATACAATGGGCCAGGACGGCCAACAGCCCCACAAACTCTGGAGCACTGCAACAGCCCCACACACTCTGGAGCACTGCCACAGCCCCACAAACTCTGGAGCACTGCCACAGCCCCACACACTCTGGAGCACTGCCACAGCCCCACAAACTCTGGAGCACTGCCACAGCCCCACACACTCTAGAGCACTGCAACAGCCCCACAAACTCTGGAGCACTGCCACAGCCCCACAAACTCTGGAGCACTGCAACAGCCACACACACTCTGGAGCACTGCCACAGCCCCACAAACTCTGGAGCACTGCCACAGCCCCACACACTCTGGAGCACTGCCACAGCCCCACACACTCTGGAGCACTGCAACAGCCACACACACTCTGGAGCACTGCAACAGCCCCACAAACTCTGGAGCACTGCAACAGCCCCACAAACTCTGGAGCACTGCAACAGCCCCACAAACTCTGGAGCACTGCAACAGCCACACACACTCTGGAGCACTGCCACAGCCCCACAAACTCTGGAGCACTGCCACAGCCCCACACACTCTGGAGCACTGCAACAGCCCCACAAACTCTGGAGCACTGCAACAGCCACACACACTCTGGAGCACTGCCACAGCCCCACAAACTCTGGAGCACTGCCACAGCCCCACACACTCTGGAGCACTGCAACAGCCACACACACTCTGGAGCACTGCCACAGCCCCACAAACTCTGGAGCACTGCCACAGCCCCACAAACTCTGGAGCACTGCCACAGCCCCACACACTCTGGAGCACTGCAACAGCCACACACACTCTGGAGCACTGCAACAGCCCCACAAACTCTGGAGCACTGCAACAGCCCCACACACTCTGGAGCACTGCAACAGCCCCACAAACTCTGGAGCACTGCAACAGCCCCACAAACTCTGGAGCACTGCCACAGCCCCACACACTCTGGAGCACTGCCACAGCCCCACACACTCTGGAGCACTGCAACAGCCACACACACTCTGGAGCACTGCAACAGCCCCACAAACTCTGGAGCACTGCCACAGCCCCACAAACTCTGGAGCACTGCCAACAGCCCCACACACTCTGGAGCACTGCAACAGCCCCACAAACTCTGGAGCACTGCAACAGCCCCACAAACTCTGGAGCACTGCAACAGCCCCACACACTCTGGAGCACTGCAACAGTCCCACAAACTCTGGAGCACTGCCAACAGCCCCACAAACTCTGGAGCACTGCAACAGCCCCACAAACTCTGGAGCACTGCAACAGCCCCACAAACTCTGGAGCACTGCAACAGCCCCACAAACTCTGGAGCACTGCCAACAGCCCCACACACTCTGGAGCACTGCAACAGCCCCACACACTCTGGAGCACTGCAACAGCCCCACACACTCTGGAGCACTGCAACAGCCCCACAAACTCTGGAGCACTGCAACAGCCCCACAAACTCTGGAGCACTGCCAACAGCCCCACACACTCTGGAGCACTGCAACAGCCCCACACACTCTGGAGCACTGCCACAGCCCCACACACTCTGGAGCACTGCAACAGCCCCACACACTCTGGAGCACTGCAACAGCCCCACAAACTCTGGAGCACTGCCAACAGCCCCACACACTCTGGAGCACTGCAACAGCCCCACACACTCTGGAGCACTGCAACAGTCCCACAAACTCTGGAGCACTGCAACAGCCCCACACACTCTGGAGCACTGCAACAGCCCCACAAACTCTGGAGCACTGCAACAGCCCCACACACTCTGGAGCACTGCAACAGCCCCACACACTCTGGAGCACTGCAACAGCCCCACAAACTCTGGAGCACTGCAACAGCCACACACACTCTGGAGCACTGCAACAGCCCCACAAACTCTGGAGCACTGCCACAGCCCCACACACTCTGGAGCACTGCAACAGCCCCACACACTCTGGAGCACTGCAACAGCCCCACACACTCTGGAGCACTGCCAACAGCCCCACAAACTCTGGAGCACTGCCACAGCCCCACACACTCTGGAGCACTGCAACAGCCCCACAAACTCTGGAGCACTGCAACAGCCCCACACACTCTGGAGCACTGCAACAGCCCCACAAACTCTGGAGCACTGCCAACAGCCCCACAAACTCTGGAGCACTGCCACAGCCCCACACACTCTGGAGCACTGCCACAGACCCACACACTCTGGAGCACTGCAACAGCCCCACACACTCTGGAGCACTGCAACAGCCCCACAAACTCTGGAGCACTGCAACAGCCCCACAAACTCTGGAGCACTGCAACAGCCCCACAAACTCTGGAGCACTGCAACAGCCCCACAAACTCTGGAGCACTGCAACAGCCCCACAAACTCTGGAGCACTGCAACAGCCCCACACACTCTGGAGCACTGCAACAGCCCCACAAACTCTGGAGCACTGCAACAGCCCCACAAACTCTGGAGCACTGCAACAGCCCTACCCAGAGACTGTAGCCAATGACCCCACCCAACCACAGGACACAACAGTCCAGCTCACATGATTGCAGAGCCCAGTTTTCAGCCAGCTCAGCTACGAAATACAGCCGGTAGCCCACTGTACCCAAAGAAGATACAGAGCCCTGCTGACGGTCCTCCTGAATCACAAAATCCAGTCAGTGGCATCTCCTGAACTTCAAGCCCGACCAAGGGACATACCCACCCTCAGAGCCCAGCCAAAAGCTCTACTCAAGTTTCAAAGTTCACACAACATTTGGTTTCCACAAAATCCCAGGAGTAAGCTGTGATTACAAAAAAAAAATTCTCTCTATATTGGGGGAATTTATTGTGACTAACAGTCTGTAGTCCAACTCCCCAACAATGGGCAGCTGTGAATGGGAAATCCAAGACTCTAGTAGTTGCTCAGTCCCACAAGGCTAGTTGTTTGAGCTGGTCTTCTGTAGGAGGTTCCAACAGATGTGCTGGCAAGTAAGTGCAAGCAGGTGAAGAAGAGTGAATCTTCCTTCTTCCAATGTCCTTACGTAGGTCTCCAGCAGAAGGTGTGGCCGCTTATTAAAGGAGTGTACCACCACCACCACGCCAGAATTTGGGACTTGTTTTGTCCCAGGCTGACCTTGAACTCAGAGATCTCCTTGCCTCAGTCTCCTGGGATTAAATGTGTACACAACATTGCCTGGACCTAAGCTTCTCATGGCAACTGTGCCTCAAGATCTCCATCCTGGGTGAGCCCTCCAATTCTGGATTGTAGTTCATTCCAGATATAGAGTCAAGTTGACAACCAGGTATACCCATTCCCAGAACCCTAGAACTAACTCATGGTCAAAGAAGCAAATCAACTCTCAGAAGTTGTTCTCTAACTTCCAAACATATACCTGGCACATGCACAACACCCTGGGGAGAAGCACCCAGGGGTGTCAGTAAAGGCAGTTCCAGAGGATTAAGGCGAGAGGAAAAGACCTACCCTAATTTCAGTAACACCTCATCCACAAGGGTCTGGACTGAATAGAAAAAAAGAGAAACCTAATTAAGCCCAACCAATGGCTGTTTTCCCTGTAAGGGGTAAGCTGTTCACCCATGGGTTCTACACCATAATAGACTTACCCAAAGTAAAATCCTTCTTGCTTAGTTTATGTCAGGTGTCTGTGACAGGGATGAGAAGCTAACTAGTACACAGTCCCTGGTCTTTTGGAAAAAAGATCGGATTCGCTCTTACTCCTCTTATCTCTCTCTTACCTCTCTCACTCTCAGCTTCTCTCTTGCCCCTCTTGGGCTCTCCTCCCCTCCCCCCTCTCTCCACGTGGTCATGGCCGGCCTCTCCTTCTCTACTCTCTCCCTCTCTCTGCCTTTCTCTGCCTCTACTACCCTCTTAACTCCCCTCCCCATGCCCTGAATAAACTCTATTCTATACTTTAAAAAAAAAAAATTCGGATTTTGTTGGTTTTTTTGGGAGCTTTAATGGGTTTTTGTTTGGTTGGTTTCTGAGACAGGAGTATATAATATAGCATAGCGTAGGCCAGACTCAGCTGACTATATAGAAAACAAACTCTGGGGATGGAGATGGGGCAATGTGCGTGGGGGTGGGGGGATGTACCTGTGCCTGCTGAAGACCAGAGATTAACCTCCAGTACCATTCCTTAGGAGACAGACATCCTCTTGTGTTTGGGGCCAAATCCTCTAACTCTAGGTCCAGCAATTATGTTGACCAACCAACAAATCCTAGGATCTGTCTTCACCTTTGTAAGAGTTTCATACTTCCTACAATTACAAGTGTGTACCACCACACACACAGTGCAAACCACCATGCCCAGCCTTTTCCCTGGGTAATAGATGCACAGCAAATACTTGCCAAGTGAGCAGTCTCTGCTGGAGAGACGGCTCAGCCCATAAGAGCCCTTGTCACTCTTGTAGAGTACCTGGGTTCAGTCCCCAGCACCCATGTGATAGCTCACATTCTGCAGTTCCATTTGCAGGGAACCCAAAGTTGCCTTCTTTTAGTAGCAGGGATAACAGTTTACACGGAGTGATTCACTTTCAGTGATACTACCCATAAAGAAAAATCTCAGTCAACTCACATTAACATTTAAATGTACATGTCATTCAGAAATTTATTGGTGCCTCAGTCTTGTAAAATGTGTATAAGCATAATTAGGCTGTTTTTTAAACTGTCTGGTTTTGATTAGGAGTGCAGCTCAATTTGCAGAGTGCTTACATAGCAAATATAAAAGACCTCAACTCCAACCCCATCTTCTCATAAAACCAGGCATGGTAGCACACACCTGTAATCCCAGCACTCAGGAGGTGAAAGCAAGAGAATCAGAAACTCAAGGTTATTCTCTGCTGTAGAGAGAGAGTACCAAGTTAGCCTGGGATATATGAGACCCTGTATTAAATAAAAACAATCAGGGACTAGAGAAATGGTTCCTTGGTTAAGAGCACTGGCTGCTTTTCCAAAGTACCAGGATTCAATTCCCAGTACGCACTTGTCAGTTCTCAACTACCTGTATAACTCCAGTACCAGGGACTCTGACAGACACACATGCAAGTAAAACACCACACATATAAAATAATTTTTTAATCTTTAAAAAAAAAAGACTAAAGCCAGGCGGTGGTGGCGCACGCCTTTAATCCCAGCACTTGGGAGGCAGAGGCAGGAGGATTTCTGAGTTCAAGGCCAGCCTGGTCTACAGAGTGAGTTCCAGGACAGCCAGGGCTACACAGAGAAACCCTGTCTCGAAAAACCAAAAAAAAAAAAAAAAAAAAAAAAAAGACTAGATTAAATGACCCACATTCAGTTCCCATTACCCAAATGGTGGATCACAATGGTCTATAACTCCAGCTCCCGGGAACACGACTCATCTTCTGGCCTCTACAGATAACAGGCATGCATGGTGCACATACTATACACAGCATTCATCCATACACTCGAAATAAAACAGTAAATAAAAAGCAAAAACAGAGAGGAACTGGAGAGAGAGCTCAGAAGTTTAGAGCACTTGCTGTTCTTCCAGAGGACCAGAATTCAGTTTTCAACACCCATGTCAGTGACTCACAACAGCCTATGACCTGCTTTAGAATATCCATCAACCTTAGTTACTTAGTAAATATATGTTATCAAGGCAATTTATATTTAAAGAGTTTATTTGGGGTTTACAGTTTCAGAGCATTAGAGTCCATGGCCATTGGTGGCACAGGGCATAGCAGCAGCAGCAGGCAGGCAGGCAGCAGTGAAAGAGTGGCTGAGAGCTTGTATTTTGATCAACAAGCATGGGCTAGAAAAAGGTAACTGGGAATGGCATGAGCTTTTGAAGCCTCAAAGCCTGCCCCAGTGACAAACCTACTCCATTAAGGCCACACCCCCCTAATCCTTCCCAAACAGTTTCACTAGCTGGAGACTATGAAGTCAAATATGTGAGCCTAAGAGGGCTATTCTCATTTAAACCATGACAGAGTCTGATCTCCCCTTCTTGCCTCTACAGTCACCTACACATACAAAGCATATATACACAAGACACAGAAATAAAATCAGCAGGGGAAAAAAAAAAAATCAACTCTCTGGTCTTGTGATGCCAAAATTCCTGAGAAGTTTGGTTTTCTTTTTTCTTTTGAAACAAGGATTCATATAGCCCAGGTTGACCTCAAATGTCAAACTGCATACTACGCTGATGTGATATTGTATTTATTGAAATGGCATGTTGGGAATAGAATGCAGGTTGTAGTAGGGTGCTTACCTAGCATTTACAAGCCTTAAGTCAAGTCCCAGTACCAACATTAAAAGACACTGTTTAAAATAACATGCCTGGAAGCACAGAATTTCCTAAATTCAATTTTTAAAGAAGGTTATGAAAGACTGAAAAGCTCTGTTCATTAAATGAATTTTTGCAGGATGGTATACACTTGTAGTCCCAGCCCTTGGGACACTGACTGAAGTCCAGTCAAAGCTTTGTAACCAGACCCTGTCTTAAAATCAACAAGGCCAGCAAGATAGCTCAGTAGTTGCCACCAAGTCTGATGACGAAGGTTCATATCCCAGGATCCACATGAAAGAAGAAAACCCAACTCCCATGACTTGTCCTCTGACCTCCAAAAGTGTGCTGTCATGAGATTTTTAAGAAATCAACAACACAAAAAAGATCATGGGCTACTCTTCACCAAAACGCATAAACAAATAAAAAATGAAAAGTCATAAAATCCAAAAGAATAGTCATGAACTATAAATTAAAAAATAATTTAAGCTGAATGTGGTGATTTACACCTGTGATCCCAACACCTGGGAAGTTAAGGCAGAAGGATCAGGAACTAAAGGCCAGTCTGGGCTACCTCAAGACCCTGTCTCAAAAGATAACCAGAATAAAGAAATCTTACTCAACCAGGAAGAGAAACAATTCAAAATAATACCAACATATAAAAATACAAATTTCCCAGAAGCACAATTGCCAACAAATACGTGAAAACAAGCTCAACTCTAAGAATGTCAATTTAAAAATTATACAACACATAGCATTTTAAACTCTCCAGATTAAAAAAAAAAAATTAAAAGTCTCATACTATCAAGTTCTGAAGAGGAAGGCTGGAGAGATGGCTCAGCTGTTAAGAGCACTGACTGTTCTTCCAGAGGTCCTGAGTTCAAATCCCAGCAAACACATGGTGGCTCACAACCATCTATAATGAGATCTGATGCCCTCTTCTGGGGTGTCTGAAGACAGCTACACTGTACTTTCATATAATAAATAAATCTTTAAAAAAAAAAAAGCAACCAAAACACACATGGATAGCCTCTTGACTCAGCATCACAAGATTTTACCATGAGCCAGTGAGTGACTGGAACACTGGAAGTGCTTAGTAAGCATGAAGTAACTGATAATGAGCAAAGCACGGTGGCCAAGCCTGTAGGCCCAGAGCAGACGCAGAGGCCTGCTGAAAGTCTGAGTACAGCCTGACCTACACGGGCAGCTCCAGGCCAGCCGGGGTTACACAGAAACTGACTATAACCAATATAGTTCCAAGGATACAAGCAAATTATTCCCAAATACAAATTCAGGTCCTTAAGTACAATTTAACACAACAATACAAGCAAGAAAACTTTCAGTCCTTACCCTGTGTATCCTGTTTTGGTTTGAAGTGTGGTACAAAATATTCAGGCATTTATTTCCTCCTAGCATACTGATGATATCACAAGGGACTGAAATTCTAAACAACTGCTTTCATTCCCTACTCTATTTCAATGTGAACAGATAGTCTCTTTACACACATGCCTTTATAACTAGTGCTTAGACTTTACAGAAAGTGAGCTATGCTTGTGACTACCTGAGGGAGGGAGTGGGCTCACACAGAGAATGAGTCATCACACTGAACAGACCTCAACTCACACTCAGTTTCTCCACTTAAAACTGTAATCTGGGGGCTGGAGAATGGCTCAGCGGTTAAGAGCATTGGCTGATCTTCTACAGGACCCAGATTCAATTCCCAGAATGCACATGGCAGCTCACAACTGTCTGCAACTCAAGTTCCAGTGGATCTAACTCTCACACAGACACACAGGCAAAACAGCAATGTACATAAAAACAAAACAAAACAAACAAAAAAAACCAACTGTAATCGGAGCCCAGTGTGATAGCTCTCGGCCGCTAATCCCAGCACAAGGGAAGCAGAGGCAGGCTGATCTCTGAATTCCAGGCCAGTCTAGAATACTGAGTGAGTTCCCAGATATAGGCCAGGGATACACTGAGAAACCATGTCTGTTTAAACAAAAAAGTTCAAGGCCAGCCTTGAATACAGTCGGTCAGACCTTGTCTCACAAACAAACAAATAAAAGCTTTTATATGTTTTAATAAGTATTTGAAGCCAGACAATGGTAGGCAAATCCCGAAGTTCAAGATCTACAGAGACCAAGTTCCAGGGACAGCCAGGGCTACACAGAGAAACCCCTGCTTCAAAAAAAGCATTTACTAGAGAAATAGAGAAATACATTCCTTAAAACTACCAGGACCCTGGACTAATGTCAGCTGAAACACTAGCTGTTCTGGGGCTGGACAGATGGTTCAAAAGTTTAAGGGACTGGCGGCTTTTCAAGAGAACATGGGTTCAATTTCCAGCACCCACATGGCAGCGCATACCTATCTGTACGTCTGCAGTTCCAATGCCAGGAGGTGTGGCAGTTTCACAGAGAGGCATGCAGGCAATCCATCAATGCACATAAAATAAAAATGAATAAATCTTTAAAATGAACACACACTGGCTGCCTTTCCAGGGGACTCAGGCTCAATTCCTAGCATCCATGTGGGAGGCTAACAACTATCTGTTCCAGAAGATCTGATGCCCTCTTCTGGTTTCTATAGGTACCAGGCATGACCATGATACACAGACCTATATACAAGAAAAACATCCATAAATAAATATAAAATCAAAACACATCTTTAAAAAGGACAACTATCAGACTCCAGCTCTAAGAGATTCAATACCTCTTGCTTCCACAGGCACCGAATTCATGTGTACATACACTTCACGCATACACACACCCACATAAAATTAAAACCAAAAACAAAGGGGGGGGAGCCTACTATCAGAGTTACTAACGGCTCAGCAGGTATAGGCATTTGCTGCCAAAGCCAAGCACAATCCCCAACACCCACATCATTGAAGCAAAGAGCAAACCCCTGCAAACTGTCCAACGACCTCCACACACGTGCCCACTGTCCAACGACCTCCACACACGTGCCCACTGTCCAACGACCTCCACACACGTGCCCACTGTCCAACGACCTCCACACACGTGCCCACTGTCCAACGACCTCCACACACGTGCCCACTGTCCAACGACCTCCACACACGTGCCCACTGTCCAACGACCTCCACACACGTGCCCACTGTCCAACGACCTCCACACACGTGCCCAGCTCATACTAAATAAGCAAATAAATAAATGTAAGAAAGAATTAAAGAAATGCTACCTGCCGGGCGGTGGTGGCGCATGCCTTTGATCCTAGCACTTGGGAGGCAGAGGCAGGTGGATTTCTGAGTTCGAGGTCAGCCTGGTCTACAGAGCAAGCTCCAGGACAGCCAGGGCTACACAGAGAAACCCTGTCTCGAGAAAAAAAAAAAAAAAGAAATGCTACCTACCAAAAGACAGCCACCTGATTTGTGATAAACAAATGATTGGTTTTTTTTTTTTTGTTTTTTTGTTCTTGTTTTGGTTTTTTGGTTTGTTTGTTTTCTGTTTACTGAAGGAAGACAAGTTTGTAATTAAAAGGAACTGCATTTAAGACAGGGTCTCTCACTGAACCGCCAGCTCAAAGATTTGGCTGGACCAGTGAGCACCCGATAGCCTCCCGTCCTCAGCTCCCCAGGGCTGAAACTCTAAGGCTATATCCACCACGGTGACATCCAGCTTTTTAACACGGTGATCCAAGCTCAAGTCCTCATGCTTGAGAGGCAAGCATCTCAGTGGAGCCTTCTCCCTGGGCTCCACACAGACCGGCCAGACCAGACAGTAGTGTCACAGGCCTCCCTTTAACCCCAGCACTCAAGAGGCAGAAGCATCTCAGAGGTTGAGTTCAGCCTGATTGATCTACAGAGTTCCCAGGACAGCCAGTACTATACAGAGAAACTTAATACACTGAACAATATACTAGGGGAAAAAACATCAGTGTCTATGCTCATGAATAATGATATATTTATAATGCTGAAAATATTCAAAAGAACTTTCATCACCAATTAAACTTCAGAAACCTTCATCTTTTTTGGGTGGTAGGGGAGGTCAAGTCTTACTATGTAGTCCAAGTGGGTCTTGTCCTTACAGTTCTCCTGCTTCAGCCTCAGAGGGCTGAGATGACAGGAACGTGATACTCCTGACAGATTTTAAATACCACAGTCAAAAGGAGAAAAGAGGAACACAGCCTGACAACCTGAGTTTGATCCCTGGGACCCACATGGTGAAGAAAAGAATGAACTCCAACAGGTTGTCCTGACCTACACACACAAGTCATTTAGCTTTAAAAATTACAAACAGGTGAAAGACATCCAAAGTGACATTTATCAAGAGTGTGCACTGATAACCACTGATGGCACCTCTATAACAGATCTTACTGGGATGCTGCTTTCTGTTTTCTCAGAATCAAAATGAAAAATAAAACCAGCCAGGTATGGGAGTAAATGCCTTTAGTCCTCAAAGTCTCAAGGCAGAGGCAAGAGGATCTGAGTTTGAGCCAGTCTGGTTTACAGGGTTCTAGGTCAGTAAGGGTTACATATCAAGATGCTGTCTCAGAGGGGGGGGGGGGGGGAGGAAGAAGGAAGAGGAGAAGGAGAAGAAGAAGGAAGGACGGATGGATGGAGGGAGGAAGGGAGGGAGGGAAGGAGGAAGGGAGGGAAAGGGTGCTGGAGAGATAGGTCAAAGGTTAAGAGTACTATCTTCTCTTCCAAGTACCTAAGTTCAAGTCCTAGCACCCACACAGCAGCTTACAACTATGTTAGGTTCCAGGACACCCTCTTCTATGCACAGACATGCAGGCAAGACACTCATACACATATAAGTAAATTAACCAAAAAAAATAAAACTAAAGGAAAAAAAAAGGAAACAAAAATACACATAAAATGTCACAATGAAGTAGAGTTTTAAATACTAAGAAGAAAAGTTTAAAGTAAAACTTTGGGAAGTTTTTATATTCAGACACTTTAACTTTTATAGAGAAATACTTTTCTCACAATGAGCAGGTTAGTTATCTACTAGGCAGTGACAAGGACATTTATTAGAGAAATACTAATTCCCTTGTTCCCATAATTATGACTCAGTAAATGAAAGGCACAATAGGCTTTCAACAAGTAACATAATAGAATAAACTAGAGACAAAAACTTATAAAACTTCACTTAAAATATGTTAGGCAATGGTTTTCTTACTTTTGTGTTCTTTGCATTAATACAGAAACTTTCAGTTTAACTAAGCTTGGATATTAACCAGAAAGAGCAATTTTTATAAGCCAGTGGGTAGTACATGTCTTTGTCCCACCACTTGGGAGGCAGAGGCAGGCAGGTGGATCTCTGTTAGATCAAAGCCAGCCTAATCTACAAAACAAATTCCAGTATTGCCAGGGCTACACAGAGAAACCTGTCTCCAAATTAAAAATAAAAAGGGGGGGTGGGAGGGTGGGCGCTGTGTTCAGTGACAAAAAAAAAAAAGCTTTTAGACTTATTTCATATATATAAGTGTTTTGCCTGCGTGATGTATGTATATGCACCACATTCCTGCCTTGCAGCAGAGGACATCAGAAGGCACTGGACTTATGGATGACTGTGAGACATCATGTGGGTGCTCAGAGTTGAACTTGGGTCCTCTGCAAGTATAAGTGCTCTGAATTGCTTAACCATCTCTCCCGCCCCTAGGAAGACCTATTTATCAATGAAAATGAAATGCCTTGTTATACCATCTAATTAACAAAAAAAAAAGGGGGAAACACCATATTTATTCAAATTCCCAAATTACTAACAATTACAACTGAGAAAACAGACAAAGCACTTTATCTGTGAAAATTAGAACAGAATTTGAGTTTACAACACTCTGTGGTGTCTAAAAAGTATCAATATCTAACTCCAGTTCCACACAAAATTGTTTTAAAAAATTATATTTCTAAGTCTCAACTCAGAAAACAATTACACGAGGCAACAACACGAAGGCCAGGGGATCGCTGGTGAAGAGCAAACGCTTGGCCTCAACTTGGGGTTGTTTCTGAGACCCAGGAGTACAGTCCAGGTAACCGCCCAGAAAATTTAAAAAGAAAGAAAAATCGAGACAAGACCAGAGAAGATATAGCTAGAGAAGACCAGACAACGCCAACGATAGCCCCCAAAGCAGTCACCCCTTGGTCTGATTTCTCTCCCTCATCTCTCCGCGCAAATAACTAAACCCTCACATTCCAAGCTCGCCCTCAACTCCCCAGCACTCTACCTTCTTTCCTAAATCTGGGTTCCTCTCTAGGACCTTCTCTAGCTCCCAAGGAGCTTTCGCTTAAGCGAGAGATTTCGACTGAGCCCGTCTTCGGAGCGAATTAGTCCCCTTAATCCGAACTCATTTGCCCGCATCCCGTCTGCCCTCCGCCCCTTCAACTCCGGTCCCGTCACTCTGACCCTTCGCCCAGAATCCGCCCCGAGCCGTCGGTCGTAGTCCGGCTCCTTCTCCCTCCCGCTCCATTACTCCAGATCCTTTCATCCCTCCGGGCCGCCAGGCGCCGGGTCCTCAGCTTCCCTCGTCCCCGGTCGCCCCGTACCGGCCCCTTCCCCCCAACTCCGCCCCTCTCTCCCCCTCCCCCAGAGACAGGCCCCCTCACCTGAATGCCGCTGCCGTCCCGGAAGCTAAAAGGTGCTGGCGCCGCCCGGCCTCCCGGGCTCAGTCTCCGCTGGGCTCCCGCTGCCCCTAGGGAGAGCAAACACTACCTCTTCCAACTCTACCCGCCCCGACCCAGACCGTCACCGTAGCCACCACCAGTACCACAGCCGCCATGTTGAAGGCCTACTTCCCTCCTCCTTCCCTTCGACGCTCCGCCCCTTTAGGCGTCTGACATCATGGCGCCGCACCCCACCCGCCCCGACCAATGGGAGGAGCCGACAGTGACGTAACTAAATCCCTCTTCCAGAGCTGAAAGGTTCCTGCAACCCGGAGCTTCCATACTGAAATGACAACCCTGCGGACCCTAAGGGAAAGAAGAAAGGAGGGGTCACTGAGAGGGTAAGACTCAGGATTAGAGACGCGGCCAAAGCGAGGACACGCCCAAAGCCTTAGCCGTGAATCCTCTTTGGAAATTAGAAAACCTCTCAGACTCGTGGACCAGACTCTTTGGTCTCACTTTTTCCATTTATTTTGGGGTTTTGTTGTTTTTCAGACCAGGTCTCCTATATCCTAGACTCAAGTTGATAAATAAATTGATTAAACGGTAACTATAAGTGTCTCTTCAATTTTAATATCCAGTGCATTCAAAGCAGAAACGCAATCCAAGCCTAAACTGCTTTCTGTGTATTGGATATCAGCTGAAAATAGGCTCATGTAGAATTTATAATTTTATTAAATTAATATTTTTCTCTAAAACTTCATAATCGATGGAAGAAATAAGATCATAAAGAGTTAACTCTAGTAAAACTCAAGAGTATTGTTGGTGTGGAAAGTGCTTAGAGATCAAACCCAGGGCCGCCTAGGCAAGCATCCTTAGCTGACATCAAGTTCTTAGGAGAAAACGGTTATACCTCTATGTACATAAAGCACGGTACACTGCCATGTCTGTTTTTCCAGCCTTGTTTTGTCTCCAGATTTTTTAAGTAGCAGACAAGATGGTATTTGAGCTTTGAAAAATGAGGCTCTAACTCTGGGTGCAACATTGGGCGGGGGGGGGAGGGAGTTAAAGTGAGCAAAGAACAGCAAACTTTCAATTTTTGGTTATCTGTATTTAGCCGATAGGCCAGTAAGCAGAGCAGAACTCTTGAGAATGAAAGTGGCCATAGTAAGTGGATGGCTCGCACAGGGGACCTCTGCATTGAGGAAGACACTGCACTCAAGTGAAAGCAGTTTGAATGATAGGGAGTAGGGGTGAACTTGGGCAGTTATAGGAGAGGCTTCACTGCAGCACTGCAATATAGAAAGGAAATGGTCAGGTTTTCTCTCTCTCTCTCTCTCTCTCTCTCTCTCTCTCTCTCTCTCTCTCTCTCTCTCGTACACACACACACACACATACATTCCTGTGTGTGTGTGTGTATATCTGTCCTTGCCTCTCTTGTTTGAAGCAGGGTCTTGTGTAATCTAGCAATATTTAGTACTAGCTGTCCTAGAACTCAGAGATCGGCCCACCTCTGCCTCCAGAGTGCTGGGGATCAAAAGTTACAGAACTAAACTTGGTTTAAACTAGACTCTTACCAATCTCTCTCTCTCTCTCTCTCTCTCAGATTTATTTATTTATTATATGTAAGCAGCTGTCCTCAGACACTCCAGAAAAGGGCATCTGATCTCGTTACAGATGGTTGTGAGCCACCCTGGGTTGTTGGGATTTGAACTCAGGACCTTCGGAAGAGTAGTCAGTGTTCTTAACCACTGAGCCATCTCTCCAGCCCTTACCAGTCTCTAATTAACAGAAACATCAATTGCCTGGAGCACAAGAGAATAGCAAATATCTGTAATCCCAGCATTTGAGAGGCTATGGCTACATAATGAGATATCAAGGCCAGCCTGAGCTACATGTAACCCTACCCCTGCCATAAATAAATAAAATAGGGCCAATAGTACAGCCCAGTGAGTCCATGTTGGTCAAAGGACATAAGTTCAGCTGGCCAAACTGACCTTAAAATACTGACAAAATAACTAACTAATTAATTAATTAATAACTTTCTAAACAGATGTGGAGAGAATGTTAGCTTGGGAATCGGAAACGAGCTAAGAAACACATATGTAATATACTGGTGCTCTTAAACAAATAGACTTTAACTCACTCGACAAATACAGTACTTTCTGTAGACCAAATAAATACTCTTAGTACTGGGATACAGATAAATACACGCGTGCAAAAGCACTCAGAAAGTTGAGTGACACAAGAAAACCAAGACAATGTCTTTAATCTCAGCACTTGGGAGACAGAGGCAGGTGGCTCTCTGTGAGGTCGAGGCCAGCCTGATCTACATAGTGAGCTCAAGACCAGCCAAGGCCACAAAAGAAAGAAAGAAAAAAAGTAAAGTTGAAGCTAGAAGATTGTGAATTCCAGGCCAGCCTGCCTGGGCTATATAGTGAGACCCTGCCATTACAAAGAAGTAAAAAAGGGCTGGAGAGATGGTTCCCTGATTAAAAACTTCTCTTGCAGAGAACCCAGGTTCACTTCCCAGTACCCAGGATGGGTGGTTCACAACTACCTGAAATCTGGCACCAGGGGGCTCTGATACCTCTGGCCTACAGGCACGCCACTACTGGCCTCCACTAACATGTATACAGAGATGTTGCAGGATATTAGATCATACCGTGAACCCAGAGATTATATTATTTACTGGAAAACAAAACTAACAAACTGGTTCTGGTTTTGGTGTGACTCAACCCTTAGCACACACCTTTAATCCCTCTGGCTGGAATACAGACACACCCTTAGTACAGACCTTAAATCCCAAACAACACAGATAAAGTTAGTTTATAGAAGGAAGCACCCTTGTTTGAAAGTGGTGTCTAATTGAGTAGCAGACAAAGGGACAAATCAGAGAAAGATCTGACAGAATAGGATATGTCCAACTCTCATAAGAAGAGAGAGGAAAGGGAAGCTACATAAGGGGAAGTGCAGAGAAAGAGGGAAAGAGGAGAGAGAGGCAGGTTTACCTGGAGAGTTTTGCAGAGACAGGTGAAGTCAGAATGAACCACAGAATGAGAAGGGGCCAGAAGATTAGAACACACTACCATAGTCTGAGGCCAAGCAGAGAAATGTATTGAGAAACCAGACTGAAAATCAGCCTGGAGAGGAGTTTGAGCCAGAATCAGCCAGCCAGAGTTTGGAAAGAACTAGAAAGGGTGAGCTTATTCAGCAGTAAGTCTCAGAGGCTAAAAACATTCTAGGTCTAGATTAGAGTATACAGAGACTAGACACTTCCAGGACAATGCTTAGGTTAGCAGACAGAGACAGTAAGCCTTGGAGACAACAATTACATCAGTTAAATAAAAGTTATTATTACACACAGACACACACATAATTAAAAACTAATAATAATAAATCTGTTTTTAAAAAAACAAGAAAACAATGCTCACTTTGGCAGGACATATACTGAAATTGGAATGATACAGAAATTAGCATGGTTCTCGGGCAAGGATGTCAGGCAAATTCATGAAGCACTCATCCCAATAATTTTTCATTAATACAAATACTGTTCAGGGGCTGGAGAAATGACTGAACCATTAATAACATTGCTTTGCAGCTCTTCAGAAGACCCAAGTTTGGTTCCCAGCATCTACATCCACCTATAACTCCAGTTCCAGGGAATTTAACACCCTCTTCCCATTTGTCTCCATGAGCACCGACACATGCATGGTGCACATACAGACAAGTAAACATACATACATACATATATACATACATACATGCATACATACATACATACAAATAAATAAAAACAAATTTTAAAAATTTAATTGTTGGGCTGGAGAGAAGGCTCAGCGGTTAAGAGCACCGACTGTTCTTCCAGAGGTCCTGAGTTCAATTCCCAGCAACTGTTGTAACTCAAGAGACACCCCCCCCCAGGGTCTCTGCTCAGGCACGCAACCCCTCAGAACACAGTTTGATGAGACGATTGCTGTAACAGCATGAGGTTTGTTTATTATTTCATGTTCCACATATGTGGTACGTGGGGTTGCCCATCCTCTCGGGGAAAGTCAACCCCGAACAAAGAAAGCATACATCTTTTATACCCTTCTTGCAGTGGGGGTGACGTGCTATAAATTTAAAGGTCACAAGGGTTTTTTGCAGTAAGATTGTTAACAGTTTGTGGCCTTCCTCGGAACCCAGTAGCAGGAGAACTGTTACGTCTTATTTTGTCCTGGCTTGGTCACTTTGTCTGCTTGAAACTTTTTTTTTTGGTTTTTCGAGACAGGGTTTCTCTGTGTAGCCCTGGCTGTCCTGGAACTCACTTTGTAGACCAGGCTGGCCTCGAACTCAGAAATCCTCCTGCCTCTGCCTCCCAAGTGCTGGGATTAAAGGCGTGCGCCACCACCGCCCGGCCCTGTTTTTACACTCTTAAAGCCTATGTCTATGTTTTCAGAAAACTCTATTCGAAGGTCAGGGCAGAAGCCGCTGCAAGCTGCCAGCTCTCTGCAGAGCAGCTTCTCTCTGCCATTTCTCTGTCTTAAAGGGGCAGCCTCTCACAGAGAGGCACTGTTACTGGGGAAGGGACCTTGCTTTCCACACAACCACATAGTGGCTCACAACCATCTGTAATGGGATCTGATGTACTCTTCTGGTGTGTCTGAAGACAGCAACAGTGTACTCATAAATAAAATAAATCCTTTAAAAAAAGAATTTTATACACATATATACATATTTGTGTATATATGTTATATATGTACACACACATATATTTGAGACAGTTTCGCTATATATTTTATGATCCATAGTGGCTTTAAACTCACTAGGTAGCCTAGCCTGACTTTAAATTCTCAAATACTGAGATTAAGGTGTGTACTTCTATACTCTGCCAACAATCAATGCTGATCATTAAGCCCAGAACTCCATAGGCTGGCTGACTTTGGAGCCTTTGATGGGTACCACACTCTCCCAGGATTGACTCAATGAATGGGAAATTATATTAACTACAATTTCTAAATCAGGCATGATGGTGAGAGTATAATCCTGACATTCCAGAACAAACGTAAGGGTACCTGGACTATATAATGAGTTGAAGGTGCACACATTTGTTTGTGTGCATATGTGTGTGTTATGCATACACACACAATTTGGTATGTGTGTGGGTACATTGAAGGCTTATCTCAGGAATGCACTTGTCTCTGCTTTCTAGGTGAGTGCCAGGCATTACAGGTAGCTGCCATCCCCCTGAGACTTATGGCTCTTACGTGGATTCTGGGGATCCTCATGTTTGTGCATCGAGGATTCTACCCACTGAGACACCTCTTCAACCCATGAAATCAATAATCTCTAGAGAGTGATGGTAACCAGCATACAGTGGGAGTGATCAATGCTAGAGGGCTAAGTGATAGACTGTGGAGACTGCATTTGCCTGTCTCTTTAAGCATTTCATACACCTCCTGTGCAGGTCGAGGACAGGGATCCTGTTCAATCTGCCTAGCCCTGTGTGAGTCACCACTGGAGTTTACACCTAGAAACTGACAAATATGGATTACTTCCTGATATGTAAAGAGGCATTTGTTTTTTTAGGAAAATGCCTCTAGTTCCCCACACTCCCTATACCTTTCTTTTTTTTTCTTAGACAGGATCTCATATAACCCAGGCAGGCTTTAGACTCACTATGTAGCTGAAGATGGCCTTAAACTCATGATCTCCCAGCCTTCCTTCCCAAGTACTGGGTTACTGGTGTCTCTCAATAAATATGCTTTCCCATTCCAAAAGAATAAATGTATACATTTTTAAAAAACTAAAATGTTAAAAAAGAAGATAAGAGACTTGTATTTGAATCATGAAATAGGAAGAACTTGTGTATATTAGTGAAGGTTCTCCTGAGACACAGAACCTACAGAATATTTATATAGATAGTTGAAAGGACCCTCAACTATCTATATAGAAAGAGAAATCAGGTCGTAGCATGATTGTGGCAGCTGAGAAATGTCGTTACAATCTACTACAGGCTAGTGATCCTGGAATGCCAGTAGTATAGCCCTGTCCAAATCCAAAGACCTCAGAACCAGGAAAAGCAATGCTCAATACAAGGCAGAAAGCCTTAGTACCAAAGGAAGGGGCCCAGCTTTTAAATAGTTTATGTTATTATTATTGGCAAGGTGGGTGTGTCATAGCATGAATGTGGTATCAGAGGCCAACTGTGTAGAGTTGGTTCTCTCTTTCCTCCTTTCCGTGGGTTCTAGGAATCCCTAGCATTGAATAAACCAGGATGTGCTAGGCTTGAGAGATGGCTCGGTAGTCAGCACAAAGTCAAAAAAAAAACCAAAAAACCAAAAAAACAAAACATCTGCTCTTCTGAGTACTTTTCAGAAGAAAAGAAGTAAGAAACAAAACAAACAGATGTCTCCGTTACTCCTTAATCTAGACCAATTAACCCTTAAACCATCATAGGCTAGGGATATAGCTCAGTGGTAGAGTACCCACCTCACATGTTCAAAAGGTCCTGGCTTGTACTAGGGGGGAAAAAGACATTGTCTAATCATGACACTGAATTCAGAAGCCAGACTTTACGATGCTAAGATACTTGATACACAAAGGTAAAAGATAAATTGTAGGAATTGACATATTGGCCTATGTTATCTTAGCATTCAGGAAGATAAGGCAGGGGTTTGCCATGAGCTAAAGCCAACCTGAACTACGATGTGGTGATTTTGAGGCCTGCTTAAGCTATTACGGGAGACCCAATTTCAAAAAAAGAAAATATATATATGGAAGGTGAAAACATAATTACCATAAGAAGAAATAATCTCAGTGATTTCTAGGAGAAGGCCAGCCACCAGGCTACCGCAGACATGTTGCTACTGAACTGCAGACCTCTGTCCTTGCTTTCTTTCTTCTTTTTCTTCTTTTAGTTTTTCAAGACAGGGTTTCACTGTGTAGCCCTGGGTGTCCTGGAACTCACTCTGTAGACCAGGCTGGCCTCGAACTCACAAAAAAGTCCTGTCTAGCATAAAGCAGCAGCTAAGACTGAGGCCTCCCGGGCTCAGTGGCACCTCCTCCGCCGTAGTCACAGCAGTCTGAGGCAGAGCCAGTGGGTCCGGGCATTCAATGCCAGCTTGGTGGAGATAATGATTTCCAGGTCAGCCAGAGCTACATAGTGAGATCTTGTCTCACAACAAGCAAGCAAACAAACAGAAAACCCAACCAAACCAACAAAGGAGTGCACACCAAAGCTTAGAAAGTTAGAGTGGGATGACTGGAGAAAACTCACCAAGTGTCCATTCCTATTAAGAAATACCTTATGGGAGGAATGCCTTGTCGGGCATCAGTGGGAGGAGAGGTCCTTGGTCCTGTGAAGGCTTAATAGAGACTCCAGTGTGGGGAAATCGAGTGGGGGTCGTGGGAGTGGGTTGGGTGGAGGAGCATATTCTTGGAGGCAGGGGGTGGGAGGATGGGTTGGGGGTTTTCAGGGAGGGGGGAACCCAGAAAGGGGTATAACATTTGAAATGTAAATGAAGAGTATATTCAATAAAATATATAAATAAAAAGAAATACCTTATGGGAGCTGGAGTGTTGGCTCGGAGGTTAAGAACACTGATTGTTCTTCCAAAGAACCCAGCTTCTCCAGGATACCCATCCCAACTTTCTTGTTTTGTTTTGGTTTTGTTTTTGTTTTTCGAGACAGGGTTTCTCTGTGTAGCCCTGGCTGTCCTGGAACTCACTCTGTAGACCAGGCTGGCCTCAAACTCAGAAATCCTCCTGCCTCTGCCTCCCAAGTGCTAGGATTAAAGGCGTGCGCCACCATCACCCGGCGTTTTATTTTATTTATATGAGTTTAGTCTTCAGACACACACCAGAAGAGGGCATCAGATCCCATTACAGATGGCTGTGAGCCACCATGTGGTTGCTGGGAATTGAACTCAGGACCTCTGGAAGAGCAGTTGATGCTCTTAACCACTGAGCCATCTCTCCAGCCCCCCCATTCCAACTTTCTAAGCTTTGGGGCATGTGGGTGTATTTGTTATGCTTGTTGGTTTGACATTTTTTCTTTATTTACTTGATTGTCTTGAGGCAGGATCTTTTTTTTTTTTCTTTTTTTGGTTTTTCGAGACAGGGTTTCTCTGTGTAGCCCTGGCTGTCCTGGAACTCACTCTGTAGACCAGGCTGGCCTCGAACTCAGAAATCCTCCTGCCTCTGCCTCCCAAGTGCTGGGATTAAAGGCGTGCGCCACCATCGCCCGGCTTGAGGCAGGATCTTAATTCCCAGCACTCACATGGATGCCAACAACCATGTGTAACTTCAGATACTCTCTTCTGACTTCCTTGGGTACCAGACATTCAAGGAGTACCCAGACATACATTCAGACAAATTGCCTATACCCATAAAATACAATAACATAATTTTTTTAAAAAAAATTAACCTTAGGATTGCCCTGATGAAGATGGCATTAACATAACTGAAAAACTCAGTTGAGCTGATTTTCAGAACAGGGTTTCTTGAAAAAAATGAGAGTAGTGGGACCTCGGGATAATAGAGACAGTGCCAAAGCAATTACCAAAATGATCTAAGTCATGAATCACTGCCCAGTTTCAGATCTGTATATGCACATGGGAAAGTCAGAGGACATCTTGCTGGGGTTTGGTTTCTCTTTCTACAATTGGGTCCTGGGAATCAAACTTGAATTGTCCGTCAAGCTTGGCAATAAGTGCCTTTAACCACTGGGCCATCTCATCAGCCCTTATTTTATGTTTTTCTGTTAATTTTAACCTTTTTTTTTATTGTATGTGTTTTGGCTGCATGTCTGTGCAACATGTACATGCAATCCCTGTGGAAACCAATAGAGAGCGTAGGATTCCCTGGAACCAGTTGTCAGCCATCATGTGGGTTCCAAGGTTCAAACCCAGGTCCTCTGAAAGAGCAACTCATGCTCTTGACAGCTAAGCCATCGCTCCAGCCTCCTGGGTTATTTATTTCATTTTGTTTTGTTTTGTTTTGTTTGTTTGGCAGCAGAGATAGGGTGTTGTGGTTTGGGGAGGGGACGGTCAGGGGAGTTGGCAAGATCAACTGGTCGTGGTGGCTTGCATTATTAATCCCAGCACTTCAGAGGCAAAGGTAGCCAGATCCCTGTGAGTTTGAAAGCAGCCTGGTCTACATAGTGAGTTCTGGGAGAGAGAGAGAGACTATCTTTTTTTTTTTTAAAAAAAAAAGTTCTTGTTTTTTGTTTTTGTTTTTTAAGTTAAAAGAGACAAAAAGAGAACAAAATTTTCACAGTTCCTAAAGTCAGAAGTCCAAAGTCAAGGTGTTGTTCACTGTGGTTTCTTCTCTGGCCCCTGCTCCGTAGTTTCCATTTTCTCATTGTGTCACCTCATAGCCTGTCTCCAGTACGCTCATGCTCATGATGTACATCCAAGTTTCCCTTATAATAATAAAATGGATCAGATTGCGTTAGAGTTCACCAAGCAACCTCAATGCAATCCAATTGTCTCATTAAATGCTGTGTCTACCAGGAAATCGTAGTACACACCTTTAATCCCACATTCAGAAGACAGGAACAAGGAGATCGCTGTAAATTCCAGGCCAGCCCAGTTTACAGAGCAAGTTCCAGGACAGCCAAGGCTATATACAAAGATACCCTGTCTCAGGAAAAAAAAAAGGGCTTTGTTTTCTAATATAATCATTCGTCAGGCAATGGTGGCGCACGCCTTTGATCCCAGCACTTGGGAGGCAGAGGCAGGCAGATTTCTGAGTTTGAGGCCAGCCTGGTCTACAGAGTGAGTTCTAGGACAGCCAGGGCTACACAGAGGAACTCTGTCTCAAAAAGCCCCCCACTGTGTGTGTGTGTGTGTGTGTGTGTGTGTGTGTGTGTATGATCATTCATAGCTTGATGTATTAGGACCAAGGCTTCAACATAAAAATTTGGGAGCAGATACAATCTAATTCATAGCAAATTGTACATACCAGAGAGAATCCAGCACAGAAGAGACACTAAATAGCTGAGAATTAAACAAATAAGCTCAGCCAGTTGATCATCATCAGCCAGGGTCAGGAATGCAGACACACGTGCTGTTGTGTAGCACAAAAGAGCCCACACTGCAAGGCCTCTCAGAGGGATGCCTTGATCTACCCTAGAACCATGAAGCTACCTGGCTCCCTGTATTCTTAGTTCAACACTGTAAATTATCAAGCTTCATGACTTTATGAAGGAGTTCGTTTAGGAAGGTCTCTTTGCTGACCCATCTCTGTCAGCTTCCTGCCTCCTTGATGATAAAGCTCTCCTCAGGGAAATGGGTTCAAAATCATCCCCATTTCTCTAAACACTGTCTCTGAACTGTCTTCCTTCAGTTGATGAAGGGAGCTCCAACAGGGATTCTTTCTGCATCTGTGAACTCTCATTTAGCTTCAGTTCAAAATAATCCATAATACCAAAGAGGTGTGTTGGAGAGTAGCTACTCTGACCAGCTTCACAAGTAACAGTACCTGGTGCTGACCAATGAGAAAAGAGATCCATCAGCGTCAGGACCTGGGGGTGTCCAAAGTCTTAATAGATGGCTTGGCCTCCAGGCTATGGAAAATGGAAGCCTGTGTGGTGACTGACTTAGGGTTTCTATTTCTATGATAAACATAAACCAAAAGCAACTTGAAGAGGAGAGGTTTGATTTCACCTTATAGTTTATAGTCCACCTATGAGGGAAGCCAGGGTGGGAATCTGGGACTGGTACGGAGTCCATGGAAGAATGCTGCTTCCGGGCTTGCTCTTCATGGCTTGCTCAGCCTGCTTGCCCTGTCTGTCGTTGGGTTGGGTTTAAGACTGGGTTTCTCTGTGTTGTAGCCTTGGCTATCTTGAAACTTGCTTTGTAGACCGGGCTGGCCTTGAAATCACAGAGATCCTAGTGCCTCTGCCTCCTAAGTGCTGGGATTAAAGTCATGTACCATCACGCCCAGCTCCTTGCTCTCCATTTTAAGATTTATTTATTTGTATTTGTGTGTGTGTGTGTGTGTTGCCTGCATGTAGGCCTATATACCAAGTATATGCAATGCCAGTGGAGGCCAGAAGAGAGCAATAGATCCCAAGGAACTGGAGTTACAGATGGTTGTTAGCCATCATGTGGGTTCTAGGAATAGAACCTGAGTCCTATGGAAGAGCAGTCAGTGCTCTTAACCACTGAGCATCTTTCCAGCCCCTCAGCCTGCTTTCTTATACCAGGTAGTCCCAGAACTGCCCACAGTAAGCTGGGCCCTCCCACATTAAGCATCCATCACAAAAATCCACCACAGGCTTGGTCTCAGGCCAACCTGGTGGGAACATTTTCTCTGTGGAAGTGAAGTGTAATCCCAGAACATGAAAAGTAGAGGCACAGGAATCAGAAATTCAAAGTTATCTTTGGCTATATGGACACATAGCAAGTTTGAAGCCAGCTTGGGCTACATGGAACACTGTCTCAAAAACAAGAAACAGGTTGGAGAGATGGCTCAGCAGTTAAGAGTGCTTGCTGCTCTTCCAGAAGACCCAAGTTCAGTTCCCTGAACCAATGTCAACCAATGTCATACAGCTCACAACTGCCTGCAAATCTAGTTGAGGGAATCCAACGCCCTCTTCTGACCTCTATGAGCACCCCTACACACACACACACACACACACACACACACACACACACACACACTCATAAAGGGGGTGCTAGGGATATAACTCAGCTGATAGAGTATTCACAAACCCTGGCTTTCAATTGCTGGCACTGCCAGGAACTCAGTACAGTGGCCACATGCCTGTAATCTCAGCACTCCTGAGGTAGAGGCAGGAGGATTGGGAATTCCAGGTCATCTTCAGTTACGTTGCAAGTCTGAAGCCCACCTAAGCTATAAGATGCTCTGTTGGGAAGAAGGAAGGACAAGAAGATGGAGACTCCTGATGCGTCCTACTCTTGTTCACTGATGCACCCCACCCCTGCTCACTGATGCACCCCACCCCTGTTCACTGATGCACCCCACTCCTCACTGATGCACCTCACTCCTGTTCATCAGGTACAAGTCCTTGCCATGCAAGTGTAAGGATCTGAATTTGTTCCCTGGATCACATGGTGGAAGGAAAGTTGAGTCTGAAAGCTGTCTTCTGACCTTCACATGTGGGTTGTTGCATGTTTGTGCCCACACATATACAATAACGATAACATCTTAAGAAGGACGGGACTGGGGCACATATAAGGACATAGGTTTCATCCCCAGCACTGCAATAAAAAATAAAATAAAAAACAGCCAGCTCTGGTGACCCTCAAGCCCAGCACTTAGGAGGCAGAAGCAGGCAGACCTCTGTGAGTTCAAGGCCAGCCTGGTCTACATAGTGAGTTCCAGGACAGCCAGAGCTACAGAATAAGACCCTGTCTCAAACACCAGAAATAAAATATTTTAAAGTAAATAAACCAAGAACTCTTAAGGGTAATACTTGGGATGAATCAATTCCAATCATTTCTATCACTATTTTACTCTGAAAAGGATTAAGATGATAGAAAGCAAGTATGGCTGATCTAACAGGCATACCACACTTAACCAGGGCAGTTGGGCATTGTTTCTTTGCTTGCTTGCTTGCTTGTTTGTTTTGGCATCTTAGTAACAGGGCATCTTGACTGACACTTCTATAATTACAGTGTTTAGAAAGAGAGCTGGAGGGCTGGTGAGATGGCTCAGCGGATAAGGGCGCTGATTCCTCCTCTGAAGGTCCTGAGTTCAAATCCCAGCAACCACATGGTGGCTCACAACCATCCATAATAAAATCTGACGCCCTCTTCTGGTGTCTAAAGACAGCTACAGTGTACTTACATATAATAAATAAATAAATAAATTAAAAAAAAAAAAAGAAAGAGAGCTGGATGTGCTAACACCCGCCTGGAATCCCAGTCCTAGAGACTTTGAGACTAGCCTGGGATATATAGAGAATGAGTTTAAGACCTGCCTGAGCCCACAGATAGTGCACCGTGCTGGAGCAGTGGCTCAGCAGTCAGAGACACTGCTGCTCTTCCACAGTAACCAGGTTCTGCCTCCTGCCACCCAAATGGCAGCTCACTGCTGTTCCAGACGATATACCACCCACTTTTGACCTCCATGGGCATCAGGCATGCCCATGGTGCATATTCATCTATTCAGGTAAAAAAGACATGTAGTGAAACTCTACATTTAAAAAAATGCAGACAGAGAAAGATAGTTTCCTGAAAATAAATCAGGACTTGACAATGGGGGCGCTCGCCTTTAGTCCCAGCACTTGGGAGGGAGAGGCAGGCAGATCTCTTGAGTTTGGGGCAGTCTGATCTACAGAGTGAGTTCCAGGACAGCCAGGGCTACAAGGAGACACCCTATCTCAAAAACACAAACAAAAACAAAAAAAATATCAAAGTATATTACTAAAAAAAAAAAAGTAACTACATTTTGAGAACCAGGGAAAGAAAATCAATCACTTTCATAAAAACCTAGCATAGCCAGGCAGCCGGGCAGTAGTGGCGCACACCTTTAATCCCAGCACTTGGGAAGCAGAGGCAGGTGGATCTCTGAGTTTGAGGCCAGCCTGGTCTACAGAGTGAGATCCAGGACAGACAGGGCTACACAGAGAAACCCCGTCTTGGAAAAAAAAGAAAGAAAGAAAGAAAGAAAGAAAGAAAGAAAGAAAGAAAGAAAGAAAGAAAGAAAGAAAGAAAGAAAGAAGAAAAACCAAACCAACCAAACAAACAAAAACCCTAGCATCTGTTTGAGATAACACACAGAGATCTTTTCACATGCACCTCACAACGGCCCCTGTAGTAGGGATTACTATCCTTGAGAAAAGCTCAGAGAGATTATATAACTTTCCTGGCGATTAGGCAGCATGGATAGTGAAGGAAGAAAAACAAAAACCAACCCTGGGATTGGAGCATTGGCTGCTCCTCCAAAGGACCTAGGTTCAATTCACATCACCAACAAATGTCTATACTTCAGTTCCAAGGGATCCAGCACCCTCTTCTGACCTCGTAGACATTGCACACACATGATGCATAGATATGCAGGCAAAACATTCATACTCACAAAATAATAAATTAATTTCTATTTGTTTTCAATACATTCCAACCACCATTGCCCTCTCTCTACTCCTCCCAGTTTCCACCCCCTACTTCTCTTCTTCTCCAGATCCACTCCTCCTCCTCCTCCATTTCCCTTCAGAAAGAAGCAGGCCTCCAGGGATGTCAACTGATCATAACAAGCTATTATAAGACTAGGCAAGAACTCTCATCTCAAGGCTGGGAAAGGCAACCCAGTAGGAGGAAAAGCATCCCAAGAGCTGTAGAAAGTGTCCAAGACCCTCAGCTTTCAAAGCCCATACTGTATCATGTAACATTATGTATCTGTTATTAAAAAAAACAAACTTTATTGTAGGTTTGTTACATTACAAAGGATTGAACCTATGACCTTGTGCATACTAGGTGAAATGAGCTGTTCCTCCTACACACCCTTGCGATTAGAGGGAGGCTTTACCACTTAGGTGTGATTGACAGCTAAGTGTCTCTTCAGTCCTTCAGTCCTGTCAGAAGATGGGAGGCAGAGTTGAACATTCCACACGTCACTATGGCTTTGTCTTTCTGGGGTCCAGCACTCATTCTCCAAAAGTCACCTCATTAAAACGAGAAGTACTCCTCCCTCCCAACTATCCAGGAGCTGTGTCTAAAATCTTAAGTGTTCTGGAGGCTGCTGGCGATATGGCTCAACAGTTGAGGGCACTTACAGAGCACCAGACTGGTTCCCAGTACACTCAGTCGATGACCTGTAAGTCCAGTTGCAGAGGAGTCCACTTCTTATTCTGACCTGTGTGGGCTCCCACACACACCCCCAAACCACACATATGCATAAATAAAAATAAAATATAAAAAGAAAAAAGTTCTGTAGTATATAATAGCACATGCCTGGAATTCTAGCACTTGAGAAACAGTCAGGGAGATCACTTATGAGTTCACAAGCAGTCTGGTCTACACTACTCCAGGTCTTCCAGGTCAGCCATGACTTCAAATTAAAGTTTGTCTCAGAGAGAGAGAGAGAGAGAGAGAGAGAGAGAGAGATTCTATGTCAAGAACTGAGACCAAGACCAATACTGGTTCCTGACTTTTATTTGTATGGCTGGCAGTTTTCCTTTTTGACTCTATGGCACCATAAAAACAACAGCTATTCACCAGAAAACCTCCTAGAGCCAGGTGTGAAAGCACTTTGTAATCCCAGGACTTGGGAAACTTGGGCAGGAATATATTGAGTTCAAGGGTAACCTGAGCTATATAGCAAAACCCTGACCCTCCTCCTCTCCCCCACAAAAAAACAAACAAAAAAAACCTACCAAAGAGGGTCTGAAGAGACGGCTCAGTGGTTAAGAATACTTATTGCTCTTGCAGAGAATGTGGGTTCATTCCCCAGTACCTACATGGTGACTTGCGAGGTTCAGTAACTCACACGGTGTGCATTAGTGCATCTAATTTACACCTAGACTCTTTAAACTAAAAAAGGAAGAGAAGGAGGTAGAGATAGGAAAAGGGAGGGATAATACTTGGACTTTGGATCTTTTGCTGATCTCATGGTACTGGGTACAATCCTCTGTTGTAGTTCTGGCACAGTGGCAGGGAGCTCCAGTTCCCAGTCAGCCACATGATCAAGAGGCAAACAATTGAAACACTGGCAGGGTAGCTGTGCTCAATAAGATTCAGTTCATGAACCCTGGAGGAAAATGCTTTTCCCTTCTGAGTCATCTCTGACCTGGATGTTTTTCTTTGTTTTTGAGACAGTTTCATGTAGCACAGGCTGACCTGAAAGTAGATATATACCAAAGGATAACTTGTAACTTTTGGGTTTTTTGTTGTTGTTGTTGGTTGTTTTTTTATTTGTTTGTTTGTTGCCGAGTCTCAGTCTTTAATCTCAGCAGGTCCTCACACACATGAACCACACACTCTACGACTTTCAGATCTTGTTGAAAGCTGCCATGTCCACACTCTACACATGCTCCTCAAATTTGGTGATCTCCTCTTGGAGCAAGTCAGTGCTCACTTTGTCATCTTCCACCACACACTGGATCTGCAGCTTCTGGATGCCATAGCCAACAGGCACGAGCTTGGAGCCTCCCACCCCCCCCCCAAACCAGCCCATCCAACTGGATGGAACACTCACAAGTCTAGGCCATGTCAGTCTCATCATTCCAAGCTGGAGGATTTGGCCACCAGTGTGGGCTTCTTGGCCTTCTTCTCTGCGTACTGATGTAGCCTCTCTTCCCGTAGTCAGTCAACCTCCTTATCTTCTTCCTCCTCGTCACTGCTGAGCAGGTCAATGTCTTTGTCCTCATCGTCCTCTTCTGGTGTGGCTCCTTTCTTGGCTGGGGGCTCCACTTTACGCATAGGAGAGACATGTTGGGTCTCGGCTCGGGGAGTAGGTGAGCTCTTTTCCAGAGTGCTCAGCTGGGCCTCCAACTTGGAAATGGCCTGCTGCAAATCCTGCACCACCCCTCGAAGGTTCTGGCTCTCCACTTCCAGACTGGCAGTCCTCACAAGGAGCTCACTGTGGTCTCCACCAGGTCCACTGGAAGCTCCAGGGCCTGAGTTCTGGTGGGCACCAGTGGTCACAGGCCCATTCATCTGCTCGTATCTCCTTTCTGCATCGTCATATTTAAACTTGTCAAACCATGCACTAGAAAGTTTGTTTTTTGTTTTTCTGTTTTTTTTCGAGACAGGGTTTCTCTGTGTAGCCCTGGCTGTCCTGGAACTCACTTTGTAGACCAGGCTGGCCTCGAACTCCCAAGTGCTGGGATTAAAGGCGTGCGCCACCACTGCCCGTTTGCTTTATAGATAGATGACGTCTTTTTTTTTTTTTTTTTTTTTTGAGACAGGGTTTCTCTGTGTAGCCCTGGCTGTCCTGGAACTCACTCTGTAGACCAGGCTGGCCTCGAACTCAGAAATCCACCTGCCTCTGCCTCCCAAGTGCTGGGATTAAAGGCGTGCGCCACCACCGCCCGGCTATTTTTATATTTTTAATTTATAATGGATGTATCTGGCGTAACCTCATCCTAAATATATATATGTGTGTGTATATGTATATGTGTGTGTGTGTGTGTGTGTGTATTTTTCTCATTCAACATGTTAATTACAGAGAATAGAAGATTAAACTATTCCTCAGTTCCAAAATCTATAGAAAGAACTTAGGTTTGCAGAATGGTTGAGGTCCCAAGGCCCACTGGAAGTGAATGACTTTCTATGTCATTTGGTGTTTTTTTTTTGTTGTTGTTGTTGTTGTTGTTGTTTTTTGGTTTTTTTTTTTTTGTCTTTAATTGGAAAGAGAAGAAAAGAGAGTGTGTTATATAAAACATATAATTTCAACAACTTTATTTTGCCTAGTAAGATATCATACCCATTGCACCTGCTCTTCAGGAGGCTAAGGTAGGAAGATTGTTGAGCCTAGGAGTTTGAGTCCAGCCTGGGCCTAGGAGTTTGAGTCCAGCCTGGGCAACATGAAGAAAGCCTGTCTATTTTACTAAAAACAAAACAAAACTGAGAGATGGTGGTGCATGTCTGCAATTCCAACACCCAAGAAGCAGAAGAAGGACGATCAGACTCTCACACCCAGCTTGGGCTACATATTATTTCAAAACCAAAACAAAAACTAAAACTTGCTATGTTCAAGAAAAAAATAGCCGGGCAGTGGCAGCACATGCCTTTAATCCCAGCACTTGGGAGGCAGAGGCAGGTGGATTTCTGAGTTCCAGGCCAGCCTGGTCTACAGAGTGAGTTCCAGGACAGCCAGGGTTACACAGAGAAACCCTGTCTCAAAAAGTCAAAAAACAAACAAACAAACAAGAAAAAAATAAATTTCTGAAGCAGTCTTGCTATGTTTTTCTGGAATTCCTGGGTTTAGGGGACCAGAGGTGCAATAGCTAGCTAGCTACCTAGCTAGCTAATTTTTATAAATATATTTATTTTTATAATATGTATCTAACACAACAAATACTATGTAAGTATATGAGTGTATGCTTATATAAATAGATGCTATTTACACATCATCTAGTTTTATATGTGTGTGGACATGACCAGAGGACAACTTGTGGAACTCCCATCTCCCCTTCCACTGCAAAGATTGCAGGGATTGAATTCAGGTCAGGGTTGGCTGTAAGTGGCCTTTGCCCACTGAACCATTTTACCAGCCCTAGCAGTTCTCTTAATAATTAAAGACTGGATGTAGGGGAATGCTAGGACAAAGAAGTGAGAGGGGGTTGAATGGGGAAAAGAGGGAGGGAAGGGGGCTTATGGGAGGGAGGAAACGGGAAAGGGGAAATGATTTTGAATGTAAATAAAAAAAAACTTAGAAAATAAAATTTAAAAAAAAAGAAAAGAAAAAAATTCACAAAGTAGACAGTATTATTATCGATAATTTCCATAACAGAAGCAGGTTTAGAGAATGGAGTTATTGCTCAGCGTGCTTGATTTCATGTTTTCTGTAGCACAGGCAGACCTTGGATGAACTTCGGAACTTCCCACCTCTATCTGACAAGTTCTGGGATACCCGCATGGGCCACTACATGGGCCAACAGCTTTGGCTTTCTAACCCAAGTTGAACCCTAACTCTTAAAATTCCATCAATGACACCCCACTATATGCCTCTGGAACCGTTCTACCCCTGTTCCTGGGGTGAAAGAGCAGTCATCTTGGAAGAAAGATGAATCAGTATCTCTTGCCTATAAATTAAAGTGTTAGATTTGCATATCTCTGGAGGTCCCTCTGCCTCTGGTTTCTATGGCCTGGGAATGTGGCTCAGTGGTAGAGAGCTTGCCTAGCAGGCATGAGGACCTGAGTTCAAGCCTCACCTACTGAACTTTGCACCTAGCCAGCTGTGAGCTGAGAAGTGTGCAGTTCCTGGTGCACTCCGTGTGCCTGGAGGGGAGGAGGGTTAGGCAGCAGATCTGCATTGAAATGCCTGGCTGGAGGGAACTGGAGGAAAGTTGATGAGAAAGATGCTTTCAAATAACCCTCTTCCCATTCTCGGCCTTCCTTCCTAGCTGTTTCTTCCTTCCTCATTCATATTCTAGAGAGGGTGGGCAAGAGTAGAGGAAGAGGAAATTCCTGCTCAAGGAAAATAAAATAAAATAAAATAAAATGTGCTCATTTAAGTCAGCATTCTTATCCTTCCCAACGGCCTCTAGTTCAGCACATTCTAGCTAATAAATCTGAGAACTCAGTTTTCCTCATGATTTTTCACCCCACAGAATGAATTTTATTCAGATCAACACACTGAAAGTCTATCAGAGTTCTTTCATAATTTGTACCTAAACATAACAAAAATATCCCCAAGCCTACCCTAATGACTCAGCCTTGAGCCTCAGTCAGGTCTGAGGAGAGAAGATAAAGCCACAGAAGTCTCCTTGGGAGGGAAAACGCCTCGCCCATCAGCCATGGTAGCTTTCCATGCAGATACAGCTCTTGGATGTTGGTTGCTAGCCAAGGATGGCTGATGTCAAATGGTCCTCTGATAATTTCCTGTCCCTAGGGTATCAGGGATACCACAGCAGGTGGGGAGGATTTCTGTCTAGAGTTCCCTCTCCCCATCCCACTCTCTCTGACAACAGGGAACCCACAGCCAGATGGGATGGGATGGATGGAATTCGTGAAGGATGAAGAAAGGACTGGTAGGGCAGCGTGCGGTTCCTGGACAGAGCAGGACCCCATGCATCAAAGCAGGGTACAGATGGCCTTTCAAGTAATTAGAGAAATTAAAGCCACAGCAATTTAATCCTCATGTAGCCATACTGTGAGTGGAGGGACAGAAGGGAAAGAGCTTTGAAAAAAAGGGAGGAAGGAGTGAGGGAGAAAAAGAGAACACACGGTCTGAATCACTAGGTCTGATGGCTTGGGCAAAGTGCTGCAACTTAACATTTCTTTCCCACAAATACTGTAATATCCCATTGCCTTCTTCCACAATTTTCTAAGTTAGTTTCAATTTTTTTTGTCTCTTCCTGCAACTCCACTCTTGCTAAGCTGGCCTGTATATTAATATTAAGGATAATTGAAGAATACATTCTCTCTCTCTCTTTCTCTCTCTCTCTCTCTCTCTCTCCTCTCTCTCTTTGTGTGTGTGTGTGTGTGAGTGTTTGTGTCCATGTGTTTGTGTGTGTGTGTGTGTGACTTTACTACACTTGAGACAGAGCCTTGCTGTGTAGCCTTGGCTGGCCTAGAATTCTGTAATCCTCCTGCCTCGGCCTCCCAAATGCTGAGATTATAGGTGTTTACAACCATGATAAAATAGAAAATTTCTCTTATAGGTTTTTTTTCTACTTCTAATGAATTCTCATTAATAGTTAAAAAATTAGCCAGGTGGTGCATGCCTTTAATCTCAGCATTCAGGAGGTCAAGACAGACAGACAGATCTCTGAGTTGAAGTCTACACAAAGAAACCCTGTCTGGGAAAAAAGCAAAAAAATTGTTTAAATTGGGCATAGTAGTGAACATGTTAATTCCCAGCACTCAGGAGGCAGAAGCAGGCAGATTTCTGTGAGTTCGAGACCAGTCTGGTCTGAATAGTAAGTTCCAGGACATCCATGACTATGTAAGAGAGACCCTGTCTCAAAAACAAAAAACAAACAAAAAGTTGTTTAAAATTATACAGTGTTGTGGATTTGGTCTAATGCTACTTAAATTATGTTAATCTGATTCCCCAAAATTACATGGGAATCTGCACGTCTACACATAAGATGCTGAAGGACCCTGCCCTGCCCCCACCCCCGCCCCCTTGGTTTGAATTGGTAAATAAAGTTGCCAGCAGCCAATGACTGGGCAGAGAGACAGAGGTGTGACTTTAGGATTCCTGGGCAAAGCCGGGCGGTGGTGGCGCACGCCTTTAATCCCAGCACTTGGGAGGCAGAGGCAGGAGGATTTCTGAGTTCAAGGCCAGCCTGGTCTACAAAGTGAGTTCCAGGACAGCCAGGGCTACACAGAGAAACCCTGTCTCAAAAAACAAAAAAAAAAAACCAAAAAAAAAAGGATTCTTGGGCACGGAACTAGAAGGTGCAGGAAGGAGTAGCTACCACACCTGAAAAGGCAGGACAGAGAGACAGCCAACATGTAATTGCTGGGGAAGAGTAGCCCCAGCCGCCCCCACCCCCAACTGGGTCTAGGGTCACAACGATGGAATATAGATTTTAGTAAATAATAAATCAGGAATATCAGAGGAGAGGTGTTAGCCACATGAAGGTGTGGGAGTGGGCCAGCCATTGAGCTGTTTAAGGCATATTAAAATATAAAGCTCTGTTTGTGTGTGTGTGTGTGTGTGTGTGTGGAGAGATTAATTGGCAACTACAACAACACATGGTTGATAAACCATCACTTTGGAAGCTAAGACAGAAAGTTTGTGAGCTTTAGGTCAACCTGGATTACATAGTAAGTTCAAAAAGTTGGAAAACTATTAGACAACATACTATTACTACTACTACTACTACTACTAATAATAATAATAATAATAAGACTTGACCTAGAAACCCAAGATAAGATTACTGATGGATTTTGATTCGATCAAGTTAGTTAAGAGTAATAGAATGATCAGCAGTGGTGACTCACACATTTAATCCCAGCACTTGGGAAGCTGAGACCAGCCTGGTCTACAGAGTGAATTCCAGGACAGCCAGATCTACACAGAGAAACCCTGTCTTAAAAAACCAATCCCTGTCCCTCCACATGTCTATAATTAGCTCTAAGGAGATACTCATATTGATAAATATAGATGGAGCATTTTGTGTGTGTGTGGGGGGGGGTTTCTTGGTATGTGTCTAGGCTAACCTAGACCTCTTGTTTTTCCTTCAAAGTGCTAGAGTACAGATGTGCCCCATAACCTCAGCTGTTCTGAAGTATCTAGTATCAGACCAACTCCTTGGCCCTGGTTGTGGACAAAGAGGATTTGTAGTGGGTTGGCCTCATGCTGCTTGTATTCTAATGCTAATTCTAGTTCCTCAAGAGCTGGTTGCTGGTTGCAGGGAGTCCTGGAAAACCCAAGTGACCTTTGTGACCTTGACTCCAAGTTATTATCCACAGCTAATAGCTGGGCAAAAGAGAGAGAGACAAAGGCCGGTTTTAGGATTTCTGGGGGGGATGGAGGGGTGGAGGAGAACCAGAGGGAAGGAAGAAGGTGAGGAGGAAGAAAATGAGAAAAGGTCACCTTAGGTTAGGAGTCAAGAAAAAAGGAGGATACAGTTCACAGACCAAAGGAAGCTCAAGCAGAGGATGGCCTTGTTGGTCATCAAAGGGAGGAGAAGCCCTTGGTCCTGAGAAGGCTGGATGCCCCAGTACAGGGGAATGACAGGACAGGGTAGAGGGAGTGAGTGGGTTGGTGAGTAGGGGGAGGGGGATGGGAGAGGGTGTTTTTGGAGGGGAAACCAGGAAATGGGATAACATTTGAGATGTAAATTAAGAAAATATCGAATAAAAAGAAAAAAGAAAAGGAAAAAAGAAAAGAAAACAGGAAGGCTAAGCAATTGGAGTTAAGAGTAGCCCAGATGAAACAAAGTAATAACTCGGGGTTATCAATAGCAAATAAATTTTAATAGCATAGAGGGTGGATTTCTGCAGGTTTATTGTAATATAAAGGCCGTGCGCGTCTTTTATCTGGTAACTAAATGGTCAAAGGCAGGGTAGGACCTCCAGATTGAGATTAAAATTTTCTACAAGGCATGATGAAGATCTGGAGGGACATAAAGCCTTCATTTAATGGCCTGTGCCTAGGACAACTTCTGGCTTTGAGGTGGGCCATTTCTAGTATTGGTCCCACTATGACAGACAGTGAACTGTGTCCCTGAACCAGGGTTTTGGGAGAAAAAAAAATGGGTTGAGTAACTGTTTGTTTTTTGTCCTGCCTCTGTCATTTGTTCACTGGCTTTTGTGTCATCTGACATCTGAGGCTCACGAGTCCCCTTTGCTGAATGGCAATGACAATTTTTCTTTCTGGGGATTTTTTGAAAGGCTCAAGCCAGATACTGCTATGGGATGGCTTTATTTATTTTTTTATTTTTATTTTTATTTTTATTTTCAAGACAGGTCGTGGGAATAAATCAAGGTTTATTGATTTATTTAATTCAGCACTTGGGAGACAGAGGAAGCAGGTAAAGTTTTATGAGTTGGAGGCCAGCCTGGTCTATATAGCAAGCTCCAGGACAGCCAGGGTTACATACAAACCACATCTATAAATAAATAAGAGAGAACTGAACATGATTTACCTAGCTTCTCTCCAATTACCTTTTTGCATTTTATAACAGGTAATCAATCCCTTATCCTAGATTCTTACCCCAACAAAAAGAAACCGAACAGGGACATGAATTGACTTTAGAAGGCACCAAAAAGATCATGAACAGAAACAGATGAAATGGCCTGTTAAGGACCATTTAAAAGCTAAAAGATCATGCTCGCCAGTTCACTGCGGGCATGCCTGCATTCACAAAGCAAATAGACACGAGAGATGAGGTGGTGAAAATGCCCCCCACGTGCCCATAGGGAATGGCACTATTAGGAGATGTGGCTTTGTTGGAGGAAGTGTATCACTGTCGGTGGACTTTGAGGTCTCAGATGTTCAAACCGGGTCCAGTGCTTTACTCTTCCTGCTGCCTGCATGATCTGGATGTAAAATTCTCAGCCTCCTCTCCAGCACCATATCTGCCCACTCGCTGCCGTGCTTGATAATTGACTAAACCTCTGAACTGTAAGCCAACCCCAGTTAAAAGAGTTGCTATGGTCATGGTGTCTCTTCACAGCAATACATACCGTAGGACCGAAGGGTTCCCTTTTTTTGTTGTTGTTGTTATTGTTGTTGTTGTTGCCGATTTTATAAAGACCTCTCCGGGGCTGGAGAGATGACTCAGCG
This sequence comes from Tokudaia tokunoshimensis, assembly GCA_036184795.1. NCBI lineage: Eukaryota > Metazoa > Chordata > Mammalia > Rodentia > Muridae > Tokudaia > Tokudaia tokunoshimensis. Next base: position 29,423,450 of record BTHU01000005.1, on the reverse strand, counting down.
GTTAAGAACACCGACTGCTCTTCCCAAGCTCCTGAGTTCAAATCCCAGCAACCACATGGTGGCTCACAACCATCTGTAATGAGATCTAACGCCCTCTTCAGGAGTGTCTGAAGACAGCTACAGTGTACATACATATAATAATAAATCTTAAAAAAAAAAAGACCTCCGGCCAACTGAATCATCCATGAGGCTAAGTTAGCAATTGTGCCAGGGCAGGAACAAAAACAAAAACAAAAAAAGCCGCTGCACTCGTGTGGCAGTCAGAGGACACCTGTCAGGAGTCAGTCATCTCCCTCCCTTGTAGGTTCCAGGGACTCAATCAAGTCCTCAGTCTTCACTGGTTAGTTTTTGTTATTGTCTGGTCAACATGACACAGCTAGAGTCATCTGGGAAGAAGGAACCTCAACTGAGAAAATAAATGGACCAGACTGGCCCCTAGGCAAGCCTATAGGACATTTTCTTGATTGATGATTGATGTGAGGGGATTGGGGCTGAGATGGCTCAGTGGTTAAGAGCACAAACCATTCCTGCAGAGAACCTGAGCTCAATTCCCAGTGCCCACATCAGGCAGCTCACAACCGCCTTTACCTCCAGCTCCAGGGAATCTGCTATCCATCCGCCACCCTGCTACCCAAACACAAATTAAGTACCAATTTTTAAAAAGTTGTTTTTATTTTTGTTTTCAGAAAGGGTTTCTCTGTAACTCTGTCAATCCCGTTACTCACTCTGTAGACCAGGCTGGCCTCAAAGATCTGCCTGCCTCTGCCTCCTAAGTGCTGGGATTAAAGGCGTGCACTACCACTGTAGGGCTAAGGAACAAAATTTAGACAGAGGTAAGGGTTCGGCCCACTGCCAGCAGTGTCTCCTCTGGAGAGGTAGTCCTAGGTGGCATAAGAAATCAGGGGAGCAAGCCATGGGGTGCAAGCCAGCGAGCTGTGTTCCTCCATGGTCCTGTTTCAGTTTCTGCCTCTGAGTTTTCCCAATGAGTAACTTCCTTGATGTCCTGTGATTCCGACTTGTAATTGCAATAAACCCTTTCTTCCCAGTTGCTTTTGGCCCTGGTGTTTATTTCCACAACAGAAACAAGGTAGGGCACCTGGCATGGTGTACCACTGAGCCGTCCCTCTGGGCCCTGTTCTCTTTGGGCAGGTTTGGGGAGGATGCTGGTTTGGTAGGATCCTGACCTCTTCCCCCCAAAGCCCTACCCTTTGTCATAGATCTCCTGTAGCCTAGACTGACTCCAGACTCACTTTGTGTGACCTTGGATTCCTGGTCCTCTTGCCTCTCCCTTCTGAGTGCCTGGGATTTGAGGCATTAACCATCACAACTGCTTTTATTTTTTAAGATTTATTTATTTATTTATTATATGTAAGTACACTGTAGCTGTCTTCAGACACCAGAAGAGGGCATCAGGTCTCATTACAGATGGTTGTGAGCCACCATGTGGGTGCTAGGATTTGAACTCAGGACCTCTGGAAGAGCAGTCGCAGTCAGTGCTCTTAACCACTGAGCCATCTCTCCAACCCGCCCTTTTTTTTTTTAAAAGACAGGCTTTTTCTGTGTAACAGGACTGGCTGTCCTAGAACTTGCTCTGTAGCTTCAAACTCATAGAGATCCACCTATCTCTACCTCCTGAATGCTGGGATTAAAGGCATGGGACACCATGCCGGGCTTCACACCTTGCTTTTCATGTGGATGCTCCAGCCCACACAAACACTCCTTTTATTACTATTTTCTTCTTGCTGTTTAAAAACAGTGTCTCACTATGTAGCTAGCCCTGGCTGGCCTGCAATTCAATACATAGACATGGCTGGTTTCAAACCCACAGAGATCTGCCTGCCGCTGCCTCCCAGTGCTGTTAAAGGGATGTACACCTGTACTTAGCTACTATTTATTTATGTGTTTGTTTGTTGATTGACACAAGGTGTCTGTATTCTGTAGCTCTGGGCTAATGACGGGCGAGGTGGCCTGGTGGTGGCCTGAGATTCATGGTGACTGAGGACTGGCCCCCCTCAGCATTCTTTCCACCATGCATTACTCTGTCCCACCGTTTTTTGTTCCCCATCTACTATTTTTTAATTTAAAAAAAAACTGTTTATGCGGGGCTGGAGAGATGGCTCAGTGGTTAAGAGTACTGACTGCTCTTCCAGAGGTCCTGAGTTCAAATCCCAGCAACCACAGGGTGGCTCATAACCATCCATAATGAGACCTGATGCCCTCTTCTGGAGTGTCTGAAGACAGCTACAGTGTACTTACATATAATAATAAATAAATCATTAAAAAAACTGTTTATGCAATGTATTTTGGTCAGCTGGGCAGTGGTGGCACACACCTTTAATCCCAGCACTTGGGAGGCAGAGGCAGGTGGATCTCTGTGATTCTGAGGCCAGACTGGTCTACAGAACTAGTTCCAGGACCGCCAGGGCTACACAGAAAAACCATGTCTTGAAAAACCAATGTATTTTGATCATATTCTCACTCTAAACTCTTCCCAGATCTTCCCCTATTTCCTACTCTATCAACTTTATGTTTTTTCTCTTAAAAAACAAAAGCAAAAACAGGAGAGACCTGGGTTCGGTTCTCATGTGGCAGCTCATGCCTGTCTGTAACTCCAGCTCCAAGGATGCAGTGCCCTCACACAGGCATACAGGTAGGCAAAACACCAATGCACATAAAATAAAAAATAACAAATTAAAAACAAACAAAATCAAGAGCGCAGACACACACATAAAACCAAAACAAAACAACATGGAATCTGTGTGTCAGCCAACTACTCCTCTGCCTTAGAGTGTGGTTGATATACCCTCAGTACTTCATAAAGAAAAACTGATTTTCCTCCATACAGCAGTAATCAATGGCAGATAGCTTCACGGTTATGTCTGTCCACTCCAGCTGTCTGTGCTGAGATTGCGCAGGTCTCGTGCACGCTGTCACTGTCTCTGTGAGTTCCTACGTGTCTCAGCCCTGCTGGGTCTGCAGAACACTGTTTTCTTGGAGTCTTCCACCACCCCTTCTGCATACATCCCTGAGCCCATGAACACTTCTTAAATAGCATATCTAAATAAAGAGACGGATAAGGCCGGGCAGTGGTGGCGCACACCTTTAATCCCAGCACTTGGGAGGCAGAGGCAGGCGGATTTCTGAGTTCGAGGCCAGCCTGGTCTACAGAGTGAGTTCCAGGACAGCCAGGGCTACACAGAGAAACCCTGTCTCGAAAAAACAAAAAAAAAAAAAAAAAAAAAAAAAGAGACGGATAAGAAAGAATCTGACCTAAAGTCAGACAAAAAAGAAAGACACAAAATAAAGGTAGATATACCAGTTTTTGTCCCACTTGAAGTTACTCCACTGGGCATGTGCAGGCCCAAGTGAAGTGCTTCTCACAATGGTGGCATCTCATTCCGGTATAGTGCTCTCTGGATATGTGTCTGTAACACTAGAACTTTGTACAGAGCCTTCTGCAGGCAGCCCTACATGCTTTAAATTGGCATCTATGACATGATGCGATTTCTTAAATAGCCACCACTCTAGGAATCAAGGGATAGAAATGACAGTGACCCATTAGTCACCCACCAGACATGTATTTCTTTCTGTTCCCTACTGCTCAGCTTGTCCAGAAACAGGATTTTTACAGGAGACACAACAATGATTCCATTGAACTGGAGGTTAAGACGGTCACTGAATCAAGCGTTAAATAAGGGAGTCACTGTGCTAGCTAGGGTGACAGACCCTGATGACCAAGAAGAAACTGTGCTTCTCCTACACAGTGGCAATCAACATGACCTTGTCTAGAATACAGAGATCCCTCGACAGATGATGTAGATATAGATATAAAATGGATATAAAGGAGGGCTAGAGAAAAGGTACAGTGACTGATTAAAAGAACTGAGTTTGATTCCTGTTACGTCCAAAGTAGACTCCAATATGGCAGGGCTGGTGACAGAGTCCTGAACAGAGTCCTGAACCTCTGACCAGGTAAAAGGAAGCCTGAACTCAGCACTCCTTGGCAATGTCAAAAGGTGAGTTTCCGTTTACCAGGAAAACCACTACTTCCCTTCTTCACCCTCAAAGGCAAGGGCATCCCTCAGGCAAGGGCATCCCTGATTAATCCTACAATAGTTGAAAGACCCACATCTTTTTTGTTGATTTGTTTGGTTTTTGTGACAAGTTTTCTTTGTGTAGTCCTGAATATCCTAGAACTCACTCTGTGTGCCAGATTGGTCGTGAACTCACAGAGATCCTCCTGCCTCTGCCTCCTGAGTGTTAAAGGCATGTGCCACCATCACTGAGAAAAGACCCTCATCTTGCTGACAATCATGTAAAATCCACTGTCTTTCCTGCCAAGCTGCTGTCCTCTATTTGTGAAGACAGACTGGCAGTTTGTTCTCCCAGCAAACTTTTCCTCCTGCCCATGGAATGGCCCAGGTAGGTGGTTCCACTGCATCCTCACAGTTCCCAGCACCCACGTCAGGCAGTGCACAACCACCTGTAACTCCAGCTCCAGGAGAACCGAACTCCTCTGGCCATTAAAGGGCACATACACTCATGGGTATATACTGCCGCACAGACACAGACACATGCACATCATAATTTAAATGATAAAAAAATCTAGAGCCGGGCGGTGGTGGCGCACACCTTTAATCCCAGCACTTGGGAGGCAGAGGCAGGCAGATTTCTGAGTTCGAGGCCAGCCTGGTCTACAAAGTGAGTTCCAGGAAAGCCAGGACTACACAGAGAAACCCTGTCTCGAAAAACCAAAAAAAAAAAATAAATAAATAAAAAAAAATCTAGAGATAGATAAAGATAAATCTAGAGCTAGATAAAGACGCATATCTCTCCCCTACCCTCCCACCCCTGAAGCTGTGCTCCAGCAATAGATTGGATAAGAGCTCAGTGATTAAGATCACTGACCGCTTTTTAGAGGACCAGGATGCCATTTCCAGTATTGAGAGAAAAAAAAAAAGTCATGTTTCAGAAGTCACATACATGAGGAAATTATAATTTTAAACTATAGGGGGAATTGTTTTTATCATTATTTATTTTATGCATGTGGATGTTTTGCCTGTATGTATGTCTGGGCATCATTTGTGTGCATGGTGCCCACAGAAGTCAGAGAAGTGTGTGGGATCCCCTGGAACCTTAGTTACAGATAGTTGTGAGCCACCTGTGGATTTTGGGAATTGAACCCTGGAAACTCAGAAGAGCAGTCAACATAACCTTGACTTTTAACTGTCAAGCCATCCCTCCAGCCCCAGATAAAAAAATGTTTTAAATGATAGAAATAGAAGCAGTTTATTAAGAGTGTAAAAAGAAAGGCATTCCTAGGGCCGAAAGTGAGCTAGTGTGCTGGAAAAGACAGATATTCAAAAGCCAACAATAGGGATTTTTGTTTGTCAGTTTGTTGTATTATTTCCCCCAGATAAACACAGGCTCCAGAAGACTAGGCCTGTGGTGGACTACATCCCTGACCCTCACAGCTAAGCACAGGTCTTCTACAGACCACTGGGTGACTTGTTCCCATTGTGGGTAGGAAATCCTCAGAGCAATGCATGGTAGGCAGGAAGCAAAGCAGGATGTGGACCCCCAGCCCTCACCAGTGGGTGTGGCTATAGCAAGGGAAGACAGTAAAAGGGGATCACACTGTCCTCCACCTCTGATGCAGAATTCGGTGTTGTGGTTGGACAAGCTCCAGCTAATTTAGGAAAATGTTATGAACAAGTACTGCCACTGGCTTAAAGACGCGAAGGAGAATCAACAGACTCAGACTCAAAACTCATCTGTGCAGTCACTAGTTAGTTAGTCATTCATTCATATATCTATTTTAGAGACAGGATCTCACATAGCCCAGCCTGGTCTCTAATTCCCTATGTAAGAGACTGGCATTCAATCCCTGAACTCTGTACCTCTCCAGTACTGGATTTCAGTACCGGTGTCTGCCGGCTTTCCTGGATATATACTGTATTTTGTTTTTGTTTTTGTCTTTTTTGGGGACAAAGTCTCATATAGCCCAGACTGGCCTCAATTTCTTTTTGCTCCTGCTTCCATTGATGCTGGGGTTACACGAGTGAGCCACAAGCCTCAGCTTTACATGCCCAGTTTTGGGGGTTTTTTTTGTTTGTTTGTTTTTGTTTTTGTTTTTCGAGACAGGGTTTCTCTGTGTAGCCTTGGCTGTCCTGGAACTCACTTTGTAGACCAGGCTGGCCTCGAACTCAGAAATCCTCCTGCCTCTGCCTCCCAAGTGCTGGGATTAAAGGCGTGAGCCACCACCGCCCGGCTACATGCCCATTTTTAAACTAAATTATTATTTTACCTATTTGTGAGTGCCACAGTGTGTCTATGGAAACCGAAGGACAACTTGAAGGAGTCAGTAGACCCTTCTGTCATTCGGGTCCCAGGGTTGAAATGAGGTCATCAGGCTTGGTGGCAAATATCTTTACTCACTGCGCTTTCTTTTTTTTGTTTTTTTTTTTTGTTTTTTTTCGAGACAGGGTTTCTCTGTGTAGCCCTGGCTGTCCTGGAACTCACTCTGTAGACCAGGCTGGCCTCGAACTCAGAAATCCGCCTGCCTCTGCCTCCCAAGTGCTGGGATTAAAGGCGTGCGCCACCACTGCCCGGCCTCACTGCGCTTTCTTGCCCAAGTCTTTACATGCCTGTTTTTAGGAAATATATTTCTCTGGTAGAAAAGTATTTTGAAGACCACTGGTGTCATAGATCTATGGAGTCAACATGGCAGCTTTCACATTATAACAGTAAAGATGTCATAGCTAGAGGTATATGTGATTAAAACGAAAAGAAAAAGACTGTCTTACAAAATATGAAACTCTTAGATTATTCCTCAACAATTGATAGTACGTGTGTGTGTGTGTGTGTGTGTGTGTGTGTGTGTGTGTGTTCAAGAGCACATGTCAAAGTGTTTGTGCAAAGGTCATATTAAAAGGCAGCTCTATCCTACCATGTAGGTCGCCAGGCTCCTAAGGCAAGTGCCTTACCTGCTGACAAATCTCATTGGGCCTTGCTTTGTTTTATTTGAGTCTGGGTCTTGAATAGCCTCTCATGGCCTGGAGCTTTTTCTGTAGGCCAGCAGTGCAAATAAAACCTGTGGTGGTGGTGCACGGTGTGCACGGCTGCAGTTTTAGCACTGAGGTAGAACAGACAGAGATTGTCCTTAGCTCCAAGTTCCAGACCATCCCAGGCTACAGGGAGCCTTTCTCAAACAAACACAACAAATGAGCAAACAAAGAGTATCAAAGTTTTATCTTTTCATTTTCTCACATAACAGAGAGATTGGCAGGCGGGAGAGTGAGCAAACAAGGAACCTTAATAACCCACTCAGAAGCTCCCTCGGGGCTGGGCTTAGCTCAGTGGCGGAGTGTTTGATGAGTATGCAAGGGTGTCCTGTGCTGGGTCCCTCACACTGAAAAGAAATAATCACCACCAACTCTGTTTGTACTTATAAATCCTACCAAGTGTGTGTTGCTCCAAGTCATACATAAATATAATCTGTACTTTCAAAAGAATTGGCGTTGGGGATTAAATATTTCAGGTTGTGAATAAAGAGAAAAACATTAAGAATACTAGGAAAATACTAAAAGAAAAAAATAGTTGTTTTTCCCAAGGTCAATCCCAGCTGGACGTTCAATATGGTAGACCTTGCACGTCTGCAGACCAGAGGTCCAGGGTTCAGGTTCCGGTTCATTTGATACATGCCTGCAAGACTGAGCTCGGGTTGTCTGTCAGGCTTGGCAGCAAGCACCTTTCCCTGCCAATCCGCTCTGTGTTGTTTTTGGGTTTTGTTTTGCTTTGCTTCTCCAGTGTTGAGGACAGAACTCAGGGTTAGGGCTACTGGGCAAGCACTCCACCACTAAGTCACATCTCGAGCCCTTTCCATTTTATTTATTTATATACACTAAATATTTTCCTTCCTCTTTTTAAATTAAATTTATATATTCCCTTTACAACCCAATATCAGCTCTTGCTCTCCTCCCAGTACCCACTCATGAAGGTTCTCCCCCCAATTTTTGAGAAGGGGAATCCCTCCTCTCAAATGTAACCTCCCCCCTCCAACCCCTGCACATTGAGTTGCTGGCGGAGTAGGCACATCCTCACCCACCGAGGCCAGACAAGGCTGTCCATTTAGGGGCGCAGCAGACAACAGGCTCAGGGACAGCCCCTGCTCCAGTTGTTTGGAGACCTGCATGAAGACCAAGCTGCTCATCTGCTACATATATGCAGGGGCCTAGGTCCAGCCTGTGCTCACTCTTTGGTTGGTGATTCAATCTGTGAAATCACAAAAGTTCCAGGTTAGTTGATTCTGTTGGTCTTCCTGTGGCGTCCCTGTCCTCTTCAGGTCTCCCAATCTTCCTCTCAATTCTTCGACTCCCTGAGCCCTCAACTCCCCAAATTCCATCTATTGTCTGGGTGTGAGTCTCTGCATCTCTTCCCATTGGCTGCCGGGTGGAGCCTCTCAGAGGACAGTTATGCTAGGCTCCTGTCTGCAAGCATAACAGAGTATCATTAATAATTTCAGGGATTGGTTCTTGCCCATGGGATGGGTCTCAATTTGCGGCAGTCATTGGTTGGCCATTCCCTCAGTCTCTGCCCTATCTTTGTCCCTGCATATCTTGCAGGCAGGACACATTTTGGGTCAAGGATTTGTGGGTGGGTTGCTGTCTTTATCCTCCCACTGAAAGTTCTGCCCGGCTACAAGAAGTGTCCACTTCAGGCTCCATATCCCCCACTGCTAGGAATCTCAGCTAAAGTCGTCCCCTTAGATCCTCTGGGGCCTCTCCCCTCCCAGGTCTCTGGCATGTCCTGGTCCAGGGTGTTACTTAGCCCAAACTGGCTTCCAATTTACCATGTAGCCAAGGATGATCTTGAATTTCTAATCTTCCTGCCTTCACCTCCAGAATTCTGGGAGACAGACCTTTGCTGTAGTTTGTCTGTTTAAGACAGAATCTCCTTAGCTAGCCAGACTGGCCTTGAACCTTCCTGCCTTGGCCTCCAAAGTGAGATTACAAGAATGTACCATGATAGCCCACTATATTCACCTTAAATATGCTGTGCCCTTGGGTCTCAGAAGCATTCTCAAAGTGGGCAAAGTAATTAATTACCTTCCTGTGCTTCAAAGACCTCCAACGTCTCTGAATCACGTAAGAGACAACAGGAATCTTTCAATCAAGTACTATAAACCTTGTGTTTAGGACAAGGAACTTAAATCAAATGTGGTGGCCCAGGAGAGTGAGCCCTTCCTTTTCTTCCTTCACTTACTGTCAAACCTTTTCTCACCCGCTAATGTAGTAGGATTATGAAGTCTGACCGAAGCCAATGGGGAAAGACCCAGCTATTGCCTGAGTTAGAATAGAAACCAAATGCACTTTCTAAATCAAAAAACACCTAGAGAATGCAGGGACTAAAGGCTGTGCGACCGTGCCTGGCGCACAGGGACAGACCTCCTTTGATGGTGTTGCTTCTACATGCATGTTTACATGAAATTTTCTGAGACAGACCATCGACACCTTAGGGGTCAGGTTTTTCTTTTCCTCTTTTTGGAGAAAAGGAACAAGACGATGGCATTTATTTATTTATTTATTTCATTTTGTCGACAAAACTCTTCTTTGCAGTAAACTAATGACTTAGACTTTGTACTCTGAAGACACTGTGATATTCCAGATGTCTTGGTGTATGTGGACACATACCTCAGGCTCCTAACCCAGGACTTGGGACCTCTGTTGAGATTATGGGTTCAAAGAACATTTCATTGTTGTTTGGTTTGCTCTGCTTCCTCCTTTCCTGTCATTGGACGCGTCACCATTTTATCTTTAATCTTATATGTGTGGGTGTTTCAGCTGCATGATGTTCCTGCATCATGTGTGCAGAACCCGAGAGCAGAGTGTCAGGGATCCGGGAACTGGAGTCACAGACAGTTGTGCGCTGCCATGTGGGTGCTGAATTGAACCTGGGTCCTCTGGAAGAGCAGCAGTGCTCTTAACTACTGAGCCATCTCTCCAGTCCCTCATGGTACCTTCTTAATTCTGCTACCACTACCTTTCACCCATTCAGTTGAATAAGAAAGAATGGAAGGATCTTCTTTCTCAGTATAATATGCACAATTGGGATATGTGTATTTATGCATGTGTGTATATATATGCACACACAATATCAGTTAGGGTTTCTATTGCTGTGAAGAGAAACCATGAGCACAGCAACTCTTATAAGGAAACCATGTGATCTCAGGAAACATGGCAGCACACAGGCAGACATGGTGTTGATGAAGTAAGTAGCTGACAGTTCTATATCCAGACTGGCAGGCAACAGGAAGAGAGTGAGACTCTGGGCCTGGCTTGAGCGTCTGAGACCTCAAAGCCCACTCACTCCCAGTGACACACTTCCTCTAATAAAGCCAGATCTGCTACAAGAACATACCTCCGAATAGTGCCACTTCCTATGGGCATAAGAGGGCCATTTTCATTCAAACCACCATACCAAAAATGTTTTAGAAGAAAATTTTATTTTCTTTTATTAAAAAAAAAAAAGATTTATTTTGAGTACTCCTATCTGTATATATACCTGTGTGCCAGGAGAGGGCACTAGATCCCATTACAGATGGTTGTGAGCCACCATATGGTTGCTGGGAATTGAACTCAGGACCTCTGGAAGAGCAGTCATTGCTTTTAACTGCTGAGCCATCTCTCCAGCCCAAAAATCTTATTTTCTTTTTTCTGTTTTCTTTCTTTTTTTTTTTTTTCCGAGACAGGGTTTCTCTGTGTAGCCCTGGCTGTCCTGGAACTCACTCTGTAGACCAGGCTGCCTTCGAACTCAGAAATCTGCCTGCCTCTACCTCCCAAGTGCTGGGATTAAAGGCATGCGCCACCACTGCCCGGCTGAAAATCTTATTTTCATACAGACCAAGCTAGCTAGTGAGACTAGCCGTAGAGAGCAGACTCTGGGCTTGACTGAGATCCTGTCTCACTGAATGAGGTGGAAGGATCATTTCCAACATCAGCCTTCTTATGCAGGCACATTCTCAGATGTCTCATTCACATTTCAATTCTGTGAAGAGACACCATAAGGAAACTTATTTTTAAAAAGCATTGAATTGGAGGCTTGCTTACAGTTTCAGAAGGTAAGTTGGTGACCATCAAGGCAGGAAACAAGGCAGCAAGCAGGCAAGTCTGGAACTGAGCTGTAGCTGTGAGTGAGATTGGGCCTGGCTTGGGCTTTTGAAACCTCAAAGCCCACCACCATGACACACGTTCCACCAACAAAGCCACATCTCCTAATCCTTCCCAAAACAGATCTACACACTAGGGACCAAGCATTCAAAGTCTATGGGGATCATTTTTATTCAAACCACTACAATGTGCATACACACCACCTTGTGTGTCTACACACACACACCCATAAAAACCATACTATATACATACTTTTATACATATATATTGTAGGAGCCAGACTTTGTGGTACATACTTATGATCATAGTTACTTGGTGTACTGGCTGGTTTTGTGTGTCAACTTGACATAGGCTGGAGTTATCACAGAGAAAGGAGCTTCAGTTGAGGAAATGTCTCCATAAGATCCAGTTGTAAGGCATTTTCTCAATTAGTGATCAAGGAGGTCAGGGCCCATTGTGGGTGGTGCCATCTCTGGGCTGGTAGTCTTGGGTTCTTTAAGAGAGCAAGCTGAACAAGCCAGTAAGTACCATCCCTCCATGGCCACTGCATCAGCTCCGGCTTCCTGCCCTGCTTGAGTTCCAGTCCTGACTTCCTTTGGTGATCAACAGCAATGTGGAAATGTAAGCTAAATAGAATAAACCCTTTCCTCCCCAACTTGCTTCTTGGTCATGATGTTTTGCCCAGGAATAGAAACCCTGACCAAGACACTTGAGATGCTTAGATAGAAGGATGGGAAGTTTAAAGCTAGCTTGGGAAACAGAAACAATACTTCTTAAGGAAGAAAAGCCAAGCTTGATGGTTCATGTCTGTAATCCTAGCTCACAGGAAACTGAAGTCAGAGCAGTATGGGAAGGTCAAGGCCAACCTGGCCTACAGTACGAGCCTGTCTAACAAGAAGACAAAACAAACATAGGGAAGTTTAGCTCAGTAGGAGGAGAGCTTGCCTAGCACACACAGCAGCAATTGAGTCACAAATAAAAGAGGATTAAAAAAGGTCAAGATCATCATTGGCTCATCTGAGCTAGAGAGTTGGCCAAGGTTGGGGGAGAAAAAAGCAAGGCGAAAAGAGGAGGAGAATGGGGGGAAAAAATGAAAGGTTAAAAAAAAATGGGAGACGGGGTTCTAGCTCAAGTGCTAGCATTTCCCATGCAAGAAGACTTAGGTTTGATCAGTAGCACTGAAAGTTATCGTAAGGCTGAGGGCAAAGGAGAGTGGTAAAGAACTTGCTTAGCATAAGAAAGGCCTTGACTTTGAGCCCCCAGCACAAATAAAAAAGCAATCGTGAACTTTCAGTCTTCCAAGTGGACCTTTACCCCATCTCCACAGAGATGATCAGGCGTGTGGATATCTGAGGATAATCCTGGGATGTCAGTGTGCAGGACAACTTACAGAACGAACCTGCACCAGTGCCCTGTGTGTCCTGACATGGACCGAAGCTACCAGGAGTCCAGTCCCACTCAGCCTGAGCCTGGAGATCCCCCAAAGGGTTCCAGACTCCTGTCCAGTGAACTACTGGGTCATCTGGAGCATTGTGAGGCAAGACAGAACCAGAGCAGACTCAGAAAAGGAGGCTGCCACAGTCCTGCCCACTCCCAATGTGTTTACCTCTGAAGACACAAGCCTAAGCAAGAAAGATGGGACTGCCTCTCCCAAGGTAGCATTCGGGGTTAGCCGCAGTGCTGATTTGGGATGGTGGCACATCATTTCAATCTGGAAAACAAATCAAATCTTCTTGTAGGCAGAGCTGCAGATGGGCCAACACAGTTCCCTGGAGGTATGAGGCCTGAAGCTGAAGGGACCAGCAGGTAACTGGGCACCACAGGCTGAGGCCAGTCAGTCTCAAGCAAGAGCATCCTGCTTCCTCCGAGGGTTTCTTTGCCTGAGGAAAGTGGAAGCTGGCACTCACATTCCTTCAGGATCTTCAGAAAATGGAGGCAAGGGTGATCCTGAAGCCCGACCCCCTTCGTTTGATGACCAGTGCCAGTCCAAACTGGACATGCCAAAAAATGACCACTCTCTTTTCTGTGGCTCAAGATTTCACTCCTTAATGGAGATCAAGCCTGGGCTCCAAGAGAAAGGCAGGCAATGACATGAATTACAGCATTGGTCTATTTCCTGAAGCACAAGGACAGTGTGACTTTGACAGCAGACCTTGGGGACCTAAAAAGGGTGACATTTTATGGGGAGGAAGAGGCATAGGTGAATCTCTATAAATTTTGGGGCCAGACTGATTTATATAACATGGTGAGTTCCAGACCAGCCAAGACTATACACTGAAACCCTGACTCAAAAAAAAAAAAAAAAAAGGAAAAAAGTGACTTGAGAGTTAGATAGGGAGCTGGAGAGTAAAGGAGAAGTGGAGAGTGGAATCTGGGGACTCTGTATGTGTGGGGAGACCTGTGCCACAGGTATGTGAGGCAGCCTGCATTAGCTCTGGTACTTTGATGTGGGAAAGTCTGACCATACTGCTGCCTTCCTATCCTGAGTCCATCTTGAAGGAGTGTGAGGTGGGGTTCTCTGCATTCCGTAAAGTGTGTAATCTTTCATGCACAGTGTTAGCTTGTGAGAAAGTTGGGGGAACGTGCTAAATGTGAGGCTACTAGTTGCAAGAGTAAGAAATGTTTTCTGAGGTATAAGCGTTAGAACCTGGGCCCTAGCAGCCTTAACTCATTCTATATAAGCCAACTAAAAAGACAAAGTATACGGGACTTTGAAAGGAGATGTTAACGTGATAACATTGGAAAGAACAAAGATGTCTTGTGACATTCTCTTATCCTAGTCCATCTTAAGGGCTGATATGTGGTTTAGTCTAGGCTTAAAGGCAACAGCTATTCTTTTTTTTTTTTTTTTTGGTTTTTCAAGACAGGGTTTCTCTGTGTAGCCCTGGCTGTCCTCAAACTCAGAAATCCGCCTGCTTCTGCCCCACAAGCACTGGGATTAAAGGCGTGCGCCAACACTGCCCGGAGGCAACAGCTACTCTTAACTATGAAGTCTTTGTGAAGGTGTGGCCGCATCCATCATCCTTTCATCCAGTTTCTCTGGGAAGGTAGTCTGACAAGTTTTCCGAACTGTGAAATATCTTTCCTGGAGTCAAGTTCCTCTATTGGCTGGCATCTGTGCCCTTGTCTTTTCCTTCTCCCGGCATGAGACTCCCAGGGAAACTGCAATTTCTTTTTTTTTTTGGTTTTTCGAGACAGGGTTTCTCTGTGTAGCCCTGGCTGTCCTGGAACTCACTTTGTAGACCAGGCTGGCCTCGAACTCAGAAATCCTCCTGCCTCTGCCTCCCAAGGGCTGGGATTAAAGGCGTGCGCCACCACCGCCCGGCTCGAAACTGCAATTTCTTAGAGTCCAGTGTTTTAATAGTCTGATTGCGATCAGTCAATCAGGGTGTTTAATCTTACCATGATGGTTACAGGTTCAAGATTGGTCTTGCAGCGAAGCAGCTCATGCTCACTTCCGCATGCCAGAGGATGAGCTGGCTGAGGTCGGAAATGCCCCGCCAGAAGGCTGGATTCCTTTGGCCACAGCTTGGCCACAGCTAAACCCCTATTGGCAAGAGGCAAGCGGAAGTTCTCCGAGGACATCAATTCTCCCTGCTGTCCTTAAATCCCGCCCCTCTGGTCTAGGCGGTGTCTCCATGGCGACGTGCTGCGATGTGCGGCTGCGCAGGAGTGACGGGGCGCGGGCGAGTGGGAGGGGGTGTTTTGGTTCTCGCCGCTCGCCGTCCTTTCCAGACCTGGCGGTAGAAAAGCTGCTTGTTCCTGCTTTTCCTTCCCCTTCCCTTCCCCTTCCCCTTTCCCAACCCGGACTTTCCCTCCTTCCATTTACGCGCCTCGTTTTGATCGACTGCTGCCCGGGATCCGAGCCATTTTCCGGGCCGGGCGCACGAAAGCGCGCGGCCCCAGGGCCCGGTACATGACCCGCCGCCCTGCCGCCCCTCGCCTCCTCCGCCCCATGTGGCTGCGGGGCCACGGTGGCGCTGCCCACTATGGCCCGGAAAGCAGTTAGCAGGAAGCGGAAAGCGCCTGCCTCGCCAGGAGCCGGGAGCGACGCTCAGGGCCCGCAGGTGAGGGCTCACAGGCCTGGGTCATCACCCAGCGGGGGCTTAGGGCGTTCCAGCTAAGTTCAGGAACCAGGGGCCAGGACGGGACAAGGATCGGAGCCCGGACTGCAGTGTAGTGGCTTGCAGGCGGGCCGGAAGGGTGAGGAGCCAAAAGGAAACTCCAAAATGACGCCTTCCGCTGGAAGTCTGCAGCTGGGGATAGAGAGCTTCAGGACCTCCTCGTTCCTGGAGGAAGGAGAAAATGAAGTCAAGGGGAATCGGAAGTAAGATCGACTTTCCGAAGTTGCTGGGAAGGAGCTGGGAAGTCGACCTTCCCGTGGCACTAGGAATACGGGCCGATGGTCTCTTATCAAGGAAACCATCTCCTAAGTTGGGTGCTGGTCCCTTTGGCTCTTTAGACACCTAGAAGAAACACCAGGTGTCTTCTCTATACCGCCCCCTTTGGAGAGGAAGGCCTCTCGGACTTGGGATTCCGACGCAAGTTACCCCGTTGGTATTTGATTTTTCGAATTCTAAAACTGCCCGCAGCGCAAGTCGCGCGGAGTCAGATGAGCGGCCATTGACTGTACATCCCTGGAAGATCCGAGACCCCAGTCTGGCTCTTTGAGCTATACTCTTTATGCTTTACGGGGTGCACAGGCGGAGAGGGAGGAGGGGGCTGGGTAGAAATGCAGCCCAGGTGGGTTCGGTAATATGGACTTCATTTCCTAACTTATCAAGGACACCTGGGTATATATATAATTTCTGAGCCCTCCACTTTCCTCAAAGGTTTAGTTAACGTTTTGTCCTGTTTACCCATTTTCTAAGTGTTCTTCATTTTGAGAACCTCATTTCAATGCCAGATGAGTTAAGCTGTTACTTTCTGGATTGCAAATCGTCTGTTAAATTTTTGATTATGTAAATCCTGAAGGATGAATTCATGTTGGTTCTTTTATAATACAGTCAGACTTGTTGTCTTAAGGAAAAGTTGGCCAAACCTCTGATTTCTGATGTTGACTTTCACAGTTTGGCTGGGATCACTCGCTGCACAAAAGGAAAAGACTTCCCCCCGTGAAGAGATCCCTGGTGTACTACCTGAAGAACCGCGAAGTCAGGCTACAGAATGAAACCAACTACTCTCGGGTGTTACATGGTTATGCAGCACAGCAACTTCCCAGTCTCCTAAAGGAGAGAGAATTTCACCTCGGGACCATTAATAAAGTGTTTGCTTCTCAATGGTTGAATCATAGGCAAGTGGTGTGTGGCACGAAATGCAACACAGTAAGTATCAGGGGGGCCCCTTTGTCTTGTTGCTGTTTGGTTTGCTTTGTTTGAGACAGGTTTCTCCATGTAGTCCTGGCTGTCACAGAATGCACTCTGTAGACCAGGCTGGCCTCTAACTCAGAAATCCGCCTGCTCTGCCTCCTCCCTAGAGCTGGGCTCAAAGGCGTGCACTCAGCTGCTTTTTCCTTAGGTCTCAGATGTATGACTTTATTTACTCTTAACACCTTTCACTGTTCGTCTTCTACGTTTACTTTTTTTTTTCTTTTTTTGGTAACAGAGTTGGAATTTATTAAGAGATTTTTTATTAGAAGTGTTAGAACAAAGAAGTGTTCAAGGAAAGAAGAAACTCTAGGGTGGGTCTGGGCTCTTCAGGGAAAGGTGTCCCATCAGCTTCTTTCTCTCTGTTCATTTTCATTAGTGACCTTGCCCTCTTTTTCGGCTCCTTTTCTCACTTCTGAGTCTCCCGAACCCTCCAAATGAACATGTGCTTTAGGCCCCCGGACTCTCTATATGCTGCTGCTTCTAGTGTTTTAGATAAAGAGGCATCAAAGACAGAAATTGATGTCAGAGCATCGTTTACGGTACCTGATAGTGGTAGCTTAATTGCTGTGTACCAGCCTTTGACCTAGTTAGAAGTATTTAACACTTGGCTGGAGGTAGAAATGAGACAAATACTTTTTCATATATTAGAATTCAAATGTAGCACTTTGGAGTCTGAGGTAATAGAATTGCTAGTTCCAAGTCAGACAGGGCTTTATATAGTTGGAGCCCTAGAGACAAGAAATGTGTACTAGGTGGTATATTTTAGGCTATGGGCATTTGCAAAGAAGAGAGGAAAATTACGAGTTTTAAAGAGAGTAAGGGTTGTAAGTAATTGGAGGGGAAATCTTTTTTTTTTTTTTTTTTTTTTTTTGAGTTTTCGAGACAGGGTTTCTCTGTGTAGCCCTGGCTGTCCTGGAACTCACTTTGTAGACCAGGCTAGCCTCGAACTCAGAAATCCTCCTGCCTCTGCCTCCCAAGTGCTGGGATTAAAGGCCTGCGCCACCACCGCCCGGCTGGAGGGGAAATCTTATCAGGAAACTATGTAACCAGTATGGTTACAAGCAAGAAGAGAGTCAATAGAGCAGCTGTGGTACTTGCTAGCATTGTATACATACTTAAATTAGGACCCTAGGACGACATGCAAGTCTGTGAAGTGTCTTATCTTTTTAAAAAAGTGGATATGATTGGAATGGAAAGATACAGATGGCATTACAGAAGTCGTAGACACTAGGAGAGGCAGGACTGGAAGTGCGTGAATTCGTTGAGCCCGTCCTCCATTTTTAACTCACCCAGTGTGAATAGACAGGTAATGTTAGGATGGTGGGTAAATTGAACCTGGACCAAAACATATCTGGGGTTATTTAAAAGAAAGGTTACTCTACATCAAAAACCATGGGCCTGTGAGATTGTTCGGCGGAAAGATGCTTGCTGCCCAAGCCTGATCCCCAGAGCCCACAAAAAGGCGGAAGAGAACTGACTTCATAAAGTTGATTTCTCTGACCTCCACATGCCTGCCATAGCACACTTTCTGAGACATACACCACTCATCATCATCATTTTAAAAAGAAAAAAAAAAACCTTGGGTGCTCAGTGGGCGAAACCTGCCAGCCTGACTTTGACACTCAAAATCCATGTGGTGGAAAGAGAACAAGCTACCTCAAGCTGAGCTATATATGCTTGCTGTGGCCGGGGTATCCACTGCCAAATATAAATACAAGTATTTAAAAAAAATGACAAGAACTACCAGATACCATAAGTACTAGTAGTGTCTTTATAAAGGTCATAGGCAAAATTTTAATGAGTTTTGAGGAAGGAAGTAATACTATGGTGGCTGGGGCCAAATTTTCACTTCTGTTAAATGTTGTCTTACACATAACACTTTCAAAACTAGGTGCTACAAGCAAGCCTGCACAAAACTTCCTTTTTCTGATTTCAGCCTTACCCTGTGGTTTAGGAAACTGTCATTGTTAATGCTTGGAGTAGAAAAAGTGTCTCCTGTTTTCTTTTAATCTATTGACAATATTTTAAAGATGGACTATATTACTAATCCTTGAATTTACTCTTAAATTTTTTTTTTTCACTTGGCACTGGAGAGGTGGCTCAGCAGTAAAGAGCATTCACTGCTTTTCAAGAGGACCTGGGTTTGATTCCTAGCCCTACATGGTGGTTCCCAACCATCTGTATTCCAGTTCCAGGAGATCCGATGCTGTCTTTTGGTCTCTAAGGGTGCCAGGCACATGTGTGCTACGTAGACGTACATCCAGACAAAACACCCATACCCAGAACATAAGTAATACATTTTGTAAACATTTACTCGTGATACCTACTTCTGTCTTCCTAAGTTAAGAATCTATTTTAATTTTTAAATTTCAAGTGTGTTCCCTTTGCCACAGAGAGCATGGGGAGGGCAGGGCAAGAGTTGGTTCTCTAGGGATGGAACTCATGTCCTCAACCTTAGTGACAAGCTGAGTGCCTCCTCACTTCATCGTCCTTTGCTTGCTCTCTCGTCCCCTTCTCTGTTTGCCCTGGCTGTCCTGAAACTCCCTGTGTAGACCAAGCTGGCCTTGAATTCACAGGGATCTGCCTGCTTCTGCCTCCCCAACCCTGGGATTAAAGTTGGGTTCAAACATTCCTGTCCCCTAATTAACACTCGATACCTCTTTCTATCTTCCTTTGTCTCTATGAATACTTGGAAATAGGAAGGTTGTCTTCTTTTGAGGCAGGGTCTTATGTAGTTGAGGTTGGCTTTACTATCTACCCAAGCAACCTTGAAAAACTTGCTCCTCTACCCTCATCTTGTAATTGCTGGGATTATAGACAGGTGCTACCACACTTGGCTGTTAACTTTTTTTCATTTTTGTGTGTATGGGCATTGTGCGTGTATGGATGTGCACCACATGTGCAGAGTGCCTGAGAAGGTCAGGGGTGGGTATCGAATCCTAGAACTGTAGTTACAGGCAGTTGTTAGACATGCGGGTGCTGGGAGTCAAACCTAGGGCCTCTGGAAGAACAGCCAGTACTCCAGCCCCAGCTGTTTTATTCTGGTTTGTTTTTAATTCTCTCATATATTACATCCCAACCTCAGTTTCCCCCTCCCTTCACTCCTTCCAGCTCTCCACACACACCTCCCCTTTCTCTCAAATCCACTACTCCTCCATTTCCCTTCAGAAAAAGCAGGCCTCCCAGGGATATCATGTGAACTAGGCATAACAAGTTACAAGACCAGGCACAAACCTCATGTCGAGGCTGGACGAGGCACCCCAGTATTAGGAAGGGCTCCCAAGAACAGGCAGGAGAGTCAGAGACATATCTCACATACCCAAGTTGGTTTTTGTTTATTTGTTTGTTTTTATTGAGACAGGGTCTCTCAATATAGCACTCACTGTTCTGGAACTTGCTCAGTAAGACCAGGCTGGCCTCAAACTCAGAGATCTGCCTGCCTTTGCCTCCCAAGTGCTGGGATTAAAGAAATGTGCCACCATGCCAAGCACTATTTTTTGTTTGTTTTTGTTTTGTTTTTTATAGTGTTGTTTTTCTCTTTGCTCAGCTTTTAGAACCAAAGCAGGGAACCAAGGACAGTGATTTTACCCCCTTGGCTTTGTGACAAATATTTATTTTTACCATTGGTCTTTGGTTCTGTTGATGGGTAGCAATCTGATCTCATGTAGCCAAAGGCTGCCTTGAACTCCTAAGCCTGTTGCCTCTCTACCTTCCAACTGCCATTGGTTTTGTCTCTGTATAACAGTAATAACATTATCTGGTAGCCCTTGAGGCTGAGTCAGGTGAGTCTTCTGGTTCATTGTCTGGTGTGCTGGTTGAAGGTTGGAAACTAACTGGGAGGCTGAGGCAGGTGGATCTCTTGAGTTCAAGGCCAGCCATGACTGTATACTGAGGCCATATCTCACATGGATGGATGGATGGATGGATGGATGGATGGATGGAAGGTAGGTAGGTAGATAGATAGATAGATAGATAGATAGATAGATAGATAGATAGGCAGGCCATATCTCACATGGATGGGTGGGTGGAAGGAAGGGAGGTAGATAGATAGATAGATAGATAGATAGATAGATAGATAGATAGATAGATAGATAGAGTGATAGATAGGCAAGCTGTGAGGGAGATTGAGATTCCAGTATAAGCTTCAGGTATCTAGAGGAGAGCTGGGATAGGTTAGACTGTGGAAATGTGATCATCTTAAGATTACCTTATAGGGGAATGGTTCTCCATGGGGATAATAAGGTTAGAGTACTGCTTTATAGAGAAGAAAATGCAGGAGGAATCCCCAGGGCTTTTACTATGAGAGATAATGGACTAAATCCAAATGACAGAAGGAGAGGATGAAGAGAAAGATGTAAGACAACCCAGGTAGGACCTGAGGTAATGATGTGCTTTTATCAATTGGCTGATACTTAGGAGAAGGTAAAATCTATAGTATGGGAGTTACTAATACAAGAGTATTGAAATTGCTGTGTTACTATGAAATAAAAGACACTTTTGGCTTCTGTCCCATAACCCTTTAAATTTCAAACTTTTATTTGAGTATTTTCTGGGCAGGATGTGGGGCAGTTCCTAGTTTTCTTGTGATTTTTTTCAAAGGTGAGTACTATTGAGCCAAAATGCTAAGGACCTTTGATCTTAAAAGGGGAGCTATATGCAAAAACCTGGGAGTACATCTATATTTACAAGTCAGGAGCTATTACAGAGCAGACAGGGAAACCAGAGGAAACAAGGAAAGTACAAAAAAAAAGGGGGGGGCAGGGGTAGGTGCCTTAAAGAGAAATGTCTGATATTAGATATTCTAATTAGATGTTAGCGGCATTTTGTTTACTCAGAAGGGTCTGTTGTTGGGCTTTTTGTTTGTTTAGGGTAGTCTGTGATTGCCTTGAACTCCTGGTGGTAGAATTGCCTCTTGGTTCTAGCTCTTGAATCCTGGGATTATGGGCATGAACCCCCTCATGTGGAACTAGCTAGTTTTTTGAGATGGGGGTTTTCCAATATAGCCCTTGCTGCCCTGGAACTCACTGTGTAGATGAGGGTAACTTCTAACCCCCATGATTCTCCTGCCTCTGCTTCCTGAACAAGAAACCACACCTGGCAAAGATATTTAAATTAGGGAAGAATTCATTTCTCATCCTGATGCCCTCTACCAAGAAACCACCAGGGAGACATGGAGTAGAACAAGTGAGATAAAAATCATTCACTCTGGCTAGGGATAACATATATCATTATCGTAGAAGGGGGGACCTCCTCGTAAGAGCATTGGAAAGGAATTGTGTCAAGTGTTTGAGAAGAAGTCATAAATACCTCTGCTGTCTGAAAGGGATATTGTTGGGAAGTGAAGAGGTGGATTATTGTCTGCCTTGTCTAGAAGGAAGATAAAACTGTAACTACTAAGGTGAAGCAGCTACTCTTACTCCCCAGGCCAGTCTGTGTTGGCTTTGACCTCCATTCAGACATGATTAGAGAACGTCCCGTTCAGATACTGATGTTCTGTAAAATTAATGTTTGTATCAGAACACCAAAATACCAGGCTAACTCTGATGTTTGGGCTGCTTTTTCTTCATCCCTAAGTCATGTGCCTGGATGCGCTGCTGCATTCACTGATGGACTTCATGGTCATTATGAATTGTTGCGATAATTGTTGCGGTTGATTGTCAGGTAGAAGAGAGAACTTTGGGGCAGCCTAATTTTGGAGGTAGAATGACTAAGCATTATTAGTGTTGATTTCTGAGATGATCTACTCAGATTACCAAAATCATAATTACTTAGTTTAGTTTTTCTTTCAGGATATTAACAAAATCTTTAGGAATATGCCACACTGTAGGTGATGTCAGCCCTGACCTCTGCTGTGGGAGCCAGAAATGTCCCTTTCCCTCTCAGCATCTCCAGTCACTGTAATGAACTCATCAGTGCAGTACCATGCACTTTTGAACACTTACTTGTACTTCTGCTTGATAACATGTACATATTTTAATGTGTGATCCCTTTATTTCAGGAGTAGTTTATTTGAGGTTTGGGTTGCTAGATATGTGCTGACCCTATTAGTACTCATGGCCTTCTGTCCTGGCTGGATCTTTGATAGGTATTATAGTCAGTACCAGGATTATTGTTGGGTGCCACCATGCCAGCTAGACATCGTTCTGTTAAAATATCAGCACCCGAGTATGGTTGATGAGAAGTTGGGGGGTTAGGGTGGTAGGTATAGCTCAGTGGACAAGAACATATCATGTATGACACCAATACCAAAATTGAAAAGCCAGGCAGTAGCAGCACACTCAGAAGGCAGGGGCAGGCAGGTGGATCTCTGAGTTTGATGCCAGGCTGGTCTACAGAGGGAGTTTCAGGACAGCCAGGCTACACAAAGAAACTCTGTTTCAAAAAAGAAAAGGAAAGAAAGAAAGAAAAAAAGAAAAGGAAAAAAGTTTCCTGTGATGTTAGACAAGTAAAAGTTTGTCCTGGTAACATACACGATTATCCCTGCCTGAACCATACACACAGGGCTATATTTTCCTGTTCTAAAAGAGAAGAGAAACTGGCCCAGAATTTGGGCAATGATTATCTTGATTGTCAGAATTCTTTTTATTAAACCATAGTTCTCAGACCTTTTCACTGAAGCAGCCCTAGACTGGCAGTCTTGGGTCAGTGTGGCAATTTCCTGAAGTTCTGAGGTAATATTACTGTGAGCCAGTCAGTGGTTGAACACTTGGGAGACCAGGGCAGGGTGACTGCTGTGCCTACAGGGCTGCCTTGGACTGCGTGAGGAGGCTGGGTTAGCCTAGGCCGGAGGGAGACTCTGCTCTACTTAAAAAAAAGTGCTAGGTATGCTACTTATAAATACATCTTCTGTAAATGATTGTTTGAACTGGGTAGTGGTGGCACATTTACTCTGGAGGCAGAGGCAGGCAGATCTCTGTGACTTTGAGGCCAGCCTGGTCCATAGAGCAAGTTCCAGGGCAGCCAGGGCTACACAGTGTAACCTTGTCTTGACAAACAAAACAAAACAATAAGAGATAACCATTATGTTGTTATAAAAGTACCTTGTTTCTGGGAAGCAGAAAGTACTTGAGGCTCAGGGTTCAATCTTCATACACTGAAATATTCTGTTGGAGTGTGAAAGTCTTCTATCATCTACTGATTAAATGCCTGCTCCCAGATGATGTACTGATTTCTTGTAGAAATCAAAGCACCAAATACATATGTATGCCACCTTTCCCAACTTTTGATTATAGGTCTGTATTAAAAATATGGACACAGCATTAAATGCTTGTATGTCTATATGATAAAGCACGTTGTGGCCATAGAAAACTAGGAAGAAAGCTGTGTATAGTGGCATGCACCTATATTTCTAGCACTTGGGGAGGTAGGATCAGGAGTTCAAGGTCATCTGCTGTGAGACTGAGGCTACGTGAGACCCTGTCTCAACAAAGAGAAAAACAGTAAGTAGTGAAGACCAGCACCTATTGGTACAGGTTTGTAATCCCAGCATCTAGGAGCGAAGAGGCAGGCAGATCTCTGAGTTTAAGACTAACCTAATCTACATACTGAATTCCAGTACAGCCAGTCAGGCTACATAGTGAGACTGTCTTTAAAATAAAATCAAAACTGGCCTGAGACAAAGTAAGGTCACAGCCAGTCCCAGACGGTGTAACTAAGCATGCCCCACCCTCCCAAACCAAGAGACTCTGGTGTAGAACCTGAACATACACAAAAAAAAATATATGGTACTCCTGCGTGACGGTTCGCAGCTGAAGTCACTGGGTGTCACGTTTGACCTGAGTTTAATCACTGGCACTCCTGAGGTTGTCATCTGCCCTCCATACGTATATCATACTACCTACCTGCGTGCTTGTGCACATGAACAAATGCACACACAAAAATGCAATTTATGACCAGGAGGCATTATCTTATCTATGTTTTGTTAATTGAGGTAGAAAGGCCTACCCTAGTTGTGAGCTAGGGTACTGGGCAGAATAAAAAGAAGCCAGCATTGGTCTCTTCTTCCTGACCGTGGCTGCCTCAAGCTCTTGCTGCCATGTTCTTCCTTATAAGATAGTACCTGGGAACAGTGAGCTAAAATAACCCTCTAAGCTAGCTATCTCTCTATCTATCTATCTATTTATTATCTTTTTTTTGAGACAGGATTTCTCTGTGTAGCCCTGGCTGTCCTGGAACTCACTCTGTAGACCAGGCTGGCCTCGAACTTAGAAATCCGCCTGCCTCTGCCTCCCAAGTGCTGGGATTAAAGGCGTGCAGCACCACTGCCCGGTGGGCTAATTTCTTATAGCTGTAAGACAGATGGCTAACAGCCTGTTTTCCTTCTTGGCATACTGTGGAACTGGTTTCCTTTCTTGGTCCTGGCTCTCTCCTTTACTCCCTATTGTTTTGGTTTGGTGTCTTCTGTCTGTCTGACACTTTTGTTTTTCTGTATAGCCTTTGTTTTGGAACTCTGTAGGACCAGGCTGGCCTCAAACTCGGATCTTCATGCCTTTGCCTTCCAAGTGCTGGGACTAAAGGCTTGCACCACTACTACCCACCTTTTCTAATGTCAGTATCAAGATCTCAATCAACATGTGTGGGTGTGGAGAGCAGAGGAAAACACTTGAGGGAATTGATTCTCTTCCACCATGTGGTTCTCGGGGATCTTGACAGGTGGTTTATCCACTGAGCCATCCTGCTGGCCCAGAGTTTATCTTCTTGTCTGGGAAACCAGCTTACATTTGCTATCCTTTCTATGGTAGATTCCATTTTAGAAATAATATTGCATTGTTTTTAGTAACTTTGTAAGGTTCCCTTTCCTTTTGAAAACCTTTGTCCTGTGGGTGCGCTTATACGTCTTCATCCCCCCCCACACACACACATTGCTTATAATCTTACATTTTCCTCAGCAACAGCCTTTGTGTGTTCTTCCCCCTATCTTAGAAGGGAAGGTTCCGGGAGCCAGAACCTGGGGCTTCCCTTGCTGTGCTGCCTGTTTCTGGCTCAGATCCCAGTAGGTTAGTGTGGAGTGGCCCAGTTCTCAGTGAATAGCAGAATCTGCATCAGAGCCGCGCCTCTGTCAGTGACCTGCCAGGTCACACGCATCGCCGTGCCTCCTGTGAAGAGGCAGTATGTTCTGTCTGCATGAGGCGCTCGGTCACTCAGCATTGCGAAGGGGAAGGTGTGGGTATGATTTTGATTGCCTGGATACTCTACATTTCAAATCACTTCAGTTTTTAAGTACCCTGAAAAACTAATCAATAAAGTAATTGCATACTACTATTTTAAGGTTTCTTTTACTTAATTGTGTATGGCTATAAGTGTGTGTGTGTTAATGAAGATGTCTATGTAGGCCAGAGGAAGTCGATCACCTCTAGAGCTGTAGTTACAGATACTTATGAGCCACCTTACATACGTGCTTAGAATCAAGCAAGGTCTTGCAGTACATGTTCCTAACCACTGGGCCCTCTCTGGGTATATGCCATTAGGTTTTGTGCCAAACCTTTGTAGTACCAATAAATACGAAGAGTCCATCGAGGCATCTGAGTAGACCAAGGCGTTTGCCTCTGAATCTGAAGACATGTGGTCAACCCTTGGAATCCACAGGGGAAGGAAGGAAGGGACTGGCCCCATGTTAAGCCTGGGCAAAGTTTAATACTGTCTTTTTTAAGTCTACAGCACCTAATATTCACATGTGGTCTCCCATCCAAATACTAAGCAGGCCCGACCCTACTTAGTTTATGAGATCAGGTGAGATTTGGCACATTGAGGGTAGTATGACACCCTCAATGACAGTATTTAATACTTTCTAATCTGTTAACATAGGATATTAAACTTAACTCTTATTTTCATATTTCATTTGACTGGTGGCTTTAGCCATGCCATTAATAGTTGGGATTTCTGCTTGGTTTGGCAGCACATACCAGTAATATCAGCAGAGGCAGGTGGGTCTGAACCTCAAAGCCAGATTGGTCTACATAATGAATTCCAGGCCAGTCAGGGCTATAGTGAGACCGTCTCCAAAGTAAATAAATGCTATGCATGATGGTATGTGTGTGTGTGTGTGTGTGTGTGTGTGTACTTGCGAGGCAGAGGAAAGTGGATCTCTGTTAATCAGAAACCAACTGTTCTACATAGTGGGTTCCTGGCTTGATAAAGCTGCGCAGTGAGACCCTGTTTCAAAACAGAAAACAACGAAAACTCCCAGGGCCTGCTATACAATAGACTCCAATCGAACTCTCCACAGTGATTTGTCAATGTTGACTGAATTCAATGGACACTGTTGTTTTATGTGCCCCTTCTCTCTGGCAGCTCTTTGTCGTGGATGTCCAGACAGGCCAGATGACCAAGATTCCCATTCTGAAAGACCGGGAACCTGGAGGTGTGACTCAGCAGGGTTGTGGTATCCATGCAATTGAACTGAATCCTTCTAGAACATTCCTAGCCACTGGAGGAGAGAACCCAAACAGCCTTGCCATCTACCGCCTGCCTACGTTAGATCCCGTGTGTGTGGGTGATGTAAGTTTTTCCATTGGTGTGGTTAGAAATAACCTTGTTTTAGCCGGGCGGTGGTGGCGCACGCCTTTAATCCTAGCACTTGGGAGGCAGAGGCAGGCGGATTTCTGAGTTCGAGGCCAGCCTGGTCTACAGAGCTGGACTACAGAGTTCCAGGACAGCCAGGGCTATACAGAGAAACCCTGTCTCGAAAAACAAACCAAAAAGAAAAGGAAAAAGAAAAGAAATAACCTTGTTTTAAAACATGGAACCTCTTTTTACCTAGAAAGGGGTGGCTTTCAGGTTTCTCCTGACATGGGGGTGAGGGGTGGAAGAAGCAGAGTGGGTCGAGATTGGGATCCCATTGATAAGAACTAGCTCGTGCCTTTGATAGAAGGGACAAAATGGCAGATCCCTGTGGCCAATAGCAGGCTGTTTTTCAATTCAGAGGGTCCACATCTTTCTCCTTGCCCTGTCAGAAAATAAACTTACCGCTTCATCTATAGTCGGTATTGTTTTGGCTCCAGAAGTATAGCATGAATGAAATTAGTAAAGCCCTTGCCTTCAGTGTAGTGTTGAGTGGTGTGTAAATCAGTATGGAGGTCATACAAGTCAGTCTCCGTGACAATCCAGGGTGACATGCCACAGAGGAGGAGTACCAGCAGGCTAAAAGGATGGAAACCAAACTGCAGGGAGCACTGTTTCAGGGAGCTCAATGAGAAGACATGTGACCAGGATGGCTTTAAGGAACTGTGAGCACTGGCCATGGGAGTGCTTCAGACAGGACACTCGACACCTGGGGAGAAAGCCTTGAAGCCCTGCTCTCTGGACATTTTGTTTTTGTTGCTGGTATGGGGGGGTGTATTTTTGGGTTTTGATTTTTTGAGACAGGGTATGTAGCCCTGGCTATCCTGGAGCTCCCTGTATAGATCAGGTTGGCCTCAAACTCACTGAGCTCCTCCTGCCTCCCCTGTGCTGGGATTAATGGTGTGTGTCCTCTGGGCATTCATACTGTCTGCAGGACTGCCAGGCTTATTCTCCCTTTGAGTCTCCAGATACTGTGAGGTCTTACCCCACAAGATCATCAGAGAGCCACATTTTTCTTTACCCGTTGTTGCTTTATATTTA
Organism: Tokudaia tokunoshimensis; assembly: GCA_036184795.1. Taxonomy (NCBI): domain Eukaryota; kingdom Metazoa; phylum Chordata; class Mammalia; order Rodentia; family Muridae; genus Tokudaia; species Tokudaia tokunoshimensis. The sequence goes on along the minus strand of BTHU01000005.1, from coordinate 29,395,312 downwards.
TGTGTGTGTATAGATGCACATGTGGAGGTCAGAGGACATTGAGAAAGTCAGTCCTCTCCTTCTGTCTGGGTTTTTGGGGATCAAACTCTAGTCATGAGAGTTGGCATCAGTCACCTTTACTTGCTGAGCTGTCTTGCTGGCTGTTTTGTTCGGTGGCAGGGTCTCCATATGTGACTCATGCTGTCCCGGAACTTGGATCCTCTGCCTCAGCTTCCTGAATTACGGGCATCTGCAACCAGGCCCTTTCATACTTAAAATTTTTACGAGATATTTTTAGTCAGACCTGAACGCTTTTGAGAAGAATTCACAATGGCCCTTGTTTTACTAATCTTTGTTGTTGTTTTTTCCTCTTTGTACATGTCACTTACCCCTCTAAGGATGGACACAAGGATTGGATCTTTTCCATTGCATGGATCAACGATACTATGGCAGTGTCTGGTAAAGTTTCCCTTCTTTAGGAAGATTTGGTGTAACAAAGACAAGTGTTAAAAATGATAGTGTGATAGAAAGTAACCACTAAAGCTGCTGGGTCAGGGTGCCCTGTTTTTTTACTTGAATTTACTCATTAATTAGGTGGTACTAGGTTGAAATAGGGCATGCATATATGCTGATGGGGTGCCCTTACCATTCAGTTTCATTTCCCAGACTCCCCTACCTCATGCCCCTCACCACTCCTGATCTTTGGGGGTGGGACAGGGTATAACTTTATAGCTAAGGCTGGACTAGAACTCATATGTGGTCTATACTGGTCTTAAACTTGCAGCAATCCCTCTACCTAAGCTGTTTTTGTCTGTTTTTTGTTTTGAGACAGGCTTTCTCTCTGTAGACCAGGCCGGCCTGGAACTCAGAGATCCACCTGCCTGTGCCTCTGAGCGCTAGGATTAAAGGCTGCCCAGCTCTGCCTAAGAATTTTAAGTGCTGATACTGTAAGTGTATCCACCCAGCTTAGGAGATTTTGTGTGTCATTCCACCTTCTATTTCTGATTGATTGATTGATTGATTGACTGACTGACTGACTATTTTGTGTGTGGTATACTCATGCCTTGTCACAAATATGAAGATTTTAGTGTTAGTTCTGTCTTTCTTTTCCAACCCTTGGGAGGCAAAAGGAGGAAGATCAGGAATTCATGGGCCAGCTTGGACTACATGGAAGTCCTGTCTCAAAAAATGAAATGGGAAGAGTGGAAGAGAAGAGTGGAGGCGTGTGCTTGTGTGTGATCCTGATGTTGTCAGTCGTCTCCGATGGGAGCACTGCTCAGTGTGCTGAGAGGATAGCACTTTGTAGCACATTCAGAGTAACGTTCAAAGGAAAGCTTACTTTGAATGTGTGAGGTCCTGGGAAGGGGCTCAGCGCTGGGAAGGGCTCCAGAAAGAACACTTGTTGCTCCTTATTACTTATTTGCTAAGGAAAATAATTTGAGTTTTGTTTGCCATTTAAAATTGAACTCAGGCCAGGCAGTGGTGGCGTACGCCTTTAATCCCAGTACTTGGGAGGCAGAGGCAGACAGATTTCTGAGTTCGAGGCCAGCCTGGTCTACAGAGTGAGTTCCAGGACAGCCAGGGCTATACAAAGAAACTCTGTCTCAAAACCACCACCACTACCCCCCAAAAAAAAGTTGAATTCAGGAGCCAAAGATGGTGGGGTACACCTTTGATCCAGCACTCCTGGAGCAGAGACAGGCAGAGCTCTGTGTTTGAAGAAGCTAGCCTGTTCTACACAGAGAGGTCCAGGATAGATAGGGAGGGGGCCATAGTGATGTCATAAACAAATAGCTCAAGTTCTTGTCCTCAGAGGACTATTCTACTTCTGAATTATATTCCCAGCACACAAAAACAGACACTTTTTTGTATGAGATCTTCTCATATAGCTCATGCTTCCCTCAAATTGACTATCCAGCTGAGGATTGACATTGAACACATCCAAGGGCTCGGATCACAGGTGTATACCGTCCTACCAGGTTTTAAATGATGCTGGGCATTGCGCCTAGGACTTCCATGCATGCTAGACAAGTGCTCTATCCAGCTATAGCCCCAACACTACGAATTTATTATTGGCCAGGTATGATGGTGCACACCTTTAATCCCACACTCAGGAGGCAGAGGCAGGCAGTTCTCTTTAGATCGGCTCATGGACCTCCCTAGAGTTGAATCTAAAGAGATGTGTCTAGGGGAAAAAGTCTAGAGGAAGAAATCTGAACTAAGTATGATGGCTGATGCTTGTGATCCCAGCATTCAGGAAGCTGAGGCAGGCACCCTGCTGCAGGTTTGAGGCCAGCCTTGCTTACAGAGGGAAATCTGCCTTAAAGAATTCTTTAGTGGTGGGGTGGGCTGTGTAGCCAAGCTTCAGTACCAGGCTGGATGTTGAAATGAAAGGCCTGTAGTCTTTGTAGTGGTTGACTATGGAGGGGCACTTATGTCTGACATCTGTGAATGTCCTACCCGCAGGCTCACGGGATGGTTCTATGGGACTCTGGGAGGTGACAGATGATGTGTTGACCAAAAGTGATGCAAGACATAACATGTCACCAGTCCCTGTGTATGCTCACATCACTCACAAGGCCTTAAAGGATATCCCCAAGGAGGATACAAATCCAGACAACTGCAAGGTGCGGGCTTTAGCCTTCAACAACAAGAACAAGGTATGAACTCACCAAGGGAATTTCAGAAGCCTGTTCCTTCTGACTTCAGCCTTCCCCTCCGAGGCAGTGGGTAACTGCCTCCAAGTTGCTGGGTAACTTGGCTTTAAATGCACAGAGTGTGTCTTTAGAGGCTGAGGGGTGCTGGTGACTGCTTACAGCTGAGGCCGTGAAGCCCAGCCTGTGTCTCTGCTGTATTTGTCTAGGTAGACCATGTTTGTGGTTATAATTTCCCCGGGACCACTCGAAGCTGACCCTGCTTCATTTGCATGTACCTTTTCAGGTGCTCTATTTTGGGCTTGATTTGCATGCTGGGCTTGTTTTTAAGCTCCCCATTTTGACTGCCCTCTTTATCTCACACCTCCCACTGCTCACTGCTCACTCCTCCTGACAGTGAGGGTGTAGGCAGAACCCAAGACTGGACTCTGAGCCCAGAGAGGAGATAGGCTTCTGCGACATCTAAAAAGGACACAATTTGGTTCATTTAAAAAAATATTTACATATATGAGTGTCTTGCGTGCACATGTGCACAGGTGTATGTGCACTGCATGCACAAGGCCCCAATTTGAAAGGTGGTTCACTAGAAGGTTTCTCTCTGCACAGACAGAAAAGCAGCCTTTCACCTGAGCTGTGCTCTGTCTTAAGGATGTCAGGAAGATGAGTAGCACAGGAAGGACATTTTTAGCCACAGATGTGTGTTGGTGTGCTTGTGGAATTAAATATACTGTGGGGCTGCAGTGTGTGGGTGGTGTGAGAGCTTGAAACTGGCATCCCTGATACAGTCACCTTGGGGTAAGAGCGGAGGGTGAGAGGAGCCCCAGCTCTCAACTTCTTCCCCTGCATATTCTGGTACTTCATGTCATAACTTCTTTTTCCTTGCTCTTGTAGGAATTGGGGGCAGTATCACTAGATGGCTATTTTCATCTCTGGAAGGCTGAAAATACATTGTCTAAGGTGAGAACATGAGTTGGTAGTTAATTTACCATAGGATTAGAATACTGTCTGTCTCCCAGCCTCATAGTGGACTTGCCCAAAACACCTTTCTCCCAAGGTCTGGGAATAGAATCGTGAAGAACATGAAGTTAAGAGTCTGGCGTTGCCTCTCTTGAGGTGAAGTCTGTTTGGGGATCTTTCTTTTTAATTTATTCCAGTCTGGCCTTAAGCTTGTTATCTTCCACTTCTAAAGAACCTCTCAAAGACTGGAAAATACCGGCCAGCCACCGCCATGCCTAAGCAAGCAAAGGCCTTTCTTTCTTTCAGACAGGCTCACAGTACAGACTGGCTCTGAATGTACTAACCCCGAACACCTGATCTTCTGACTCCACCTCCCACTGTAGCACCAAGGAGGTCTTCAGAGAGGTCTCAGATTGTAGGTCGCTTAGGAAAGTTCCCCCATTTTATTAGTGCTCTAGTCCACAGTATATTTAAGCACTGGTTTATAGGGTGACTGTCTGGTAAGGTTGTCAAGATAGAAAAAACCTGAATGTTAGGAACACCTGGCAGCTGAACTTTAATCAAACTGAAATAGTCTCTTAATAATCTTGTTAGATGATGAGAAAATCAAGTGGATTTTTGATTTTTGTTTTGGGTTTGGTGGTGGTGGTGGGTTTTTTTGTTGTTTTGTTTTGTTTTGTTTTCTAGACGGGGTTTCTCTATCTAGCTCAGGCTGTCCTGGAACTGGTTCTGTAGTTTGGGCTGGCCTGGAATTTGAAGATCTATCTGCCTCTGCCCGATAATCACTGGGATCAAAGGCATGCACCACTATAACCAGTTTGGGTTTTTGTATTGATGAGGTCTTACTATGTTAGTAAACCTAGACTAGAACTCTAATCCAGGCTGGCCTCAAACCAGTGAGCTTCCTGCCTCAGACTCCCAAATGCTGGGATTATAAAGATGAAGTGCCATCTAGATAGTTTGTTGTTGTTTGTTTTTTTTTATCTGTTTATTTTACATACATGAGTACACTGTAGCTGTCTTCAGACACTCCAGAAGAGGGCATCAGATCTCATTATGGATGAAATAAATTTATTTATAATACTTGCTAGCAACTTTTTTGTACAGTAAAGTGTATATGTGGGTCATTTCTTCATGTCTTGCCTGTGGTGTTATAATATCTGTAATAAGTTTTGTTGTTTTTTTTTTGGTTTTTCGAGACAGGGTTTCTCTGTGTAGCCCTGGCTGTCCTGGAACTCACTTTGTAGACCAGGCTGGCCTCGAACTCAGAGATCCTCCTGCCTCTGCCTCCCAAGTGCTGGGATTAAAGGCGTGCGCCACCACCGCCCGGCTTGTAATAAGCTTTGTAAAGAGGAAACACGGCTCAGGGAATTGACAGTTCCCTTGTGTCATGGCCACTTTTTGCCCCAATAGTCTTGTATAGGTACATACAGCAGGCAGAGACTAGATTTTCTAGTCCACAAGGATCAAAGGTGAAGACTGACTCAGGGTACCTGGGGTGGAGTCTGTCCTGTGGCATGCTCTCTCTGGCATACGGTTTCTATTCCTTTGGGAAACTTGCTGAGGGTGTTCAGAAACAAGCCCCTTCATCTGAAGAGCAGCAAGGAGCAGCTAATCTTGCAGACAGAAGAGGTTAAACTAGGCCCTAGTATCCTGGGCTCATTCCTAGAAATAAACTGTAGTTCTTGGCTTTTCCTGGCATTCTGGTTATTTAATTCCAGTTTTCCCTTTCCCCTAACCCAGAAGTTACTAGTTTACTAGGCTTTGTCTTGTCCCTGACTTAGGTAGTTTGTAAAGGAAGCCCACAGGTGAAGGAACACAAGAACAGTGTCCATTTTATGTTCCATTTTATGTTGTTATGCAATGTGTGTATCTTCTCTCTGCAGCTTCTTTCCACCAAATTGCCATATTGTCGAGAAAATGTGTGTCTGGCCTATGGTACTGAGTGGTCAGTGTACGCAGTGGGCTCTCAAGCCCATGTCTCCTTCTTGGATCCACGGCAGCCATCGTACAACGTCAAGTCTGTCTGCTCCAGGGAGCGAGGCAGTGGTAAGTCCCTGTGTGTCCCTTCAGGCTTATAGCTACATTTTGTTTCTTCTTTGACTTCCAAACAAGAGCAGTGATCCATGTGTAGCATTTAGAAGTATTTGGTAACAGATAGAGGAGCTTAATTACCTGTGTGTGGCAACAGAGTGTTCAGGCTGTAGAAGCCTTTGGTACAAACCACTGTGAGGCATAAGCAGTTAGCACTAGTCTTCTGGAACTAGCTGGGGCCCTACCTGAGCTAAGGTTCTTCTGAACTGAGTGACATTGGATGGGTGCAGCGGGGAGAGTCAGAAGAGCATGAGATCACTTTTGAATGTGATGATAAATATGTACAGTGTAAGGTGTGACAGTTAAACCTCGAGAAGCCAAAGAGAATACTTGTTTTGGATCTGATGAGTGAGGGAAGCCGTGCTTGCTCTGCCTCTGAGCTGCACCCACACCCCAGCCTCTGCCTAGACTGCATATTTCCTCAGCCATCACTCACTTTCCTCAGTGGAAGAGACTTGTGCTGGTGTTGTCTTTAAGGTTCTGACGACTCGTTTGCTCCCACCAAGAATCCTGTGTGTAAGAAAGCAGATCAGAAGAGTGAGTGGTTAAGGCTGCTTGCTCCAGCCGGGCGGTGGTGGCGCACGCCTTTAATCCCAGCACTTGGGAGGCAGGAAGATTTCTGAGTTCGAGGCCAGCCTGGTCTACAGAGTGAGTTCCAGGACTGCCAGGGCTACACAGAGAAACCCTGTCTCGAAAAACCAAAAAAAAAAAAAAAAAAAGACTGATTGCTCCAGAGGACCTGAGTTCAGGCTCCAGCACTCATATTAAATGACTTACAACTTCCTGTAACTCTAGCTCCAGGGGATCAGGGGATCTGTCACCCTCTTCTGGCTTCCGAGGCCAGCTAGCTGCACAACTACACACAGTACGCATATGATTTTAAAAACTTAGTAGGCTGAAGGGTGCATGCCTTAAGTCCCAGTACTTAGAAGGCAGAAGCAAGCAGAACTCGAGCTCCAGGCCAGCCTGATCTAAAGAGTGGGTTCCAGGACAGCCAGGGCTACATAGAGACATCCTGTCTCAAAAACAAACAAAAAACTACCACCAACAACGGCAAACAAAACAACCTATAAACTCAGCATAGTGGCACATGCCTTTTTAATCCCAGCATTAGGAGGCAGATAGGAAGAGGCTAGCCTAGTCTATATAGTAAGTTCCATGTTAAATAGGGCTATATCGTGAGAGTGAAGCACAGTGGTTTAAGTAAGTGGTTTACCACATCGAGAAGCAGTGAAGGACTGAAGACCATCCAATTTAAAGTTGTTAGGTTTTTTTTTTCCTGTCCCCTTTCTCATAGGAAAAAAGAAAAGTAGTTATCCTGGGAGTCTTAGACGGAACAGTAGGGGTTACAGTTTAGTCTCTTTTTCAAAAAATGTTATTTATGTGTAGATAACACAAAAACAGTTTTTGGTGGTGAGGGTGGGTTGTCTGTTTGTTTTGTTTTTCCCATTTATTGCTAGGTAGGGAAGGTGGGTTACCATGCTACTGATTGGAAATCAAAGAACAATTTGAGGGAGTTGGTTCTCTCCTTCATAGGAGTCACAGGAATCAAACTCAGGTGGTTGGGCTTGGTAGTAAGAGCCCTTACTGGTAAGCTGTCTCATCTGCCGTAGAACTTATTTTTTTAAGTGGTTAACATATGTGTATCTTAGACTAGAGAACAGCAGATATATTGAAAGCTGGGGAGGAAATAAGGGTTGGCTGCAATGGTGTACAATGAGAGAAGTTTTAAGAGGTTTTATTTTTATTATTATCATCATCATTATAATTGTTTTGTTTTTGAGACAAGGTCTCATTAAGCATCCTTGGCTAGCCTGGAGTTTGGTATGTGGATGAGGTTGGCCTTGAATTCACAGAGATCTGCCTTCCCAGTACTGGGATTAAAAGCATACACCATCATGCCTGGCTTTTAAAAGCATACACCATCATGCCTGGCTTTTAAAAGGTTTTGGTTACTGTTAATGGATGTAGTTAGCGTAAAGAAATACATAGCTGGGCATTGGTGGCGCACGCCTTTAATCCCAGCATTTGGGAGGCAGAGGCAGGAGGATTTCTGAGTTCTGGTCTCCAGAGTGAGTTCCAAGACAGCCAGCTCTATACAAAGAAACCCTGTCTCGAACAAACAAAAAGCAAACAAACAAGAAAAAAAATTATAAAAGAAAAGAAAAAAAAAGAAATACTAGTTCACAAAGATCCCTTGCTCCACATGGATGTCAGGAGACACCTATATTCATTGTACTTAATGCACAGGTACAGCAGATGTATTTTCCTTTTCATCCAAAGTAGATGGTAACTTGCCGTAAATAACATCTACCAATAAGTCTTGTCATGCTAGTAATATGAAGAGAATAATGAGCTACAGTGTCCGTAATGTGATGGAGAAGAACTGATAGTTATGAAAAGTGATGCCAGTGCTAATCAAGGCTGTGGGACACGAAGAACCCAGGCACACTTATTGACAAAAAAAAAAAAAGTGGATTTTTCTTCCCAGTAATCTGGCTTATTAGCAGAGAACTCTGTTTAACCATTGGCATAGTACCATCTTATATTTGGGGTGTGCACCCTCTGATTGCTCTGTCTTTTTCTCTCAGGGATTCGATCAGTGAGCTTCTATGAGCACATTATCACTGTGGGCACAGGGCAGGGCTCCCTGCTGTTCTATGACATCCGAGCTCAGAGATTTTTGGAAGAGAGGCTCTCAGCTTGTTATGGGTCCAAGCCCAGACTCGCAGGGGAGAATCTGAAACTAACTACTGGCAAGGGCTGGCTGGTGAGTAAACCCAGACATGGGAGGACGGCTGCAGTGAGGAGTTGTCTACCCTCCAGTCATCCCTTTTCACTGGTGTTTCTGCTATTGGCATTCCGTAGAGCAGAGAAAGGCTCCTTCCCTGACTCTGCCTTTGTGTCTGCACACTGGCCCCGGGGGAAAGCGGCCCCATCAGGTGGTGGTGCGGATGCTTGTAATCTCAGTTCTCTGTAAACTGGAGGAGGAGGGCGGCAAAAAAGTGAAATATGCTGGTGCCTCAGATTTTCTTCAGGTGATGACAGAGCAGGAAGGCTAAGGAGCCTTCTGCCGTTGCTGCCAGTGACTTAACATTAACAAGGCTGACTCTGAAAGTTGTCTGGGGAAGACTTGCTTTCATGTAACAATCTTTTTTTTTTTTTTGGTATAGAATAGTTTTGTTTTGTTTTTTTAAGGGCGTGGGGGAGGAGTTAAGAGGGTAATGGAGGCAGAGAAAAAGAGAGTCAAGGAGTAGAGGCTGGCTGTGAGCATGGGGAGAGAGATGGGGAGAGAGGGGGGAAGGGGCAAAGGGACAGCGTGGGTGCAAGACGGCAAAGCTCATGTAGCAATTCTTTATCTGGTAAAAATGAGGCCTGGTTTCCTGAGAACCAATCGGGTGTTGGCCGGTGATAGAACGCATGCCTTTGGCAAGACGGGAAGGCCTCCCGGTCCCTTCGTGTTTTTTCCTAGAGGTGCTAACAGTCTCCTCCTCTTCCCACAGAATCATGATGAAACCTGGAGGAATTACTTTTCGGACATTGATTTCTTCCCCAATGCTGTTTACACCCACTGCTACGACTCGTCCGGAACGAAACTCTTCGTGGCAGGGGGCCCCCTCCCTTCTGGGCTCCATGGAAACTATGCTGGACTGTGGAGTTAATGACAACTAACTTTCTCCCCAAATGCAGATTTACACTAACTTCCACCCTCAGTTTCCTTGTTTGGTCTTTTGATTTCCCTAGCTGTGGAGGCTCTCCTGTTTACACAAACACAGCTTGCTCATGGTCCGGGCACTTATTAAGAAGAGGCTCTATGCAGAAATCCAAACGCTGGGATGTTCTTGGTCGCTTGGTGGCTTGTTGGTCTGGGTTTTATGATTGTTTTCACTTTGCAGTAATTAGAATTTTACTTTTCCCTCTTCTGCTTTTTAAAGCAAGCACTGTTACAAACCCCTCTTTTTATTTTTTCCTCAAGTGACAACACTCTCCTTCCTCTGGCTTTTTTACTCTGAAATGACAAAGTCATTCATTCTCACCCTTACTTCACTGAGGTAGGGCCCCTTTATAATTGTGTAGTGGCTGTCCGACTTTCTGTGAAAGTGTGGGAGCCGTGTGTGCGTGTGTGTGTGTGTGTGTGTGTGTGTGTGTATGCGCTATGCGCGAGAACTTGTGTGTGCCTGGTGGTACTGTATCACTGATACTACTTGGAGTGAGGATTATCTGTAATTAAACTATTTATAAAGAAACAACTTAGAGTCCAGCTTTGGGACCAGCCTGTATCTTTTTTAAGGTCTGACATTGTAGGAAGAGAAACAAACACACGAGGAAAACCCTTGCTTTAGATTAGCAGGGTGGGAGGGAGGAGAGGCTGCATCCCAGGATGCAAGGATTCCTACGTATGTGTTACTTCCACTCCCTAACCTCCTGTCTGCTCAACCCAGGCCGCTTGACTAAAGCATTGGGTATATCTCCGGGGACTGCAGGCCACTTCACAGTCTAGGTAAAGACAATCTTCTCCCCGGTCTCCTGCCTCTGACGGTCTGATCTGGCCGAGAGCAGGCAGTCTCAAGTCTGCATGGTTACCATTCATGACTTCTAGGAGGAACTTTTCCATTCTTGGGGTTTTGCTGGTATTTTCTAATTTGTTCTGTCCGGAAAGGTGTGGTTTGTAGTGAGTGCTTTGTGTGTATGATCTGTTCTCAGTGCAGTGGGACTTATTGTTGGAAGTCACCTTCCTGCTCTGTTGGCTCATTCCTAGGGTAGTGACAGGCGGCTGTGCCAGCATCACTGCATGTGACAGTGTAGATGTGATTGGTAATTTGCTTGTTCCTCTCAGACTATTTAGTGTGAGGGTTATTTAACTTGCAGGCAACTGACTGTCAGGCCTGCTGTTGTCTTTCACACATCATGTGGAAGGGAAGCTCTCCCCACCCTAGTACTCTGAGACATGCAGCACTGCCCTGGGAAATGCTGCCATTGTCCTGCACCCAGTTTCTTGGGTGCTCCCCAGTTCTTCCATTTTCTCTTTGTGTCAAAAGAGTATTCTCATAATGGCAGGGGCTGTGGGGAGGGGAGCGGCAGGCCCACCTTAGGACACAGCATATGCCACAGGTTTTAGAATAACCATCCTATAATCTAGAGAAATAGGTGCTATGAACAGGAAATTAAGCAAAATGCTGGATGCTGTGAATCTTTTGTCTTAATTTTTTTCTATTCTTAAACTACAGGCTCTAGATGTCTTAGTTCTCACAGAACTTCTGTCTTTTTCAACTGACTTGTGTGTTTAAAAAAAACAAAACTCTTGTAGGATGTTTTGTGCCCTTGCCAGACCATCTCCTGTGATGCTTTTGATTGTCTTGAGATTTTCTGTTTTTAAAAATGTAGCATTTGACTTTTTTTGCCAAGGAAAAATAAATGCTATCCTAGTGCAGAGCCGTTTTGAGTGACTATATATGGCAGAGGAGCTGCAGGGAGCAGAGCCTAGAGGGTTGGCGAGGGCATGCCGAGATTTGTCAAAGCTGATTACCTAGACCGCTTGCTCCTGCTTCCTGGCTCTAGGCTCTGGGGTGCAACTGAGGGCCCCTGTGCCCAGGTGAAGTAGTGTGGTGCCTGAAAGAAACAAGAGTAGCTTAGGGTTACAGGGGTGGTGGCTAAACTGACTATCTTCAATGTAAGTCAGAGTCAGTGATGGCCCTGTCTGCTTCACTGAGGTTGTCCTGAGAGTGACTAGAAGTGGCTGCATATTGAGTGGCCTTTTTTGCAACTAGAATCATAGAACATCACTGTTTATCATAAGGTAGAGCACAGTGGCCACGCTGAAGGAGTTGGGGAGATGGCTACGCAGTTAAGAGCATCGCAGTTAAGAGCATCCGTTGCTCTTTCAGATGACTTGAGTTTGGTTCCCAGCACTTCTGTGGCGGTTCACAACCATCTGTAACTCCATGGGATCCAACACCCTCTTCTGAACTCTGTGGGCAGCAGGCATTCGTATGTTACATACACATGTATGCGGGTAAAAGACTCATGAAATCACCTTTTTTAAATGGCCACTGATGGGCCAGAGAGATGGCTTCAGCAGTAAGAGCACCTGGCTGCGCTTCCAAAGAATTAGTGTTTAAGTCCAAGAGCCCACATGACACAACTGTATCTCCAGTCCCAGGGGAATCTGATGGCCTCTTCTGGACTTTGCTGTGTGTTGCATACATGTGATGCAGAAACATACATAACAGGCAAAACACACAGACATAGAAATGATAAAATGCTAAAAACAAATCTTTAAAAACGATTGTGTGAGATAAACTGAGCATTGAGCTCTCTGTCTAGCCAAAGATGACTTTGAAGTCCTGATTTGCCTCCTAAGTGCTGGGATTACCAGCAAACACAGCAGCACCTGGCTGTCACCTCTTACTCGTATGTCACTGTGGGACTCTGGAACATGTTCAGAAAGGTGATCTAGCTGATGTGTCTGGACTTGCCTGGACCTCTGGCCTCCGAGGAACCTTGGCCCCATTCCCCTTTTCCAGTCAGATTTTGCAGCAAACTGCATACCACAGAGGGGCTCTGTGGGTTTTATGGCGCCCTCTTCCTGCCAGCAGCCCTTCCTGCCCAACCATGAAAGAATCTCTCCTTGTTCATCTCCAAGCCAAGTGCCGCCTGCTTCATTCCAAATGAGCTGCTGGCTCCTCCTGCCATTCCTTTGCTGAGGAGAATTCCTAGCTCTTCAATGTTCATTAATGTTCCTGTTCCCCTAAGAGGTTTTTTTTTGGGGGGGGGGGGGCGGAATTAAGCCGTATCTGGCCTGGTAAGAGCATAGGCTGGCCATGAACTGATCTACCTTAGCGCCCTCAGAGCTGGTTTACAGACATAATCTACCACACCCGACCAAGGTAAGAATTTTCAAGGGTAGCTCATTATCTGAGCTCAGCACGTGGTTTTCTGCGCTGCTCATTAACTGTGTCTAGATCTATAGTTACCATCCTGTGCTGTTGCCAGGAAGAAGTCAACCACTGCCTTCTGTGACCTCCCTCACAACCCAGTCTGAGGACTGCAAATAGAATCTTTAGTGCTAAGATTTAGATCCTAAGTGCCCCCCCCCAGGTTCCCTTAGTAAATTTTGGTCCCCTGCTGATGGTACGTGGTAGAGTCTTCTAGGAGGTGACAGGAAATGAAGGGAAATTAGAACACTGATCTATGTATTTGAAGGTAGAGGAACATCTCCTTTTTCTTTTTTGTACTCTCAAATCTCCTCTCCACAGCTGGTTTCTTCCACCACACAGTCCCAGCTATGATGTTCAGTTTTGCCACAGACCCAAAAACAATGGAACCAGCTACCTATGGACAAACGTCACACACTCATACACACACACACACACACACACACACAACTCAAGGGGAAGAAATGAAAATAAATGAATAAATAAACCACGGTGTTATCAGGAGTGCTTGCTTGAGAACAATGGAACCAGCTACCTACAGACAAACCACACACACACCCCTCAAGGAGAAAAAATGGAAATAAATGAATAAATAAGCCATGGTGTTACCAGTAGTACTTGCTTGAGAGATGGGAACAGAAGGATCAGATGTTCAATGGAAGTCTCAGCTACATAGTTCAAAAGCCAGCCTAGCTACACGAGAGCTTGTCTATACCCCCACACAAAGATACCAAGAAGGCTGGACACAAGAGCACACTCCTTTAATCCCAGCATTCAGGAGTCAGAAGTAGATTGAATTGGAGGCCAGCCAGGGTTACATAGCGAGACCCCTGTCTAATACAAGAAAACAAAAGGTATCATACCTCACAAATGGTTTATCTCTGGTATTTTGTGGTTCAGGCATTTGCTGATAGAGCTGATTGCTTTGGTGTGAGGTATGGGGCAGGTTTGGGTCCTCGGTGTGTTCTCTGAGTAACATCTTCATAACTTTTCTGCCCTCTGGTCTGCTACACTAAAAGTGATCATTTAGTATTCCACTGCCAGATTATTATGTTTTAATTTTGCTTTTTGAGATAAGGTCTCATGTAGCCAAGGCTATCCTTAAACTAATTTCCCCCTGCGTCCAAAATCCAAGTGCGTTGATTGTGTTTGTCCCTGGCTTGGACCTTTTTCTTTAATGATGAGAGTGTATTTTTGTTTTCTTTTCGTTTGGTTTGGGGTTTTTTTTGTTTGTTTGTTTTGGTTTTTTTTTTTTTTTTTGTTTTTCAAGACAGGGTTTCTCTGTGTAGCCCTGGCTGTCCTGGAACTTGATCTACAAGCTGGCCCCAAACTCAGAGATCTGCCTGCCTCTGCCTCCCAAGTACTATGATTTAAGGGTGTGCACCACCACCAGCACCCAGCTAGAGTGTATTTCAAGGTACTAACAGATCCCTGAGAAAGGACACTGGCCCCTAGGTGCCATCTGCCAGCACTGAGTATGAATGAGAGGGAAGGGGCTGGTTCTAGCTGTACAGCTGCTTACAGCTGTGTACTCAAAACGAGGCCCTGCACTGCTGGTGTGTGTGTGCGCGCGAATGAGTGTGTATGTGGGTATGTGTGAGTGTGTGAGAGTTTCTGTGTGATTATGTGAGTATGTGTATGAGTGTGTGTGTGTGGGTGAATGAATGAATGAATGAATAGAAAAAATAAAATGTAGAGAATTTTCCTTTGGTTTCTGGGAATTAGCAGGTACTCTAGGCAGGCACGCTGGTGCAGATGGATCTAAGAACAGGTGTCTAGTGTTAACCAGGCAACAACACTACACAGACCATGTCTGAAATGACCACAGTACTTGTGGATCAATATCATCACAAAAGAGACCAGCAGCCAGGCATGGTGGTACGCAGCTGTAGTCCCAACATCAGGAGACTGAGGCGGGATGAGTATTTACCTATGGGTAGCTACACAGTTCAAGGATAGTTTGGGCAACAGGAGATAGCCTCAAAAAATAAAGTAGCTATCCATGATAGCATATACCTGCAGTCCCAGGAAGCAGGCAAGAGGATCCCAAAGTTCTGAGACTAGCTTGATCTACATGCTGAATGCTAAACTGCATAGCAATACCTTGTCTCAGAATCATACAAACAAAACAAGGGCTAGAGATATAGCCCTATTGTAAAACACTTTTGTCTAGCTGCACAAGGTCCTAGACTTAATCCCCAGCCCAAACACAGCAACAGAAAACAAAGAACCCCTCCCCAAAGTAAGCCAGGACTGTGGTGGCACACTCTTGCAATTCAAGCACTAGAGAGACTGAGGCAGGAAGATTGTGAGTTGAGTTCAATCCTAAGTACCTCATACCAGGTGCAGTGGCTGACATCATTCTAGCCTAGTGCACATAGTCAGGAGGATCAGGGGTTCAAAGCAGATACCATGACCAAGGCAACTCTTATAAAAACATTTAGTTGGGGCTGACTTACAGGTTCAGAGGTTCAGTCCATTATCATCAAGGCAGAAACATGGCAACATCCAGGCATGCATGGTACAGGCAGAACTGAGAGTTCTACATCTTCCCCTGAAGGCTGCTAGCAGCCTTCTCCAGGCAGCTAGGATGAGGGTCTTAAAGCCACATCCACAGCAACACACCTATTCCAACAAGACCACACCTACTCCAACAGGGCCACTCCTTGGACCAAGGCTATACAAACTATCACAGAAGGATCACCAAAGACTTTGAAAGCAATCTGTGCTATCTGTCTCAAAACAATAACAAACAAAACAAAATGGGCCAGTGTAAAAAACACCCAGAACCCATGTAAAGGGGGAAGGAGACAACCACAGAGTTGTCTTGTGCTCTCCACATGTGGACCACATCACGCATGAGCCTACACATATCACACACACGCATAGAACACACGACATGCCAGACGGTCACTAGGGATGTAGCTCAGTGCTAGAGTACTCCCCTAATGCCTAGCACTGTAAAATGATAATGACAATAAAAAAATAAAGCCGTATGTATCTTTCTATGTAAGAAATGGGCTGTTACCCACTTCCATGAATGGAATTTTACAAAAGTTACATCAGCAGCATCTGTATCTACGGTTGATTCTCCTAGTAGTTGGGGTTTGGGTGATGTTCCTGTATTCTGTTTGATTTGTGTTCTTGGTAGTTTGTTTGTTTGTAAAGGGTGATAAGTTTTCAATTTACTCAATTAACTGTACTTATTTATTGGGGGCGGGGAGGGTGTCTCTGCATGTGTTGAGGTCACAGGACAAGCTGTGGAAGTCAGTTTTTTCCTTCCTTGTGTGGGTCCCTGGGAACAAACTCAGGTGCTTAGGCTCATCAGTAGACACCTTCTGAGCCCCTCCCCCACTCTTTGTGTGTGTGGGGTGTCTCTGTGTAATCCTATCTGACCTGAACTCACTATGTAGACCAGCCTGGCCTCTAATTTTCAGAAAGAATTAGAATTAGAAGTCTCTGCTTTCCCAAGTGCAAAGATTAAAGGTATGTGCCACTCTAGCTGGCTTTGGTTTCAGCTTTTTTGACATAAGTTTGCACTACAAATGGGCCTTGAAGTTGTAAATCTCCTGCCTCCGTCTCCCAGGTTAACCATGCCTGGCTCTAGGCAGCTGATCAATTGTAAGTAAGCACTTCATTAAATCTCTCTGGATGAATTTGGCCTTCTTTGATCAAGTAAAGGAATAAGGCATTCTTCAGGCCTTGAACGACCAGAGTCATTTACTGTGATTTTATAGTGGATTTGCAGTCCTGGGGAGATGGTAGATCTCCTTCATTTTAACTCAGCCAGAATAATGTGGGCAACAGGGAATAGAGGCTCTGATTAGAGATAACTTTAACACACAACTTCAAGCCCTCGGGGCTCCCACCAGGCCCTTATCCAAACTCTGACCTGGAGCCTAGTAGTCTACACTGTATAACCACAATAAGGCAAGAGGCCAGTCACTAAAGGAAAGTAAGTGGTTTTTCCATAGGACTCAGGAAACACAGAATAACCTGGACGGAGAAACTGAAAACTGGGCTCCCTGAGAAGCCAATGTCTCAGCAACTCTGAAGAGCGAAACTGTCCAATAGGAATGAGGCACTAGGAAGCAGATGGAGGACTCACAGGTTAACAGCTACCAGTGCGCAGAACAGGGCAAAAAGGCAATCAGAGTTTTGCCCATGGGGACTACAGCACTAAAAAATCCAATTGGGCTCCATTTGTTATTGAGATTCGTGCTAATGTGTATGTTCCTTTCTGTATCTTTTCCCTGTCTAGGCCTCCGGAACCTCTGTAGCTGAATGTGGCTAAAGTTGAAAGGAGCATTCAGTAGGGCTCTTCTTTAGCAGGGCAGGCCCAGGCCTGTAGGAACTGGTTTAACCTGCTTCCCAAAGCCTCGTTACCACCTCTGATTACTTAGGCCTCAAGGAAAGGAAGTGGAGAAGTTCTGGGTCAAGACCGGATATAGCTAAAGAGATCTGTTTTGTTTGTTTGTTTTGAGACAGAGTTTCTCTGTGTAACAGCACTGTAGACTAAGCTGACCTGGAACTGACAGAGATGCTCCTGCCTCTGCCTCCCTAGTGAGTGTTGGGATTAAAGGAGTGCACCACCACTGCTTAGCCCCATTTTGAACTCCTGGGCTCAAACAGCTTTCTGCCTCAGGCCCATAACACCACAGCAAGCTAGTATTAACTTTTTCTTTTTCGTTTTTTTGGAGACTCAAACCCAAGGCCTTATGCATGGTAGGAAAGTCCTCTACCCAGCTCCATTTCAAATCCTTATTTTTATTACTTTTAACCATGTATATGTATGTCTTTGTACTGTGCATTTGAATGTGGGTTCCTCCAGAGGCCAGAGATGTTGGATCCCCTGTAGCTGGAGTTATATGGGTCCTGGGAATTGAACCGACATTCTCCAGAACAGCAGTATATATGCTGAGCTATCTCTCCAACCCTACAACCCCACTAGTACTCCCTACTAGTCTGTAACTCACAGCCATACTTTTGCCTCAGTCTCTCCAATGAGGCAATTACAGGTTGTCACGGTCTCTATTGGTCCAGGAAGGCTTGGTTCTCCACCCTGCAAGTTTCTGAAGTTTTACTATATCTTACTTTCCCAGAAGTTTACTGTGTTACACACTCTAAGGCCAAATTAAGGTTGTGAACAGCAGTGGTTGACATTCAGCAAATGGAGGTGGGGACAGCCTTGGGAGGTGGAGGCAGGACCAGGTGAAGAGGAGTAAGGAGAGGGCTGGGGGAGGTTGTGCTTATTTATCTCCATTGAGTATCTCACCTTCCCATGAGTCCCTGCAGACCTGTCCCCCTTCCTGTGACTCTCTGCTGTCCCCTCTGACCCAGAAATCTAGTCTTTCTTCCTTGAAAAATGGCCCCAAGGTAGTGTAACTTTTTTTTTTAATCAAGCTCACATCAGTTATCCATCAGTGTCTAGATATTGATAGGATGTCCTAGAGATCTGTGAGTGAGACTTTGGGCAAGCTACCCAACTTCTCTGTCCTTCGGTTCCCTCAGATAGAAATATAACCGGAGAAGACAGAGATGTAAGGTTCTATTTGGCTCTAAGTTGGTAACAAAGTGATTGTGTGTGTTCATTTTTGTTGTTGTTTTTGTTTGCCTTGAGTGCTGCCACCACTGCCTGGCCACAAGGTGAAGATTTAACTATTAGAGGATTCAACCATGAAGATCTGGGCACGCAGTGCATCCCTGTGACCCCCAGCATTCTGTGCATAAGCAAGAAGATAGCAGCAAATTCGAGGCCTGCCTAATGACTTACATAGGGAGTTCAAGGCTAGCCAGGGCTTCACAGTAAGGTCCTGTCAAAACAAGCCAAGTATTGTGGCACACATCAGTAAACCCAGCACTTGGAAAATAAGAGACATGAGGATCAGGAGTCATTCTTGATCATTATTGGTTACATAAGGTTCAAAAGCAGCCTGAGTTACATAGGACCAAATAAATAGATAGACAGAAAGGCAGGCAGGCAGGGGTCAGGCAGGCAGACTGACTGACTATTTGACAAGAACATGGGCCTGAGCACAAAAGACTGTACAAACCTTGATGGAACATCTGGGTTTGGGGGGAAGAAGTGTGTGTGATCAAAGCATCTCAGCATTAAGAATTAGTGGTCTGGGGCTGGAGAGATGGCTCAGCAGTTAATGACTCTTCCAGAGGTCCTGAGTTCAATTTCCAGGAATCACATAGTAACTCACAACCATCTGTAATGGACTCCAATGCCCTCTTCTGGTGTGTTTGAGGACAGAGGCAGTGTACTCATATACATAAAATAAATAAATAATTCTTTTTAAAAAATGAATTAGTGGTCTGGAAATTCTGGCACAGTACACACCTTTGATCCTAGCACTTGGGAAGCAGAGGCAGGTAGGTCTCTGTCAGTCCAGAACAGCCTGGTTGAATGAGTTCCAGAATAGCCAGGGCTATGTAGAGACGCCCTGTCTCAAAGAAAATAGTGTTTAGTGGGCTAGGGAATATAACTCAGTTGATAGACTTTACCTGACATACATGAAGTCCTGAGTAAATTAGAGAACCATACAGTCAAGAATGCCTGTAATAGCAGCATTTGGGAGGTAGGGTCAAGGCATCAGAAATCTCAGGCCAGGCCTTGGCTACATGAATCAGTATCTCAGAAAAAACAGAGTTGGTAGAAGAAAGTCAAGAATACCTCCCTTGGGCTGGAGAGATAGCTCAGTGGTTAATAGCACCTACTTCTCTTCCAGAGGTCCTGAGTTCAATTCCCAGCAACAACATGGTGGCTCACAACTATCTGTAATGGGATCTGATGCCATCTTCTGGTGTGTGTGAAGACAGCGACAGTGTACTCATATACATAAAATAAATAAATAAATAAATCTTTAAAGAAAAAGAAATGCCTCCCTCTGTGCTACAATATGTATTTATTTTAAATGTACTTGTTTCCAAGAAATTCTCTAGCTACAAAAAATATGTTTTAAAATATTTTACTAAACTTATTATAACTTATTATTATATTTTGGGGTTGGGATGTGCAATGGTACAAGTCTGAAACAACTTGCAGGAATCTTCCTCCTACTGCTTAGGTCCATGGGTTAAATTCAGGTTTTCTGCTTTGGCAACAAGCACCTTTTACCTGCAGAACCATCTTTTTTTTTTTTAAGAATTATTTATTTATTTTATATATATGAGTACTCAGTAGCTGTCTTCAGACACACCAGAAGAGGGCATCAGATTCCATTACAGATGGTTGTGAGCCACCACGTGGTTGCTGGGATTTGAACTCAGAACCTCTGGAAGAGCAATCAGTGTGCTCTTAGCCACTGAGCCATCTCTCCAGCCGCCATCTTTTTTTTTCCCCTTACTGATTTCTACGAATCATACCGTCACCTCTTTCTGTAATTCTGTTTTCTTTTTACGCTTCTCTCCATTAAACTAAACACAGTAAAGCAAAGGAAAAGGCATCCATCTTCCCTGGTGCACCGCTTAGCCTGAGAAGTTCCTGAACACTGCTGTCTGGCCTGCTTCTAAACTACAGCAGCCACAGCTAGAGCTGACCCTCACCTGGCGCTGTCACTCAACACAAAAGAATCCCATCCGGAAACTTTTGGTCCCAAAGAAGTTTTCCCAGGCTGAGTGAGGCCAAGACTGACAATTAGTTTTAGCTTTGCTCTTTGGACTGAATTAACTTTGAACAGAAGCCACCTGGCTGTCTCCTGAATCACCCAGGTGTCATATACCTGAGATTTCCAGAAAGGTACTTACAAACTAGAGGTAGGCTACAATTTCTTTAACTGGAGTTACTGATGACCTTAAGATTGTTTACAATAGCCGGGCGGTGGTGGCGCACACCTTTAATCCTAGCACTTGGGAGGCAGAGGCAGGCGGATTTCTGAGTTCGAGGCCAGCCTGGTCTACAGAGCGAGTTCCAGGACAGCCAGGGCTATACAGAGAAACCCTGTCTCGAAAAAACAAAAAAAAAAAAAAAGATTGTTTACAATAAAACTACTTTGTTTCACAAAGTAAAAAAGCTAGAGAAGAGAGAAGGGTCTTGGTCACATGGCAAGTTAGTAGCCAACCTAATAATAGATAAAAGACTCTCTCTCTCTCTCTCTCTCTCTCTCTCACACACACACACACACACACACACACACACACACACACATCCCATCAGTGAGAGTCATGTTCCTTTAGCCACAGCAGTTGACCTTTTCCCTTCTGACCTTTTGGTTTTTTACCTTTTGTTGCTGGGCATTTCTACAATTTTAAATGTAAGGTATTGTGAGAATAAACCTACCTGTATAAGAAAGAAAAGAAAAAAGTTCTGTTCTAGTGTGGTTTTTGTTTTGTTATAAAAATGTATTGTGTGTGTGTGTGTGTTGCAGTAAGTACCTCCTTGTTGTCTATGGAGGTGAGAAGAGGGCATTAGATGCCCTGGAATTGGAGTTACTCATGATTGTGAATAGATGCTGGGAACCATACCCAGGTCCTCTGTAAGAATAGCAAGTGCTCTTAACCTCTGAGTCATCTTGTCAGCCCTGCTTAGTTCATTTTTTTGTTTTGTTTTGTTTTGTTTTTCAAGACAGGGTTTCTCTGTGTAGCCCTGGCTGTCCTGGAACTCACTTTGTAGACCAGGCTGGCCTCAAACTCAGAAATTCTCCTGCCTCTGCCTCCCAAGTGCTGGGATTAAAGGTGTGCGCCACCACCGCCCGGCTTCTCAGTTCATTTTTTATGGTACTGAAGATCTCAGTTGTTGGACAATCTACTGTCTCCAACCCCCCACTTTTTTTTCTTTCAGCTAGGCAATGGTGGTGCACACCTTTAACCCAGAACTCAGGAGGCAGAGGCAGGTGGATCTCTGAGTTCAAGGACAGCCTGGTTTTTAAATTTTTTTTTTTTTTGGTTTTTTTCCAGACAGGGTTTCTCTGTGTAGCCCTGGCTGTCCTGGAACTCGCTCTGTAGACCAGGCTGGCCTCGAACTCAGAAATCTGCCTGCCTCTGCCTCCCAAGTGCTAGGATTAAAGGCGTGCGCCACCACCACCCGGCCAGCCTGGTTTTTAAAGTGAGTTGCAGGACAGCTAAGTCTACATAGAGAAACTCTATCTGGAAAAACCAAAAACTAAATATATAAGTAAAGTAAATAAATAAATAAAAAGACTATCTTTCAGGTCAAGTGTGGTGGTGCATGCCTTTAATACCAGCAATTGGAAGGCAGAGGCAGCCAGATCTCTTGAGTCTGAGGCCAGTGTGTTCTACATGGAAAGTTTCAGAGACAGCCAGGTTATATAGACTCTGTTTCAAACAAACAAAAGAAAGTAGCTGTCTATTTGTGGAGTGTGACAATGTGGTCTGTGAAGTACTAGATCGGAGTTCTAGGTTATCCAGGCCTACATAGTGAGACCCTATGTTAAAAAAAAAAATCTATTCTTTTACAAGTACTAGGCATGTACTTGGTGCCCATATATACATGCAAGCAAAACATTCTGACACATTAAATAAGCAAATCTAAAAAAAAAATTAAAGTACACTTAAATTTGCATAGCAAATGTCCCACACCAATTGGTGTATTGAAGGCTCAGTTGCCAGAGTTTTGCCAGGCTTTGGAGAAGTGATTGGATTCTGAGGGATCCATTGTAATCGATGCACTCAGCCCTGATTTTATTCCTACCTTGGCTTTTGCCCATCAAAGTAACACCAAGAGAAACTGGAATATGGGATGTTGTATTACCTGACCTTCCTTAAGGAATGGGAAGGCCATAAAGCCCTGCTTAGTCGGGACTGGGTTTCCTCAGCTGGTGCTTTCCCAGCATCTCTGAAGCTCTGTGTTTAATCTCTGACACCCTGTAAATGGGGTGGATGGTACTTTCCTCTAATTCCACATGGTGGACATGGTGGCAGGAAGAACAGAAATTCAAGGTTCTTCTTGGCTTTGTAAGAAGTCAAAAGCCAGCAGAAGCTACATGGGGCTGTCTCAAAAAGGAGGGGGGAGTAGGCCAGAGAAATGGCTCAGTAGTTAAGAACAGTCATTTCCAGAGGACACAGATTCAGTTCTCAGCACCCACATGGTGGCTCATGATCATCTGTAACTCCAGTTCCAGGCTATCCAATGCCTTCTGACCTCTGAGGGTATCAGGCATGTACCTGTACCTGCCTGTAGAAAAAAAACACTCATACACATAAAATAAATTTAGGAAAAAGTCTAGCGCCGGGCAGTGGTGGCACACACCGTTAATCCCAGCACTTGGGAGGCAGAGGATTTCCAAGTTTGAGGTCAGCCTGGTCTACAGAGTGAGTTCCAGGACAGCCAGGACTATACAGAGAAACCCTGTCTCAAAAAAAAAAATAGTCTAGCAATTCTCCCAATACTAGAACTATAGCATGTATCAGTATATGGGTCATGAGCTTTTTTTTTTTTTAAAGATTTATTATTATATTTAAGTACACCGTAGCTGTCTTCAGACACCAGAAGAGGGCATCAGATCTCATTACAGATGGTTGTGAGCCACCATGTGGTTGCTGGGAATTGAACTCAGGACCTTCGGAAGAGCAGTCAGTGCTCTTAACCGCTGAGCCATCTCTCCAGCCAGAGTTTTGGTTTTTAAGGGCCTGATACTAACTGGAGGTCAGTCAATCAAAGACTGGGGACCATAGGTGAATGGGATTAAGGGACTCCCTTCTGATACCTACAAAGTCATACTTAAACTGAGATAATACTGACACTCAGGAGAAGCTGAGGCAGAAGGATAGAGACCTCTAGGCCAGCATGTTCTGCCTAGCAAGTTTAAAGCTAGGACTACATAGGGGAACCCTGTCTCAATAAAATAAAATAAAATAAAATGAACTGAGAGAAGCTTCCTCGAATACCTGCCATTGCCAACAATGGTCCCTAAAGATGTCATCCTGCACAGGTTGCTACCCCCAATCTCAAATGACTGCAACAAGGGTCACAGCTCTGTGTCCGATAGTAACCAGTGACCTATAGCTTTCCTTGTGTTAACAAGTTCAGCTGAGGTCTTTAAAATGTTTCAGGAATTTGTACTTGAGAAGAGACAACTTGACACAGCAAAAATCTTATTAACTTTTTATTTATTTGTTTATTTAGGTTTTTTGGAGACAGGGTTTCTCTGTGTAATAGTCCTGGCTGTCCTGGAACTCCCTTTGTAGACCAGGTTGGCCTTGAACTTATACTCATAGAGATCGATCTATCTGAGTCTCCAGCGTGTTGGGGTTAAGGAATGTGCCACCATACATGGCTTTTTTTTTTAATTTTATGTGTATGTATCCCTGAGTGTGTGTGTGTGTGTGTGTGTGCATTCACACACACATGTGTCCATCTATATATACATTACATATACATATACATGTATATGTATATACATGTACATATACATATACATATACATGGTTCTGATTTTGAGATGGAGTCCTTTTTTAAAGATTTATTTATTTATTATATATAAGTACACTCTAGTTGCCTTCAGACACCCCAGAAGAGGGCATCAGATCTCATTACAGGTGGTTGTGAGCCACCATGTGGTTGCTGGGATTTGAACTCAGTACCTTCAAAAATCAGTCAGTGCCCTTACCTGCTGTGCCACCACATCTAGCTAAAAGGTTTTATTTTAAACATTTTTATTATTGTTTTTATGTGTGTGGGTGTTTTGCTTGCATGTATGTCTATGAGTTGCTTGGTGCCCATGGAGGCCAGAAGAGAATGTTGAATCCACTAAAATTGAAGTTATAGACAGTTGTGAGCTACCACATGGGTGCTGGGAATTGAACCCAGCCCTCTGGAAGAATAGCCAGTGATCGTAACTGCTGGACCATCCCTCTAACCTTTTCAGTGGAGGTTTTTTGTTTTTTTAAGATTTGTTTATTTATTTTATGTATGTGAGTACACTGTCATTGTCTTCAGACACACTAGAAGAGGGCATCAGATCCCATTACAGATGGTTATAAGCCACCATGTGGTGGCTGGGAATTGAACTCAGGACCTCTGGAAGAGCAGTCAGTGCTCTTAACCATTGAGCCATCTCTCTGGCTCTCGACGGAGATTTTAGTTGGTAGTTCAGGCTGCCATGGAACTCATTAGCTAGCCCAGGCTTGCCTTGAATGAACAGTAATCTTCCTCCTTAGACTCCCAAGTACTGGAATGTAGCTGGTCTTTGCTACTTTGTGGGTTCTTCTTTCCTCACCCTTTACCCTCTCCTCATTTTTTACCCCTTATCACCAGATAGTAATAATAATAATAATAATAATAATAATAATAATAATAATAATAATAAGGATAGAGGGAAGAGAGAAGGAGAGAGACAGGAGAGAGAGAGCGAGAGAGCAACAGATAGAGAGTGCCCCGGTCTAATTTCATTCCTCTTGTTTCTTCTTTGAACACGGGTATTAAACTGCAAACAACCCCACCTAGTGGGGCTCTAGCGTTTATACGCCCTCTGAAATATTCCCAGAATTCCAAACATCACACAATCATAGAAACTATCTGCATAGCTGGCAAAACTACGCCTCTTCCAGAGCAAGAGGCGAATCATAGCTGCTACAGTCTGAAGCAGCCCCACAGCCTACACCTGGCATTAGAATGAAAGCACCATTTTTACAACATCTCTGTGTTTTTTTAAAGAGACCAAAATCCCAGATTTCTCACTACATAGGTCATACTATTATAGGTCAGACAACCGCACCTTGATTCACAAAAATAAGTAGATAATACACACAAACATGCATGCGTAAATACATATCTGTCTTCCTACTAGAACATGAATAATCTAAAGACGTAGATTGATTCATTGTCTCTGTGTCTCTGGCATCTATTTAGCAAACAGTTGCTTTTCTAAGGGGAATGCAAAGGGACAGGAATAACAGCTGCCCTTTTTGGTCACATTCTTCTCTAAAATAAAGGTGAGTGAGCTAGGACTGGGAATTGTAGCTCAGTTGGAAAGAGTGCTCATCGATCATGGGTTTGATCCCAGAACCACATAACACCAGGTGCAGAAGTACAGACCTATAATCCCAGCATTTGAGATGTGGAGGCAGGGAGATCAGAGGTTCCAGGTCATCCTTGGTTACACAAGTTTCAGGTTCTGATGGGATTCATGAGACCTTATTTCAAAACGTCTAGTAAGTGGTTCACACATGTAATCTCAGCATTTTCAAGACCAAGGCTAGAGGATTGCTGACAGTTCCAGGCCCACTTGGCCTATCAAGTAAGACCCCCCGTCTCAAAGCAGTACAAAGCTGGACATGGTGGCCCATGCCTTTAATCCCAGCACTAGGTGTCAGAGATAGGTGGATCTCTATGAACTTAAGGTCAGCATGGTTTAAATAGTGAGATCAAGATAGCTAGGACCATACACTGAGATCCAGTCTCAATAACAAAACAGCAAAAAATCAAGAAACACACACACACACACACACACACACACGCAAATAAAAAAGAATATTGTTTCCTTCCTACCAGGGAAGGAAACTGGAGATGAGTTCAGAGCTCATTTCCCACATGAATGGCCCAAGTCACAGTTTTCCCAAGAGTAGAGCTCATTGTCAGACAAGATGAGAGCATCGTGGCTTATCCTTTCCTGACAGGCATTTGGTTCTGCCTTAGGATGAAAACAGTTGTACCCACTTTGCTCTTTGGCCTGGAACAGGTCTCAAACTGCTGGGAGATCAGCATTTGTCTGGAGGAAAGTCCAGGTCAGACTAAACAGGTTGGTGAACCCCTCTGTTCCTCCTGGGATACAGTTGTGCTCAGAATTACTCATCGCGGTCAGGGCAAGATCCTTCTGGCAGTAACATCTGGAGAAGAATCTTAGAAACCCAACACAAAAATTTGCACCAGTTTAAGTACAGTTGACAATCGAGTAGTCAGGGCAAATATGTTTTTTTTCTTTAGCGACCACAGCCGGTAGGAAGCAGCCACATCAGCAGCAGAGGATCTGAGGGTGTGACTGTCTCGTCTCAAACACCAGCACCACCACCTGTCACTCTGCCGTTGGAGTTTAATCCCCCAGTGTCTCGAGGAGACTTCTCTGCTTCTAGAGACCCCTACTGACATTCTTATGGAAAAATCGGGACTTAGAAACTGGAGGGAATAAGTCCTTTAGCCTGACATGCAAAACACTGCACAGAGACCACCCACCCTATGTTCGTCTTACAGTACACTGACCCCCTAAGCACTGTCCCTTCAGACAAACTGAATTCCTTTCTGCCTGGGGCTCACACAATTCCCCTGCTGAGAATGTCTGCCTGGAATATCTACTAACCAGTCGTCTCCCAGGCTTGCTTCTTTTTATTTAGTACACAATAGTTGTGAGCTATTATGTGGGTGCTGAGAATCAAATCTGGGTCCTCTAGAAAAGCAGCCAGTGCTCCTTACTGCTAAGCCAACTTTCTGGCTCTACTTACTACTCTCCAGGAGAAGCCCTAGTTCAATTCCCAGTACTCATGTCGGGTGTATCACAAGCATCTGCAACTCTACCTCCAGGGGGTCTGATGCCTCTGGACTCCAGGGACACAGGCACTCGCAGACGGACATTCTTATACACATATATAATTAAATTCTTTTTTAAAAAAGATTTGTTATCTGTAAACACACTGCAGCTGTCTTCAGACACCCCCAAAGAGGGCAGCAGTTCTCATTAAGAATGGTTGTGAGCCACCATGTGATTGCTGGAATTTGAACTCAGGACCTTTGGAAGAGCAGCCAGTGCTCTTAACCGCTGAGCCATCTCTCCAGCCCCACACACATAATTAAAAATAAAATAATTGTGGCTGGAGAGATGGCTCAGGATTTAAAAGCACTGGCTGCTCTTCCAGAGAACCAGGATTATATTTCTAGTACCCACATGGCAGCTCACAAGAGAAGGACCTCTGATTGCAAAGCCAGCCTGGTCTACAGAGCAAGTTTTAGGACAGCCAGGGATACACAGAGAAGCCCTGCCTCAACAAAATTAAATTAGATTAAAAATAAAGTATAAAATATTAAAATAAACAGTCTATTTTTGTTGTTGAGACCAGGTGGTTTATGGACATACTATCTTGAGCTGGCCCAATTCAGTTTAAACAGAAAGGGTCTCAGGCTGGGGATAGAACACAGTAGTAGCTTGTCTGGCATGCTGGAGACCCTGAGTTCAATCCCTATACCAAAATAAAACAAAAGCAAAAAAACCCAGAGTCTCCATATGTTTTTATTCTTTCTTTCTACCTATTGACTTTCCTTTTGAGATGGTTGTCTTGCAGTCCAGGCTGCCTTGAATTGCTGTGTGGTTGAGGGTGAACTCCTTTTTTCTTTTTAGATTTATTTATTATATATAAGTACACTGTAGCTGTCTTCAGACATACCAGAAGAGGGCAGCTGATCTCATTACAGATGTTTGTGAGTCAGCATGTAGTTGCTGGGATTTGAACTCAGGACTTCTGGAAGAGCAGTCAGTGCTCTTAACCGCTGAGCCATCTCTTTAGCCTGGGTGAACTCCTTTTGACAGAGACTGTGTAATCCTGTCTGTCCTGGAACTGGTTCTGTAGACTAGGCTGATCTTGAACTCAGAGATCTGCTTGCCTCTGCCTCCTGAGTGCTGGGATTAAAGGTGTGTGTCACCACTGCCTTATTAAGTCTTTGACTTTTTTTTTTAAAGATTTATTTATTTTATGTAAATACACTGTAGCTGTCTTCAGACACTCCAGAAGAGGGCATCAGATCCCATTACAGATGGTTGTGAGTCACCATATGGTTGCTGGGATTTGAACTCAGGACCTTCAAAAGAGTAGTCAGTGCTTTTACCTGCTGATCCATTTCACCAGTCCCCCAGTCTTTGACTTTCAATAGTGGACTAAAAAACAAATTTTTTTTTTTTGAGCTGAGCAGTGGTGACCCACACCTTTAATCCCAGAACTTGGGAGGCAGATTTCTGAGTTAGAGGCCAGTCTGGTCTACAGAGGGAGTTCCAGGACAGTCAGGGCTACATAGAAAAACCCTGTCTCAAAAAATTAAAAAAATATATAAAAAATATTAATCTTTGATTCTCCTGTACATTTCCATAAAACAAGAAAACATAGAGACTGAACTGACCAGACACAATGTTAGTAGATCACTGGCCAAAAAAGATAAAATAGACCTACACATGAATAATCAGGATAACATGTTCTTTTTGTTACATGTACAGTCTGAGCATTCTTTAATTCAGGCAGAAAAACAAAGGCTTCCCTTGAACTGGGCAGGACTGTTTAAAATTTCAATTGTCTAACCAAGTAAGTTAAATAGATCAAGTCTATTAGCAACTAGTGAGTTAGTAATTAGCACTGAACTCTCATCAGTATAAGAAAATTCCTTTTCCATCTTGCTTAAACCGGCTGTACCTTATGGGTACAAACAGGGTTTGAACATAATTCTGTTTGTTGAGGCCTTATTGTGTGCCAAGCAGATACTTTATATAATCTCTTTCTCTTTCCTGGGACAGGTTTCTCTGTGTAGCCCTGGCTGTCCTGGAACTTGCTCTGTAAACTAGTCAGGCTAGCCTTGAACTCAGAGATCAGCCTGCCTCTGCTTCCTGGGAACAAAGGCTTACACCACCACTCCGGGGCTACATAACCTCTTAATTTTTGCAATCCAGGAAAATCCCAATTGAGGTACTGTTTACTGAATTTCAAAGTTGAGGATGTATCTAACCTAATAAGCTACAAATAGACAATAGCTACATAGTTACGCTTTATTATGTTTAAATGTATAATTTTTAACAAGATATAACTCAATTGTTTAGGGCATTTGTCTTTCCAGAGGGTGTTGGTTTGATTTCCAGCACCTAGAATATGGATTATAACTATCTCTAACTCCAGTTTCAGGGGATCCAACCCCATTTTCTGACCAGGCATGTATGTGCATACAGGTAAGACATCCATACACATTACATATGTATGTACTTGAAATACATTATATTAACCAGGCATGGTGGGTGGCTCTTGCTTGTAATCCTTGTAATACTACCATTTGGGAAACCAAGGTAGAATGACTACTGAGAGTTAGAGGTCACCATGTACTGCACAATGAGGCTAGGTTAGTCTGGGTTGGAGTCAAAGTGTTTTCAACATTTTTTTAAAAAAGACTTATTTATTATATGTATGTGAGTACACTGTGCTGTCTTCAGACACAAAAGAAGAGGGCACTGGGTCCCATTACAGATGGTTGTGAGCCACCATGTGGTTGCTGGGAACTGAACTCAGGACCTCAGTGCTTTTAATCACTGAGCCATCTCTCCAGACATTTATTTTTAAAGATATTCTAGTGATTAATCATTATTTGATTCCGCCTGTGGTGTCACGTGTCTATTCTCCCAGCATTCGGGAGGCAGAGGCAGGTGGATCTCTGAGTTTGAGGGCAGTATGGTCTACAGAGCGAGTTCCAAAACAGGGAAGGCGTGTCTCAAAAACCAAAAAAAAAAAAAAAACCAAAAAAAACCTCCGTTACTTTTGCATAATCTCTTGAGGTTAACATCTTTACTAAGATATGGATCAGGTAACTTTTCAACAAGGAAAACCTGATTTAGGTCTCTTATGCCAGAAAGTAGCTCTTCCTTTTCTATTTGCAAAACCGGCACGATCCGATCCTAGTAGTCTCTTGGGCTAGAACACGAGTTTATAAACCTCTAACATCGCGTAGGCGTTCAAGCAATGGTAGTCGTTTCCTGCAGAAGAGAGTTGGGAATTCAGAAAGCAGTCCGCATTTGACTACACTGAAGTCTCTCGAGGCCTTTAGCGAGAGGACGTTCTGGGTGTCTCGGTTCGGCAGCTGGCCGTTGGCGTTTTCCCGCGCAGAGGACAGGGCGGAGCGCCAGTCCCGCAACGTGGTAGCCAGACCTACTCTCCGCCAGAACTACACCTCTCAGCAGAATCACGCTGGTTCGCTTGGCAGGTGTCTCCCATTGGTGCTGCTCGAAAGCTAGCCATATGGTGCGTGAAAGAGCCAGAGTCTGGAGTTGTACCTAGGAGGTCGCTGAGAAAAGGCGGCCGTAGACGGTGCTTTTGCCGCGCAGCACTCTGGGAGTTGTAGTTCGCTCCCGCAACGTCTAGAAGCCAGGCTTGCTTTGAGTGGTTGTACCATGTCACATGACGAAAGAGCCGCACGCGAGTATCTTGCAGTGTTTCTGAGGTCATCATAGAGCGACCGCACGCTTTAATAGTGGGTTCTCTGTAGGCGGCGGATAAGACGACCCTGAAACTCCGGCCACAAGCAATGCTGGCATCCCCGCTGCCTCCGTTATAGTTCCTCTCACTCAGCTCCCAGAACTGTATTAGCCAGCAGGGTAACCCCGTCCAAGCTTCAAGTACTGGCTCCGCCCTCTCCCGTGACGTAGGGGTCACGTGACGGGCAGGGCCGCCTCTGCCGCCGCCGCCGCTTTGTAAGAGGCACATTGGCAGGTAACGAGCGGCGGCGGCGGCGGCGGAGGGTCCCGAGTCCAACGAGAGCAGCAGCGGTAATTGCCACCCTGTCCCCTTCAGCCTCTTTCCCAGAGCCCTGAACCTTGCAGTGTATGCTTCCTAGACCTGGGCTAAGGTCTTCTGAACTCCCAACCCCCTTTGGGATGCCCCAGCGTCTACCCGGGTGGATCGGGCCGAGCTTCCCTCGCTGGCTTCATGTTTCCGTAGTGTGTCCAGGCCTGAGCACACTCCTTCCTCTCCCGCTCAGGTTGCCCTGTGCTTCCTGCTCCCCCCCCAATCCTAGTTGGCCGGCCCCACCCAGCCCCAGGGGGCGCCTTCCCCTCCCCCCCGTTGGGTTTTTTATCCTGGAGGGTGTGGTTTTCTCTCCCACCTCGGTCCCTGCGTGTTGGCCGGAGCTCCTCTGCCACGCTGTCGCCCCATCCCGACCACCTTTCCGCTTTCTAGTCTGGTGCGGGTCCTGGGACTGGTCTTAGAGCCCAACTTCTGCGCTCTAGTCTCTCTCCTTGCTTAACCTGAAGACATAGTTCAATTTTACTACTTTTCATTCCTGAGATCTTTGGTGTTAGTTGAAACTCAAGTTTTCTTCCTCGTGCCCTGTTCTTGAAGTCTGGTTGTGTCATAGTTTATTTATTCTTTAACGTGAGTTAAGAGTGCTTGTGGGCTGTAAAGCGTGCTGTTAAAAATTCAAGTACTAATTCTTTAGCCTGCTGCGTTCCAACTCAGTTTTCCTTACCAGTTTCTTTATCACTTTACTACCCAGCTTTCCCACTTTACCCTGCAATTTCAGTACGGGTTGCCCAGGCATATCAACTGTCACCACTCAGACTCTTGTTTTCTCTTGGGATTGGTCTTGGAAGTCTTCCTGCAGATTTTGCTTTAACATAATCATAATAATTAGTGGTAGTTTACTACCACTAATACGCCTTGCTACTTTATTTCCAAGGTGCACATTCTGCCTACTTTTTTGTACTTTTCTCCAGCAATTGTGTATAGATTGGAGCTTTAGGTGATTCCATGAGGTACCCAGAGATCATCTTTTATTTGGAGAGCATGCCTTTTTTTGGGGGGCGTTTTTGAGAGAGGGTTGCACTACCTAGCCAAGGATGACTTTCAACTCAAGATCTTCTTGGCTCTGTTCCTCTCTTTCTGTATTGTCTCTCTCTGTTTCTCTGTCTCGATAGCTCCCTCGCTAGTTTTTGGAGACAGGGTTTCTTCATGTCACAAACCTGGCTGTCCTGGGTTTGCTTTGTAGACCAGACTGGCCTTGCACCCATAGAGATCCTCCTGCCTCAGCCTCCCAAGCACTGGGATTAAAGGCATGAGTTACCTTGCACCTCTTGCCTCAGTCTTTCTATGCTGGGATTTCAGGTTGCATGGATTACAGGCAAACATTACTGTGCCTGGTTACAATGATCTCTCTCTCTCTCTCTCTTTTTTGTTTTGTTTTTTTTTTTTGTTTTTCGAGACAGGGTTTCTCTGTGTAGCCCTGGCTGTCCTGGAACTCACTTTGTAGACCAGGCTGGCCTCGAACTCAGAAATCCTCCTGCCTCTGCCTCCCAAGTGCTGGGATTAAAAGTGTGCACCACCACCGCCTGGCTTCTCTCTCTCTTTTTAAGTGAATAGTGTTTATATATATTTATTTCTTCCATTGTAAAGCCTTTTTCTTTTCTTTTTGTCTTTTTTTTTCTCCTACCAATGGGCATGCTATTACTCCTTCTGAATTGCTTATTTTTGTTTAGTTTTTTTTTTTTTAAAACCTCCCTTAGGTTTTTCAAGAAAGGGTCTTTCTGTGTGGTCCTGACTGTCCTAGAACTTGCTTTGTAGACCAGGCTGGCCTTGAACTCCAGAGAGTGCTTGTCTCTGCCTTCCGAGTGCCAGGCTTAAAGGCATGAGCTACCATCATCTGGTGCCTGTTCTTTTTAGTGTTGGCTTTTCGAATAAGGGTAGAAGGGGGGGTTACTCTCATGCCTAAGTTCTCCTGCAGTATAGCTTAGATGTTGGGCTGGTTCTTTGGTATAGTCTTTACCTATTTTAGGAAAAAAATAAATTCTACTCTTTGGAGGTGGTCTAATAAAGCTTGTCTGCCTTCAGGGCCTTGGTGGCTAGGGCCGTTTTCCAGTTGCTGTCTTACTGGACAAAGGTGTTTGGTTTCTTTCCCATTCTACACTTGCTTGCTGTCATTACCTTCTTGCCTAAATTTTCCTACTTAGAGTTCATTTAAGTTCTGTAAGAGATCCCTCCCTCACCCCCATGGGTGATCTGTTTCCCACACTTCTGACCCCTCCCCCTTTGTTTCCTTGCTCCTCTGACCTTCATAAACTGAACATTTCAGAGAAAGAGATTGTTTTGTTTGAAATATGGGTGGAAGAAGTAACCTGGCAGAGAATGAGGCTGTGAGAAAGGATTGTGGTAATTGCTTCTCTGGCCTGTTTCCGGCTGCTCTGGTTTCCTCTGGTCTCTCTTTAAATGTGGATTGGGCTAGCCGTGGTCATATGGAACTTCCCTTAGAACTACCCTGTAGAACTACTTTATTTATTTCTCTTTCCTGATAACTGAAGTACTCATCAGGAGTCTCTCTCAGTATTAGTTTGAGTTTTATTGTTTTGGGAGCAATGATGGAAGAACATGGCTACAAGAGTGAGTTTATTTAAATTAATGCACATTTGAGATGAAGTTTTAGCCAAGATACATAGCCAAGCTGACCTCAGAATTTGCCTGCCCCAGTCTCTTAAGTGCTGGGAGTATAGGCATGTGGCATACTATTTCCACCTTAAGGATATAAAATGCATCTAGAAAGTTTAATCCTGACTTGCAGTATAGACTGGTCTAAAGCGATTTTACTTTCCATTGTTAGCCTTGAGATTGTTGTCTTTTTGAAACAGGGTCAGCCTGGGAGTGCAGCTTTGATGTTAGTTTGTAGCCAGGTTGGTTTCAAACTCATTGAGTAGCCGCAAGTTTGTTGCAGTCCCGTTCTCCAGATGCTCCAGTGCTGCAGGCCATGTCTGCGCTGCCATGCTCATCTTCTGATAAGAGTGTTGTCGCCATTTTGTTTGTAAAATGGGGAGTGGAGATGAACTTGAAAGGAACATGTCACTGAAGAGCCTGTGGTAGAGTTATACAAGTTTTGACCAAGAAATCCGTCTTTTCTTTTAGATTTATTTATTTTATGCATATGCGTGCACTGTTGCTGTCTTCAGACATACCAGAAGAGGGCATCAGATTCCATTACCATGTGGGTGCTGGGAATTGAACTCAGGACCTCTGGAAGAGCAGTCAGTGCTCTTAACCATTGAGCCATCTCTCCAGCCCCTGCCCTTTTTTATTTTTAAATTTTCTTTTAGGCTGCACTTCTTCCAGAGTTACTTTTGCTTTTCCTTTATTGATTTTGGGTGGTGGGGGGGCTGGTGCTGGTGATTGAATTGAGGATGTACATTGCAACAGAGCTATATCCTCAACTTTTAGAGCTATATCCTGTACTTTTTAGTAAAAGGAAACATGTGGAAAATACTCTTTTTTTTTTTTTTTTAAAATTCAGGGTCTTATCAGCCTTGAACTTGATGGCCCACAGATGAGCTGCTTAAACTGACTCTCCTTCTTCCACTTCTACCTATTACAGGTGTGATCCACATGTACCTGTCTAGAAGTCTTTGATGAGGCATTGAAGACCAGGTTTTGTGACTTTTTGGCCAAGTGATATAGTTACTTGTGAACGGAAGTCAGTTTGAGTAGGTACCCAGTTAAGTATTTGGAATTGAGGTAGGGAACAGAACTTGTGATAAATAGTGAATGTTTCAGTTACTAGACAGTAACCTCCCTTTAAAAGTTGGTAGAGCTGGGTGTGCTGGCATACCCCTTTAATTCCATGGGTTGGAACTTGGGAGGCAGAGGCAGGAGAATCTCTGTGAGTTTGAGGCCAGCCTGGTATACAGAGTGTTCCAGAACAGACAGCCAGGGCTACACAGAGAAACCTTATCTTGGGGTTATGAAGCGGTAACTCAGTTTCAGTTGCTGCTTTTCAGGAGGTCCTGACCCAACTCCCAGGCCTCATGTGGTGGCTCACAGCTGCCTGTGACACTCCAGTTCTAGACCTGATGCCCTCTGTTGCCTTCTTGTGCACCAGGCTCTGTTGGGGTGAATGGAGATACATGCAGGTGAAACACCTATACACACTGAAAACAAAATAAACCCTTGTAGGCCATGAGATGGCTCAGTGAGTAAGGCACATACTTCCAAGTCTGGTGCCAGAGTTTGATCCCTGGACTCCACATGGTAGAAAAGAGACTAGAGGTATTCTGACCTCCACTTACACACTGTGGGACATGTTCACACACATAAAAAATAAATAGTAATGTTTTTTAAAAGTTGTGGGGGCCGGGGCTGGAGAGATGGCTCAGTGGTTAAGAGCACTGACTGCTCTTTCCAGAGGTCCTGAGTTCAATTCCCAGCAACCACATGGTGGATCACTACCATCTACAGTGGGATCTGATCCCCTCTTTTGGCATGCAGATAAACATACACGTGGGGTATTCGGATACATGAAATAAATAAATCTTAAAAAATAAAAAGTTGTTAGGAATATGGGGGTGTGGTTAAGATTCAGTAATGGAGCATTTTCTGCCCAAGAATGAGGCTTTATCCTCAACTCCAAGAGGATTATTTAGACATCTAAAACTTGGTTCTAAAGCTTAAAAATTATTATTTTTCGGGGGCTGGAGAAATGGCTGAGTGATAAGAGCAGTTGTTGGTCGTGCAAAGGTCCCAGGTTCAATTCCCAGTACTCACATAGAAGTTCACAACCATTCATAACTTCAGTTCCAGGAGATGCAGTTCTCTTCTGACTGCCTCAGGCACCAAGCACATACATGGTGCACATATATACACACAGAAAAAATACACATAAGATTTGAAAATCTAATAAAATAATAATTTTCTTTGTGGGTGCCTGGTGCCCATGGAAGTCAGAGGAGTCATCTGATCCAGTAGTAACGGAGTTACAAATGTTTGTGAGCCACCATGTTAGTGCTGGGAATTGAACACAGGTCCTCTGCAAAAGCATCAGTCCTCTTAATACTGAGCAATCTTGCCAGCTTCAAGAATATTTTTTTATTTATGTATGAGTATGCTGTCACTCTCTTCAGACACACCAGAAGACGGCATTGGATCCCATTGCAGATGATTGTGAGCCACCATGTGGTTGCTGAGAATTGAACCCAGGACCTTTGGAAGTGTAGTCGGTGCTCTTAACCACTGAGACATCTCTCCAGCCCAAGAATATTTTTAAAAATTATTTGTAGAGATTTCTGATTTTCTTTCTTCCTTCTTTTCTTTTCCTCTCTTTTCTTTTCTTCTTTCCTTTTCCTTTCCTTTCTCTTCTCTTTTTTGTTGGATAGTCCTAGCTGGGAACCTACTAGGTAGCTTAGTTGAGACTGGTCTTCGTCTCATGGCGACTTCCCGTCTCAGCCTCCCTTATGCTGGCTGAGCTTAAAGGCAAGTCCACCACACCTGGCTTAAATGTGCATTTTTAAGGCCTCCTATCGGATGTAGTACATACCTGTGTACACCTGTAACCCCAGCCTGTAATCCGAGTAGGAGGTTCTTCATAAATTTGCAGATGCTTTGTATTTCAAGTGCCAGCCATAGCTGTATAGTGTCAAAAAAGCAAACAAAAACCAAGGCTTACTTATTCTCTTGTCCCAACACTTTTCCATTGAAAAATCTTACCTTTTAGAGTGCATATAGTGGACACACATAATCTAGATATCTAAGCTTAATTCTTATGCCTGTGAGACAGAAAGATACGTTGAGTTTTAGTATGCTGCCTTAAGCAGCATGTTATTATAATTACAATCTTCTTAATATTTATTTAGTTAATGTATATATGAATACTCTGTCTTCATTCACACTAGAAGATGGAATCAGATCCCATTACAGATGGTTGTGAGCCACCATGTGGTTGCTGGGAGTTGAACTCAGGACCTCTGGAAGAGCAGCCAGTGTTCTTTTTTTTTTTTTTGGTTTTTCGAGACAGGGTTTCTCTGTGTAGCCCTGGCTGTCCTGGAACTCACTTTGTAGACCAGGCTGGCCTCGAACTCAGAAATCCTCCTGCCTCTGCCTCCCAAGTGCTGGGATTAAAGGCGTGCGCCACCACCGCCCGGCACAGCCAGTGTTCTTAATCACTGAGCCATCTCTCCAGCCCTGACAATTACAATCTTAACCATATTTCACAGTGAGGCTGGGGTTATCAGTATTCTCAGATTAGGTTCAGTGACTATTTGGAGTGTCTTTGTATAGGAGGTAAAGGAAGAAAAGGGGTGGGGGTTGCAAAGGAAATCGGGAAGAAACTGGAATTAATAGAGGGAGGAAGAACTATCTAATAATTCTGAGCCGTCAAACTTTTCTCCTAAACTTTCTCCTAACTTGTCTTTTAAATGTGCTTATTTATTTATGTGTGTGTATGTGAACATGTGTGTGCCTCTGTGAGAAGAAGACCTAGGAGCTGGAGTTGTAGGCAGATGTGAGCTGCCTGATAGAGGTGCTGGGAACTGAACTCTGATTGTCTGTGAGACGAATATCCTCCCTTAACTTTGGGCCCTGTCTCTGGCCAGAGCTGTTTGTGGCCCTTGTTTTGTTGTTGTTGAGATAGTTTCTCTATGTAGTCCATGCTGTCCTAGAGCATATGTAGACCAGGCTGGCCTTGAATTCAGAGAGATCTTTTGCCTCTACCTCCTGAGTGCTGGGATCAAAGGAGTTTCATTATTCCTGGCTTTTATTCATTTATTTATTTTGAGGCTGGATTTCAGTATATAACTCTGGCTGACTTGGAACTTCCTATAGACTAGACTGGCCTCAAAATTCCTGTGGTCCTTTTTCCTCTGCTTCCTAAAAGTTTGGTTTAAATTCCTGGGCCACTGTGTCTGGGTTTTTCCCCATTCCAGATAGCTGTCAAGGATGGATGGCTGTGAGCTATGTCTGTACTTCAGGACGAGCTGAAGGCAGGAGGTTCAGGTGTGTTACTTGTGGCGTTCTCCTGCCTGTCTCACAAGTGTAGGAACACAGGAGTGCTCCAAATCCTGTGAATAGTGGATTTCATCAGGATTTAAAGCAATTGTTCTCAGCCTGTGAATTGTGACTCCCATGGGGGGGGTGTTGTTGAAAGACCCTTTCTCGGGGTTACCTCAGACCATTGGAAAAGAGATTTATATTACTATCCATAACAGTAGTGAAATTAGATATAAGATAGCAACAAAAATAGTTTTATGGTTAGGAGTCACTGCTACATGAGGAATTGGATTAAAGGGTCGGCAGCATTAGGAAAGTTGAGAACCACTGCCTTAGACATTTTGCTGAAGCTTAGTTTCCTGCTTGTGTTATTTATTAACTTGTCTTTAGAACCTTTCTAGATTAAAATTCTGTTGTATATACACAATTCAGTAATATCCTGTATATCTGTTTGCACATTTAAGGCATGTCTTAATTTTTTAATTTATGTGTACGTGTGTGTGTTAAGTATATGCCGTCTGTGTGCACCATCGTCAAATGTGTGTGTTAAGTATATGCCGTCTGTGTGCACCATCGTCACGTGTGGATTAGCTCTCTTGTTCATGTCTGAGGGCAGCTGGAATTACAGGCAGTTGTGAGCTACCCAATATGGGTGCTGGAAACTGAAACACACTCTTAAATTGCTGAGCCATCTCTCTAGTGAGCCCCCCCACTCCCCGTCCTCCTTTAAAAAGACAATCTCACTGCACTCCTAGCTGGTCTGAAATTCTTGTATACCAGACTGGCCTTGAATTTACAGAGGTTCCTCTTGTGAAGTGCTGAGAAAAGACATGCTCCACTATGCCTTTTTTTTTTTTTTGTTTTGTTTTTCGAGACAGGGTTTCTCTATGTAGCCCTGGCTGTCCTGGAACTCACTCTGTAGACCAGGCTGGCCTTGAACACAGAAATCTGCTTGCCTCTGCCTCCCAAGCGCTGGGATTAAAGGCATGCGCCACCACTGCCAGGCTCCACTATGCCTATTTTATACAAAGTTGTTTTTTGTTTTTTTTTTTTTTTAATATATTTTCATCTTAAATTTTGAGAGGCTGTAGAGGGATGAGATGATAAGGAGCGCCAGGACAGTTAGAGCTACACAGACCTTGTCTCAGAGGAAGCAACACAAGGATGGAGGCCATGCAACTCTGGATGTGTTTGCCTAGACCTGCCTCGGTTCCCTTCCTAGCACGGATCCCCTCTTTAGAAGAGTAGTGATTGGAAAATATCCCTGCACACTAGGGTAACCCAGGTATGTGAGTCAAAAACTTGTCAGTTAAATGGCCATTTACTCTTTTATTACGGCAGGAGATGGTAATGTGATAGAACTAGCAGAACAAGATGTATCTAAACCAAGGTAGGTAGGTACTCTGATGGGCAGTCAGGGAGTGGGACAGGGAAATGACAGCTTGTTAGCAAATACACTGAAAGTCATTCAATTACATACTTAAAGTGAACTTTATGTTTTGAACATACCCTAGTAAAATTATTCAAGTTTTTTAAATATATTGTGAGATAAGCAAATTGAACACATAAGCATACATTAATTCTGTAATTATTACCAGTTATACTCAAACATTAAAAGTCTAGCATTTTTAGGTTCCCCACAGGCTTGGGAAACAGTATTTGACCAAGGTTTCTTTTTTTTTGTTTGTTTGTTTGTTTTTTTTTCGAGACAGGGTTTCTCTGTGTATCCCTGGCTGTCCTGGAACTCACTTTGTAGACCAGGCTGGCCTCGAATTCAGAAATCCTCCTGCCTCTGCCTCCCAAGTGCTGGGATTAAAGGCGTGCGCCACCACCGCCCGGCTTTTTTTTTTCTTAAAGATTTATTTATTTATTATACGTAAGTACACTGTTATTCTTTTCAGACACACCAGAAGAGGGCATCCGCTCTCATTACAGATGGTTGTGAGCCACCATGTGGTTGCTGGGATTTGAACTCTTCCTTCTGAAGAGCAGTCAATGCTCTTAACTGCTGAGCCATCTCTCCAATCGTTGACCAGGGTTTCTTAATCTTATTTTATCTTTTTTTTTTTTTTTTTTTTAGGTTTCTCAATCTTAAAATGAATAGATTCCAGGCCTATCTGACTTCTGACTTGTGCTCTTAATCATACAACTTTAGTACCTTGCCTGTCTGAAACATATTTAGGAGTACAGCCAGGTGCTAGGTGATAAATCAAAGTAAGCAATGGAAAGGAAATTTAACTCCTTTGTAGTATCAAAGGCTGTGCTTGGGTCCTAGAAAGGGAATAGGGATGGGCTGTAGAGGCGTCGTCTTCTTTGAGTTGTGTACTGTTTCACTGGACTTTTCACATCTGTTTTTGCTATTGTATTTATTCTGTATGGAGGCATTTAGAATTGGTTGCACTTGAGTTCCGAGATTAAATGCAATAAGCTGCTTTTCCTTTTAACTTTTTTTCATTCTGATTTTAATAGCTTTTGCATCTGATGAAGCCTTCTGCCCATCTGAAGTAGTTGGGCACACACACTGAGCATTTTGTTTTCTCAAATGAGCTATACCACCAGCCTTCCTTTCTTTTTAAATGCTTGTGCTCTTAAATCTCCACAGCCTTGCCTTACTAAGCTCTTGCTTTACCCTGAGCTATCTCTCCCCCAGGTAACTGCTGGTGCTAGCAGAGCACACTTTGTGGCAAGGGGACAGACACACTAAAGGACTGACTTGTGTATTTCAGGAATAAGAGAACTGAGCAGTCTGAGAGCAGAAGGAAACAAGAATGGTGTTCTGTCTGAAAAGCAAGGGAAGGATGTCAGGAACTATGCTGAGCAGTGGAGACAGATGCAGGAGAGCAAGAGGGAAGACTGCTGACAGACTCCTGACCTGGGGGGAGCATTTCTTCTACAGGCAAGATAAAGTGGTGGAAACCAGGTCAAAGGTGAAGCAGGTGGTTAGAGAAGAATGGCGAATGAGTGCATTCCTTAGCGAAAGAGCTTACAGCATTGGACATTTAGCTTCTAGTTGTGATTGAAGAAAAAACTTTTTTGAGCTTTTGTTTTGAGGTTAATATTCACAGAGACAGCAGGCTTAATAGGTATTTATAATTACCACCAGGGAATACTTTTTTCAGTAGCATGATGGGAGATTCCTTATTTAAGGAATTTTGTGTCTTGGTGTTTTAATGAGAGCTGGCACTGGTAGGTACATAAGTAGCAGGTATGTTAATGTTTAAATGGATCACATCACTTGATTGGTACATTTTTTTAGGTAACTGACATAATAATAATAATAAAAAAAAAAGATGATGGTCTGATGGTGGTAGTGGCCCAAACACTCAGGAGACAGAGACAGTTTGAATCTCTGTGAGTTCCAGGACAGCCAGTGCTACACACAAAGAAGCCCCATCTTGAAAAACCAAAAGACAAAAAGAAAAGATTGGTTTTGGCACAGTAAAATAGTAATAAAGATGCTAATAGAATAAAAGGAATAGCCTTTAAAAAAATTGTAGCTTGGGCTGGAGAGATGGCTCAGCAGTGCTCAGAAGAGCACTGGTTGCTCTTCCAGAGGTCCTGAGTTCAATTCCCTGCAACCAGTTGATGGCTCACAGCCATCTGTAATGGGATCCAATGCCCTCTTCTGGTGTGTTTGAAATAGTGATAGTGTACTCATACACATAAAGGAAATAAATAAATCTTTATAAAAGAGTTGTAGCTCCTCGAGAGACAGAGGCTGGTAGATCTCTTAAGTTCAAGGCCAGTCTTGTCTATAGAGCAAGTCCGGGACTAGCCAGGGCTACACAGAGAAACTCAGTGTTATGTTTTTTTGTGTTGGGGGTTGTGGGGTATGGGGTGGAGGGGGTGGGCATTGGCGACTAAATCAACAACCAGCAAATCATAGCTTTATTCTAGGTTTGTAAGCAAAGGCGAATACCGACTAAAAAACTGGGACCAGCTGAATGCTCATGCTATAGGTTGAGGCAGGAGTATTGCTGAAACATTGAGGGTAACCTACTATATCTAGCAGGTTCCTAGGTAACCAGGCTACAAAATGAAACCTTGTCTCAACCCTTCCAAAATTCAAACAAAAACCAAACTAAAACAAAAATCAAACTGAGAACTGTTTTAAGTTAGAACTTTTTATTTTTTATTTGTTTTGATAAGACTGGTCTCAAGATTTCCAGGCTGACCTTGAACTCACTATGTAGAATGACCTTGAATTTCAAATCTTCTACTTCCACACATTTCAGTCTAGCACCACCATACCTAGTTTAGATAGTTTTGGGGAAGAAACACTGAACTTGTGCACATAAGGCAAACACTACTTACTGAGTTACATCCCCTTCACTTTTTGATGGTGGTTTAATTTTTGGAGACAAGATACTGCTATTTATGTAGCCCATGTTGGCCCTTAGTATGTGACCCTTCTGTTTTAGCCATTGGAATGTCAGGATTAGCAGTATGAACACTTGTGATAAGGTTACAGTTCATTTGGTAAGAGTGCTTGCCTAGCATGTAGAGGTGGCTGTGGATTTCATCCTCAACATAAAACTGGATGTGGTGGTGTGCATTTCAAGTCAGATTTGCCACATGAGACCTTGTCATAAATTCCTAGCTTTAGAGCAATATCTGTAGATTATATGCTTTTGTTTTGAAATAGCTTTCTCCCCAGACCCCTACTCCTTTATGGGAGTCAGGATCTCAGTCTTTATCCCTGGCTGGGTTGGAATTTTAGACGTAGACCAGATTGGCCTTGGAGTCACATACTGCCTGCTTCTACCTCCCGAGTGTTGGGATTAAAGGTGGGCACCTCCAATCCTGGATTAAAATTGAACTTTTAACCAATTTGTGGGGCTTTTGAGATGCTGAGTAAGGATACTTGCTGCTAAACCCAACAACCAGAGGTTGAGTGTCCATATGTGCACTCATGTGTGCCTGCACCACACATAATAAATAAACAGATGTAAAAAGTAAGTTGTGAGGGGCTGGAGAGATGGCTCAGCGGTTAAGAGAGAGCACTGACTGCTTTTCCAGAGGTTCTGAGTTCAAATCCCAGCAACCACGTGGTGGTTCACAACCATCTGTAACGGGATCTGACGCCTTCTTCGGGTGTGTCTAAAGACAGCTATAGTATACTTAAATATAATAAATAAATCTTTTTTTAAAAAAAGTAAGTTGTGAAACATTTGTAGTTTTATAACAATTTAGTGCCAAGTTTTCAAGTGGTTCAAGCAAAGATTCAGGGAAAAAATGACAACTTGAATTATTTGGATAAGGTGGTTGGTTATCAAATTTTTCCCTTTGTTTTGGTAGGAATTAAGTCCAGTGCCTTGTATAGACACTGAGCTATGTGCAGTACAGAGTTGAAGACTGAGGTTTTGTCTGTTGTGCAAGTAGAGTTGAAATTTCAGCCACATAGCAGTGAAATTTGCTAGAGCAGAATGACTAGAATGAACATTATTTAAATATGAGCATAATAAGTTGAGGTTGGAGAGATGTCTCAGCCACATGGTGCGCAGACATACATGCAGGCAAAAAATAAGTGAAAAAAAGAAAACATCTTTAAAAAGTGAAAGTAAGTTGCTGTGAGATGTGGGTGGTTGTCTTCAGTGCAGTGAGCAAGAAGAATGTGCCTGAGTCGGCGCCTCTCACTGGCGTTTAGAAAGAGGAAATACGCTAAATGGGGAAGGGGCACTTGCATTCTTCTTTTTTATAATTTTTATTTTTATTTCACATGCATTACTTTTTTTGCCTGCATGTATGTCTTTGTGAAGGTGTCAGGTCTGTAAACCAGGCTGGCCTCAAACTCACAGATTCACCTGCCTCTGCCTTCCAAGTGCTGGAATTAAAGGCCTGTGCCTCCATGCCCAGTTTAAAATTAGTGTTTATAACATTCCATTGTCAAGGAAGGAAAATACTGCATCCATCCGTCTATTTGAGACAGGGTCTGTGTAGGCCTGGCTGTCCAGGACTCACTATGTAGACCAGGCTGGCCCCTGCCTCTGCCTCTTCAGGCTAGGATGGAAGGTGGCAGGCATGTTTACCACCATGCTTGGTGATACATATTATAGAAAGAATGACCAACAGTTTTGGGCTCAGCATGGTAGTACAGGCCTTTAATCACAGTACTTGGGAAGTAGAGGCAGGTGGATTTGTATGAACTAAAAGTTCAGCCTGGTTTACATTGGAGTTCCAAGCCAGCCAAGACTACATTATAAGAACATGAATTGATTGATTGATTGAAAAATTTAGTGCATGGGGGTGTATGCTTCCACGAGTGAGTGCGTGTATGCACCATGGCACACATGTAGAAATCAGAGAACCATGTGTGTCCCAGTGACTGAACTGAGGTTGTCAGGCTTGGTGGCAAGTGCCTTCACTTGTGAGCCATTTTGCTGGGCCTGCTTTTTATTTTTCAGATAGGTCTGTGTAGCCCAGGTGAGCCTGGGGCTTGTCATCTTCCTGCTTTCAAAGTCTCTTGAATGTGAGGATTCCTTTGAAGTTTGCTTTCATATCCATAATAGTGATTACTCAGAGTAACAGGATAAGTGATGTGCTATATATTTTTAAGATTTATTTTTGTTACGGGGTGTATCTTTGTATGTTGGTTCCTGCAGAGGTCATAAGAAGGTGTCAGATTCTTTAGGGCAGGAGACACAGGTGGTTGTCAACTGTCTTTGGCTGGGAACTGAACTTTGTCCTCTAGAAGAATAGTAAGTTTTTTTGTTTTTTTTTAAAAAACACTGAGCTATCTCTTCAGCTCCAACTGTCCAGTGATG
Organism: Tokudaia tokunoshimensis; assembly: GCA_036184795.1. Classification (NCBI taxonomy): domain Eukaryota; kingdom Metazoa; phylum Chordata; class Mammalia; order Rodentia; family Muridae; genus Tokudaia; species Tokudaia tokunoshimensis. The sequence goes on along the minus strand of BTHU01000005.1, from coordinate 29,350,504 downwards.
CTACTTTGCTTTTAGTTTATTTATGTGTAGCCATCACTGTGATGCAAAGAGCCTTGGATGTGTAGTCACTAAGCTGTTTATTTGTTCTGAGAATGGATCTTTTTTTTGTAGCCTTGATTGGCCTACATATATCAATCTGTCTTCAAACTTGTGATCCTTTTGTCTCAAGGCCCCAAGACTTACAGGCATGGGCTTATAGACAGAGTTACTACGCCTGTGCCTAGTTTGCTTACTTCTTGAAGATAGGGTCTGAAGCGGAGGCTGGCCTGAAACTTAATGTGTAGCTCAGAGTGACTTCATATTCTATTTGTTTTTTAAGAGTTTCTCTGTCTAATAGCTATTCTGGAACTTGCATTTTATATACCAGGCTGACCTCAAATTGCTCCGCCCCCCCACCCTTAAGAGCTGGGATCAATGCCACTGCATTCTTGGCAATCATCCTTTTTCATCTTCCCAAGGGAGGAAGTGAATTTAGGTGCAAGCTACTGCCCAGCATAGTATAATCTAATGACAATACCGTTTGGATATTATTGAGAAGTGCTTGTCTGAGAAGTGATATTATTGAGAAGTGCTTGTCTTGGTTATTTTGGGTTTGGGTGTGTGCATGCTGGGTCTTGAACCTAGGCCTCAAGGTCCTTCATGCATGCAAGAGCAACACTATATTATATTTGATAGGGCCTGTGAAGTACTGTGTGTAATGTGGGCTTTTTTGTTTCAGGCAGATCTGTTAGACATAATGGTGAAGATTAGTTATGAATAATGAGCAGCCTTTCAAGGGGGGTTGGAGGACAAAGAATCCTTGATAGCTGCAAGGTTAGAGAGGGTTTAAAGGCTGGGCCGTGTGGCTCAGTGGTATAGAATGGTTGCCTAGCATATCTGAGGTCCTGGATTTGATCTCTAGCACCATGAAAGACTGGAACAATAAAATAATAATAATTAAAAACTGAGGTTTTGAGCAGAGAAAGATGGGTAGGAGTGGGTGCATATGTGTGGGAGCCTCAGGCAGTGGCGTGCTTTCCTGCTCTGACCTTGGTAGCTGGACAGAATGTGACTGTCCCAAGTAAAATTTGATGTCTTCTAATGTTCAGGAGTTCACCAACACCATTCCTTTCCATGGGCACTAAGGACAGCCCAGTTGATAATACTGTGTGGGTGTAGGGAGGCCATTCTTGTCCACCAGCTGCTAGAGGCCTGACCCTGCCCTCTGCAGCTGTGGAGAATAAACATCTCTGCTTGGTCAGCTCCTGGCATTGGAGCACTAGCCGTGGAACCTCATAGCTGAGTGCTTGGCAGCCCCTGGTCTTATTCTCTCCTAGATTGGCAGTGGTGATTTCTTCTTGTTTCCCGTTCTGGACTTTATAAATCAGTAGAGATTCTTTATTAAATTGATTTCACCTGCAAAAAAAAAAAATTGAGAAGAGTGGGTTCTGATAGAAAAAGCAAGAATGCCGATTGGAAATTAAATGAAAGTAATAAAACACAACTGGTCACAAGAGCACAAAATGCAGGGAGTCGTTGTTAGGTATTTGAAAACTTACTTATTGAAAGGTCAGGCACAAATCTGCACTCTTAGCACTTTAGAGGCTGAGTCTGGAGGACAGTCATTCCTTGAGGGTATCCTGGGCTACATATCCAGTATCATGCTGCATAGTAAGTACCAGGCTGAGATCTTAAAGTAGTATCTGTCACATAGTAAAACAGTATGTGTTTACTGCTGTTACCATTACTTACTTGTTTTAGAATTGTGGGAATGAGTGTATGCCTAGGATCATCCTTACCTAAGGTGTCCCAATTGAGTTAATGTTATGTATATAGCCATTCTCCCTTGTTTGTGAACTTACAGAGGCCAGAAGTTGATGCTGGGTTGCAACCCACAGGTTGAGAACCATTGTTACAGGGCATGTAACTGCTCTACAACAGCTAATTTTGCCTAAAATATGGTGTCTTCATGATGAATTTGTTTGTATAAACTTGAGAGATATAGGTGGCTGTTAACAATTTTAGTTCATTCTAAACTGAGATATCCCATCTCCTCCTTCCCCCTTGCCAAATCCAACTCCTCACCCCCCACCCCCACCCCACTCCCCCAGGCAGGGATTGAACCCAGAGCCTCTTAAATACTAGGCGAGTAAGACTGGGTTTGATGCTCCACCTGGAATCTTTTGAAAATAGTTATTCCTTGCAAAGGAAAACAGTAACAGTTTAAACTTTTTCTAGGACCAGTGAGATGGTTCAGCAAGTGAAATCACTTGTTTCAAAACTTGATGCCCTAAGTCTGACCTCTAGAATCCATGGCGGAGGAGAGAGCTCATGCTCTCAAGCAGACCCGACTGCAGACCTGTGCCAGTGTCCTATCACAACTACAGACCATTTTGTACCTTACGTACTGGGAGAAAGTTCTCATTTTTGTTTTATCAGCAATTCTAGGTTAAAATCTACCCCCAAACCAAATCTTTAGCTTATTTTGAACATTAGAAATTTTATTTGGTTTTTGGTTTTTCTACTTTGTTTTTCATTTATGTTTTGAAATTTCACTTGATCAGAGTAACTGCTTTCTGTAGCTCAAGAACCTGTGAGATGTGAAAGAGTTTCTAACAGATTATTTTTAGAAGTCTCTCGCTCTCATCTGTGTCTATTCTAAGAATTCTCTGGGAACTTGTTCCAGAGTAGTGGAGCTGATGGAAAACAGGTGTAACTGCAGTTCCTGTGGCCTAGTGACTGGGCGCGTGCCGCAGGCCCACGTCTGTTTACTACACAAGATTCTGTTTCCAGGAGAAGGCGGGATGTCCCCCAATATTGCTTTGGTGTGCTAGTTGAAGATATTTCCTCTTAATCTTCTTTCCATGCCCTCCATTTTCAGTTTAGAAGTGGTAAAAAATGTTAAGGGTTTTTGGTGATTACTTTGGGAAGTTCCTTTTGGTAAGTCTCTCCTCCTTTCCTTTCCTTCCACCCTCCCTCCCTCCCTTCTTAGTGCATAAGGGGGGAAGAGGGTGAAAGGAATGAGGGATGTGTATGTGGGCGTGGCTGTGTGCGTGCTTGGACGTGTGTGTGTGTGTTTGTGTGTGTGTGTGTGTTTTTGCTGTGCTCAAGTGGATGTGTCTGCTCCTGTGCATGTACTGTGGCATTTATGTGGAGATCAGAGATTTGAAGTTGGTTTTATTCTTTTACACTAAGTGCCCTGCAGACTGAACTCAGACTTGGTGACAAGTGCAGTTACTCGCCAAACCACCTCACCAGTCCTTGATGCCTAATTTTAAAGGAGATAGATTTAAAGAAAATTAAGGATGGTGCTACATAGTACTTAGAAGGCTGAAGTAGAAAAATCTTGAAGTTCAACTCTAGCCTGGGCTACATGGTGTGACTTTGTCTCAAAACACAACCTAGCTATAACAGAAAATACAAGTGTTGGTGCAATGCTGTGTCTCTAGTTGAAACATGTAAACTAAAATGAGAGGGATAGCTTTTCTTTTAGCCTTTGAACATTCCATCCTGGTAAGCAGTACTCAGTATATTTTCCTCTGGAAGAACAAGTGCTCTTAACCACTGAGCTGCCTCTCCAGCTTCTCATTTATTTTTCTTTCTTTTCTTTTTTTTTTTTTTTTTTTTTTTGGTTTTTCGAGACAGGGTTTCTCTGTGTAGCCCTGGCTGTCCTGGAACTTGCTCTGTAGACCAGGCTGGCCTCGAACTCAGAAATCCACCTGCCTCTGCCTCCCAAGTGCTGGGATTAAAGGCGTGCGCCACCACCGCCCGGCGTCATTTATTTTTCTTAGGTAGGGTTTCATTTAGTCTAGTCTGGCCTGGTACCCCTCCTCTAGCTGAGGATGACCTTGAACTTCTGATCCTCTTAGAATTACAGAGATATGCCACCAATATCCAGTTTTACAGGGAGATGAGGATTGAACCCAGGGTACATGCTAGACAGGCACTCTCTACCACTCAGCAGCCATCTGGTCTTATGAACACTTAATTAAGATTATGAAGACAAATCAGAAAACAGAACAGGTAAAGTAAAATATGAGAATGTAGATCCTGGAAAGTCGGAAGGGAAGCAATCCATAAAAGGAAGGCCCGTGGTACAGGGGGCTAAAGCAAACCAGTTGGTTTTGAGGTCAGCCTGGACAGCATAATAGAATTCCATAGCAAAGACAAGAGAACAGAGGAGTGGGAGACAAGAGCGAGGGAAAGCTGCTAGGGAAATAATCTTGGCACTGGCATCATGTTTTGGATATTTCAGTAGAGAAACTTGGATAGAAACTTGGGTAGGTTAACTTGTCATTGTGATGTGACCTATTTGAATTATTTCTCTTTATGCTTATGGGTGGTTTGCTAAAGATTAAAATTATCCAGAAATTTGCATTTAATTTGTTTGAGGTAGAGTCTCATGTAGCCCAGGCTTCCCTCCAATTTTATGTAGCTGAGGATAACATTGAACTTTGCCAGAATTACAGGCATGGGTTAATTACCATGCTTTTACATAGAACTAGGGGTGCTTGCTTGCTTGCTTTCTTTCTTTCTTTTTTTCTTTCTTTCTTTCTTTTTTTCTTTCTTTCTTTCTTTCTTTCTTTCTTTCTTTCTTTCTTTCTTTCTTTCTTTCCTTCCTTCCTTCCTTCCTTCCTTCCTTCCTTCCTTCCTTCCTTCTTTCTTTATGGTTGTTGTTGTTTCCTTTCTTTTAGTGCCAGTTTTGCCATTTACTGCTGGCTAAGTCTCAGACTGTAGCACTTCCACTGGTCTTTCAGTTCCTTGAGTCTTCTGACGGCAGACTAGACGGCAGAAGGGTTGTTGCAGGTTCGGGCTTGCTATTGTTTTCATACAGGAACCACAGTGCCAGATGCCAGTGGCTTGTTTCTTCATCTTGGTCTTGCCTCAGAAGGAGCAAGTGTGCTTGGCCTGCTAGCTGATTTCAGTTTTCTTCACCATTCTCTGGAGGGAGGCACCATAGCAGGCCCCAGGTTTCTTGACAGTCCCAGCTATCCTGGTGTGTTTAACCATGCTGCTGTAACCGAAGCTCAAAGCCAGAGAGCACCTAGGGGTGGTTTTAAGATGTGCTGGGTTTAAGGCTTCTTCAGTCAGCTTGGGTTAAAGGTATGCCAGGGTATAAAATCCAGTCCTCACAATTGCACAGCCAATGTTCTTAATTGTTAAGCCATCTCTGTGCCCCTGGAACTCCTAATCATTTCGTACAGTGTTCCAAGTACTGTCATTTCAAGCATGTGCCATTGTGTCATCATTAACACAAACATTTACTCATACCGCCCCCCCCCCCTCCAGACAGGGTTTCTCTGTGTAGCCCTAGCTGTCCTGAAACTTACTCTGTAGACCAGGCTGGCCTCAAACTCAGAAATCCTCCTGCCTCTGCCTCCCAAGTGCTGGGATTAAAGCTGTGCACCACCACTGCCCAGCTGATTTTTTTTTTAAAACCATGATTTGGAAGTTTTGCTTACAATGCCTTCTTTCTTGCAGATTTTGTATTTTGTACATACATTTTGTATATTCTGTATATGATGACTTCTGTGAGCAATGATCGTTGCCGAGGTGCTCGGGAAAAACCACAGATGCCAACAACACACACAGCACAGTCACAGAAACAAGTGGTACAGGTAAGTTTTTGTGAAGCCTCTGTCTCCTTTAGAAGGAACTACACTCAGAAGGAATGTTTTAATATTTCCTTTCTTAGGAAACTCAGGATTTGACCTTGTCTTTATAGAGTAACTAATAAGGGTAGGAAAGAGGTTATCATGGTAAAACTGAATGTTATTCCAGGAGAGTCATTGTGTAGTCCTGAATTCCAATTGTTATCATCTGCTACAGCAGTTTCCTTCCTTCTTTCTCCTTTCCTTTCCTCCCCTTCTTGTCATTGTCCAGTGTGTAATGTTAGGAATTAAACCCAGAGCCTCCCTGCTCTACACAAGCACTCTACTACTGACCTATACCCCAGCCCGTCTGTTATTCTTCTAAATGAAATGAGACAGTTGAGTAGAGCATTGAGCTCAGTCGCTGGGACAAAGTTACATTCTGTACTACATTGACTCAGGTGACAGGTTTCTTAACACAAACAGTATCTTTTTTTTTCTGCTTTATATGTTTTATTTTTTATCCTTACATTTATTAACTGTTTATGTGTGTACACACATGCACATGAATCATTGTGGTTTTTGAGGTTAGACATCAGTTGAAGAGAGCTAGCCTCTACCACGTGAGTTCAGGGTTGGAGCTCTGTTTGGAGTCGGCAGTGAGGCCCTTACTTACTGAACCATATTGCTGACCCTCAGAGCAGTATCTTAGTGAATAATGAATCATTTCAACTTCAGATCCCTGGCTTGATACATTTTTTTTTTTTTTTTTGGTTTTTTCGAGACAGGGTTTCTCTGTGTAGCCCTGGCTGTCCTGGAACTCACTCTGTAGACCAGGCTGGCCTCGAACTCAGAAATCCACCTGCCTCTGCCTCCCAAGTGCTGGGATTAAAGGCGTGCGCCACCACCGCCCGGCGGCTTGATACATTTTTATTGTTTGTTTTGTGATTTAAGACTGGATCTTACTAGGTCTGCCAACCAGGCTTTGAATTCCTTATTCCTCTGATTCAGTTTCTTGGGTGCTGGGGTTCCAGAAGTGGACAACTCCAGCTGACTTTTATTATTGATATTGGGGTTGGTTTTACCAATGAGCTATATCCCTTATTCTTTTCAGGAGCTTTGTAATTCATACTGAAGTATTCTGTTATGTTTTGGTACAGAGTAGATATTTTTATATACTTCCTGTGTTAAATTGGATATGAAATTAGCTTTGTATCTTGCTGCTGTTAGCAGCTAGCTAACTAGCTGCAGTTTGAATGCTATTCTTACAAGTGGTCTTCACAGCTGATCTAGAAGGACTGCCATGCCAAGAGCTGTGGCACAAGCAGAGGCAGGCAGGTTTCTGAGTTTGAGACCAGCCTGGTCTACATAGTGAATTCAGGCCAGCCAGAACAGAACAACATAGGAGACTGTTTTAGTTACGTTTTTATTGCTGTGAAGAGACACCATTGCCAAGGCAACTCTTATAAAAAAAATATTTAATTAGACCTGGCTTACAGTTTCAGAGGATTAGTCCATTATCATCATGGTGGGAAGAAACATGGCAGCATCCAGGTAGACATGGTGCTGGAGAAGGAGTTGAGAGTTCTGTATCTTGATCAACAGGCAGCAGACCGGGACTGTGTACCACACTGGGTATAGCTTGAACATAGGAGGCTTCAAAACACCCCCACAGTAACACGTTTCCTCCAATAAGACCATACCTACTCCAAAAAGGCTATACCTCCTAATAGTGCCACTCCATATGGGCCACTAACCATTCATTCAACCACATAAGTCTATGGGAGCCATACTTGTTCAAACCAACAGAGAGACCTGTTGTTGAACTGTGGGGCTAGGCTGTTTTTTAAGTTTCTTTAAGGAATTGTCTTGTATTAAGGAAGAAGCATAAGTTAGTAATAACCACAAATCCTGATAATAGTAATAATAATAATGATAATAATAAAAAATGTTAGTCTTGTAGAAAGAAATTAAACAAAAAGAGTATGAGCTTTTGAAGGTGGGCCAAGTGAATGTTAGTGGTGCAATGGTATCCCTGGATGCTTTGGAAGCAGATTTGGGCTGATGGTTAATCAGTGTGCAGACTGGAGTAAGGAATTAATTCTTTTCCCTTCAAAAGGGTTTTATTTTTAGTGTTTCATTTTAGGGTTTGAGATAGGGTCTTTCTATGTAGCCCAGACTGTCCCAGAATTTTCTGTGTAACCGGTGTTAGACTCAAACTTGGATTTTCTTGCCCCAGCCTCCCGGGGATTGGGAGTGCACTAAAAGCTTCTCCCTGGTAGCTTCTTTGTGAACCCTCTAGGGGATGGCTTAGGTTGTCCAAAGGAAAAAGATGCTGACTGAACAGTGTGGAGGATTTCTTGATCTTAGGTTTCTTTTTTTGGTGTTTTTATTTGCCTTGCTTTTTTTTTTTTTTTGTTTTGTTTTGTTTTTTTGAGACAGGGTTTCTCTGTGTAGCCCTGGCTGTCCTGGAGCTCACTCTGTAGACCAGGCTGGCCTCGAACTCAGAAATCCACCTGCCTCTGCCTCCCAAGTGCTGGGATTAAAGGCGTGCGCCACCACCGCCCGGCTGCCTTGCTTTTTAAAAGTATCTTTAGTTTATATGCTTGGACATTTTGCCTGAGTGTATATCTGCACACTGTGTGTGTGCATGCCTGTGAAGGCCAGAAGAGGGCATCTGTCAGCCCTCCTGGAATTGGGGTTACAAATGGTTGTGAGCCACCGTGTGGGTGCTAGAAATGGAACCCAGGTCCTCTGGAAGAGCATCTGATGAGCCATCTCCAGCTCACTCTTTGTTGAGGCAGGTGTCATAGCTGTGGCTGGTTCGGCTTGCTGTGTCATCCAGGCTGTCTAATTGAAGGTCTGCCTTCCTTTAACTCTCCAGTGCTTGCTTTATAGATGTGTACCACCTTATGCCTTGCTTTTCCTTTTTTCTTTTTTACATCTTACTTATTTTATGTGTATGTATGTCTTGCCCTGTGTAACATATGCACAGTTAACAGACAGTTGTGAACCACCATATGTGTTTTGGGAATCAAACCTAGGTCCTCTGAAGGAGCAGTCAGTGCTCTTAACCACCAAGCCATCTCTATTGCTCCCTTTCCTGTTATTTTTAAAATTGGGATTTGGGCCTACAAGATAGCCTAATGGGTAAAAGTCCTTGTCCTACAAGGCTTACAATCTGAATTTGATATTTGGAGCCCATGTAAAGGGTGGAATGTTTCCATGAACCCCACATGTGCACTGTGTACTTTGCCTTCCCCACAATGTGCATCATGCACACATATAAAAGTGTTCACCATACAAACCTTGAGCCCTGAGTTTGAGCCTAGGAACTCATATGTTCGAAAGTAGGAGCACCAGTTCCTAAGAGCCATCTTGCTTCCACATGCATGCCACACCATTCACAAGCCTGCATTCATATATGTGTTTACAATAATAATATTAAAAATGGGGGGGGGAAATAATCTTTTAAAAACTTACAAAAATTTGCTACATTGCCCTAAGATGGCCTCAAGCATCTAGACTTAAGCTGCGGTCCTGTCATGGCTTCACGTGTAGCTGAGGTAATCAAGGTTGTTTTTTGTTTGTTTTTGAGGTAGATTCTCCATTAGGTAGCCCTGGCTGTCCTGGAGCTTGCTATGTAGACCAGACTGGCCTTAAACTCACAGAAATAAACCTATCCCTGCCTTCTGAATGTTGGGATTAAAGGCATGCACCAGTATGCCCTGGCTGATTAACTCCTAATTTCTTTTTTTTTTTTTTTGGTTTTTCGAGACAGGGTTTCTCTGTATAGCCCTGGCTGGCCTGGAACTCGCTCTGTAGACCAGGCTGGCCTCGAACTCAGAAATCCGCCTGCCTCTGCCTCCCAAGTGCTAGGATTAAAGGCGTGCGCCACCACCGCCCGGCAACTCCTAATTTCTGATACAGCTTTTTATAAAGTTATTTTGAGAATAATTTTCAAAAATACTATTAGGGAAAATTTTATTTTGGGCTGAGGGCATTGCTTGCTTGGCAGTAAAACTTTTGACTGATGTACATGAAGTCCCAGTCTTAAGCCCTAGCGTAATACATGCATATGAGTGTGCATGTGTGCACATACTTGGGGATAGAATCTAATTATGGTAAAGTACTTGCTCAGCCTTCACAAAGACCTGGGCTCAGTCTTCAGTACCATTAAAACTGGGCATGGACGAACAACACTGTAATCCTAGTACTTCAGGAAGTGGTGGCAGGAGGATCAGAAATTCAGTATTATCTTTGCCTGTAGTGTGTTTGAAGCCAGCCTGGGCTACATAAGACCTCAGAGAGACTATAAGTACAAAAAATATTTCCTGAAGGTACCTTAAAGTGAGAATAAAGAGGCCTTCATTTGGTACAATACTAAGAGAGCTGTTTAGAGTTTGTGTAAAACCTGAGTTTGGGTTTGGGTCTGTATCTTACTAATTAGGTAGGATGCAGTTTCTGGAGCATTTTTGCCCTTTGCCCCTTCAGCCACGAATTGCTTAGGTACAGATCTCCTCAGTCAGTGTGCCTTCCTCTTCCTTCCCTCACACCAACCTCATGCCAAGCGCAGGCGGCTGGACCTCAGCCTCCGCAGCCTCTCCTGTTGCTTCTGCCTCCTGAGTAGCTGGGATTTCACGTCTGTGTAGGATATGCTTATGCTTTGGTTTCTTGTCATTGACATATTTGAGGAATATAGGGTAATTACATTCTACGTTGCCTTCTAATCTGGGTTGGTGTGCTTTATGATTAGAATTAAGGGCTGGCTCAGTGGTTAAGAGCACTGACTGCTCTTCCTTAGGTCCTGAGTTCAATTCCCAGCAACTCCATGGTGGCTCACAACCATCTGTAATGGGATTTGATGTCCTCCTCTGGTGTGTCTGAAGACAGCAACAGTATACATTAAAAAAAAAAAACTTGAATTAATTACATATTCTTTATATAAGTAGATATGATTTATTATTTTCAGTGCTAGGCATCACACACAAAATCCTGCATATGTTTGGGTTTTTTTTTGCCATTGGCATATGACTTTTTAATAAACACTATTGACCAAAGGATGCTACAGACACAGACTCAAGACTCCACATCTATAGAAAAGAAACAATTACCGGCCATAATAAAACTTAGTGGTCTTAAATTTTCATTAGAGCAGTTGTTTATACTAACTCAGACAAATGGGGAGCTTCTCAGCATATTTAATAAATTGTGTAACACTTGGTTCTAAAACTTGTCGGGGGTAATACATTAAAGAAATTAAATTTCATTTCATTTTGAAGTATCATAATGCCAGGGAATTTTTTTTTCTATTTTTTTTTTTTTATTTACATTCCCAATGATTTTCCTCTTTCCCGGTTCCTCCCTCAGAATCCTGCATATGTTGGGGAAAATGTTCTGCTACTGAACTATAGCCTCAACTAGATGGTAGTTTGTTCTTAACACATCAAATTATCACATGAAATAGTAGGGTCTAAGTTAGTTTTAAAATATAAAGTGGAGTACAACACTTTGTTGCTGTAGCAATCTTCTTGATTGCTATCAAGAAGTGGTAATTTTTATTGTATATTCCACATAAACTATAAAATTACTTATAAAATTTGAGGTGGATATAGCGGTCTGTGCCTGTAATCCAAGTGCTGGGCCGGATAAGGCAGAGGATTACAAATTAGAAGCCAAGGTTGGTGAAAAGGCTCTGCTATAAAGACCCTTGCTACCAAGCCTGACAACCCTAGGTTGGTCCTGTGTCTCACATGATGGAGGAAGGCATCCACTCCTGCCCTGCAGATTATTCTCTGCCCTCCACACGAGTGCTGTAGGGGAGTGTGCATGTCCACGTAGCACAATAAACTAATTAAAAACACAAGATGGCAGGGTGTGTGGCGTATGCCTTTAATTCCAGCACACAGGAGACAGGCAGGTGAATTTCTACACCACGACTTAAAGGGCTACATAGACAGAAACTCTATCTCAAAAACAAACAAACAAAAAAGGAAATAAAATTACATCAAACATTATAGAAAACCTATGGCTTCTCTTTAAGAAGATATGCAAACAATAAAATACCTGCAAAACTTTTTGTTTCTTTTACTGTTTTGTTTTGAGACAGTATCAGCTGTTTAGAGAAGACTGCTCTTAAACTTACATCTTTCTGCCTTTGCCTCCTGAGTCCTCTATTACTGGCATGAGTCACCATGCCTGTCTATAAGGAAGCTTTAAAAATAAAACAGGTGCTCAGTGGATAAAGGCATCTGCTGCCCAGCCTAGTGACCTTAGCTGGGCTTCTGGGGCCCACCTGATAGATGGAGAGAGCTGACTCTAGCTAGCAGTCTGTCTTCTAACTTCTGCATGTATACATGTGTGTGCACATACACAGACACAAAGAATAGATAACTGTGATTTTCAAACATTTAACATAATAAAATAGTAAGCCAGCTGGATGTGATAGCTGATGTAGGAGGATTGCTGTGAGATCCAAGGTAGTCTGCTATTGAGTCTAATGAGTCTGGTTGCCTGGGTTTCAAAAACCTTGTCTTAACCTCTGCCCCCAGACAAAACAAAAGCCTAAACCAAAACCAAAAAGATAGCCCTACTTCAATAACTTATCCAAAGATTTCTGAAAAACAAGTCTAATAAAAAGAAAGGGGGAGGGGCTCACTAGGGAATCTTCCAGCATAGTTTTCTTAGAAATTAAAAATTATATATGTGTGTGATTGCTTTACCTGTATGTATATTTATGCACCACTCATGTGCCTGGTGCCCTTGGTGGCCAGAAGAGGGCATTGGAGTCTCTGGAACTGGAATTACAAACTGTTGGGGAGGGTGCACTAATGTTAAAGTTGGAATTATTAGTTGACCCTCTTTTTCCTCTTTTTTCCCTAAGCTGTACAGACCTCTTGACACTTCTTGAGCTCAGCCTGGTAACTTCCCTATTATACTCTTATGTTTGCTGCTTTGTTTATTGAATAATTGAATCGTTTATTGAATAAGTAATTTTTTTTATAAGGTTAGTAGAGTATTTTGTAAAGGTAACAAGTTAACATTTTGACTGAGACTTATTGATGTATATATAGCATCACTATTGCAATACTGTGCTTATTAACAGCTGCTAAGTATATCAGCTGTGCTTTCAGAAGTTGACTAGTCTGTACAATGTTCAGAATTAAAATAGATGATTCACAGAGATATGTAAAGAATGTTTATCAAAGTCATAATTCTTAAATTTAAAAGGCTAAGTCTTTCAATAGCTCAGTAGTTGATATTTCCATGAGTAAGATAAGGAATAGTGCCTTTATAGCTAGAAAGAATGACACTATCAAAATGAAAACAGACAGGGACTGAGATGGTACGCTGGTAATTAATCTGCTGAAAATCTTTGGCCATGTTTGTTTATGCAGATGCTTTTTAAAAATTAATATTTTATATGATATTTTTATAGGGTGAAGGAATAAAATGTCCTTATAAGTTGTGTGTAAATATACGCAGTGGACATTTATCAGAATTTTTAGGCTTAAATGTTGCTGCCTTGGGCTTGGAGGCATAGCTCAATGGTTGGGTATTTGACTAGCCTTTGGTTCAATCACTAGCATTGCAGAACAAAATAACATTCTTTATAGAGCCAACATTTATTTGCTCAGACATCTTTAGCTTTTCATACCCCTTTCAGAAAGAGAATACACACAGTTCCTAGCTTTGTTAATTCTTTGTATTCTTGAACTCTCTGAGATTAAAAAAAAAGATTCATTTTTATAATTTTCAAATAAGGTGGTGTGTGTGTATGTGTCTGTCTGTGTGTGTCTGTGTGTGCCTGTATGTGGATATGCACATGTTGAGTGTGAGCAGGCAACCTTGGAGGGTGGCCAGAGGTGGATGTCCACTCCTTATTACAGCTCAGGTTACAGATGGTTGTGAGCTGTCTGATGTGGTTGCTGAGAACTGAACTCTGGTCCTCTCAAAGAACAGCAAGTGCTCTTTAAGTGTTGACACATCTCCAGCCACTTTGTATTATGACATTTTGACATTACCCTATGAAGTATGTTCTCTTTGAAGCTCTCAAATCAATGTGGTCTCCCCCCCTCCCAATATATGCTTTTAAAAATGTATTTTTGAGACAAGGTTTTACCATATAGCTTTGGCTGTCTTGGAATTGGCAGGGTAGGCCTTTGCCTCTGAAGTGCTGGGATTAAGGGTGGGTTCTACCATGCCTGTTCTGCCATGCTGGGCCTAAGTTTATTTGTCTCCCTCCCCAACCTCACTCTTTCTCTCACTTTGACTTCTTTTCTTTCTTCCTAAGGTTTAGTTATATAAGCTTTGATTACATGTATATAAATGTACCATGTACAATTAATACCTGTGGGGGCTAGAAGAGGGTGTCCAGTCTCTGGACCTGGAGTTAGAGACAGTATCTAGAGTTGTGAGTTATCATGTGGGTGTTGGGATTTGAACCTGGGTTCTTTTTTGCAAGAGCAACAAGTGTTCTTTATTTTATTTTATTTTATTGGTTTTTTGAGACAGTGTTTCTCTTATAGCCCTGGCTGACCTGGAACTCACTCTGTAGACCAGGCTGGCTTCAAACTCAGAAATCCGCCTGCCCTTGCCTCCCAAGTGCTGCGATTAAAGGCGTGTGCCACCACTGCCCGGCTGTGTTCTTTATTTTTAAGATTTATTTATTTTATGTATATGAGTACACTGAAGTTCTCTTCAGAAACCAGAAGAGGGCATCAGATCTAACTATAGATAGTTGTGAACTACCTTGTGGTTGCTGGGATTTGAACTCAGTACCTCTGGAAGAGCAGCTAGTACTCTTAACTCTGAGCCATCTCTCCAGCCCGCAACAAGTGTTCTTAACCACTGAGTCTTTTCTCCAAGCCTCATAAAATTATTTATCATCTGTCTGTCTATCTATATTTATTTTGAAGTAGTGTCTTATGAGCTGTAGACTATTCTTGAATTCTGTGTAACAGAGACTGGCCTTCCTGGTCACACTTCATCTACTTCCTCTTTGCTGGGATAATGGGCATGTACCACCATGCTCATTTATGGTTTTGTGTGGGGCTGGGGATCAAACCCAGGACTTAATGTGAGTTAGGTAAAGTGATCTAGTAAGCTACGTTCCCAGTCTTGTATTTACTTATTGTGATGGTGTGTCAGTATATAACCCAGGTTGTCCTATTTATTCTCTGTCCAAGTATGTTCATGTAATAATATCATTATTAATTTCATACACTCAAATTGTTTCCTTTTCTCTATTCACTGTGAGACAACAGTGAGACATTTTTGGTTTTTCGAGACAGGGTTTCTCTGTGTAGCCCTGGCTGTCCTGGAACTCACTTTGTAGACCAGGCTGGCCTCGAACTCAGAAATCCACCTGCCTCTGCCTCCCAAGTGCTGGGATTAAAGGCGTGCACCACCACCGCCCGGCTGAGACATTTCTTTTAGCTACTATTTAATACCTGTTTGTCCCTTTTCTTTTGGCCTCTTAGGGATGTTTGTATATACGAAACTCCTACCTCTAGCTGTTTTTGTTTGTTCATTTAATAAAAATGTGCAAGCGCTGGGATTTGAACTCAGGTCTTCTTTATACTTGTGCAGCACTGCACTTTACTGATGGAGGCATCTCCCCAGCCCTGTACCTTGCTGGCTCTTATTTCTGTCTCTGCGTTTTCCTTTTCATTCCATAGACCTGTTCGTTGGCTTGCATGTCACTGATGTGGAATGTGCTTTCTTGGATGTGAGTCTTTGCATTCATTCATTCACTTCAAAAATATAATACTTGAGTATTCAGTATCAGTAGTAGTGCAGGTCATTGAGACAGCTTAGCAGGTGGAGACACTTGATGTTATGCCCAAGAATCTGAATCTTATTATCCTAACCTGAGTAGTGGAAGAAGAGAACCGAATCTCACAAGCTGTCCTGATTTGTCCATGTGTGCTGTGGGATTCTGACACTCAGACACACACTTGTGCACACACAGCGAACTAGTAAGTGAAAGAAAAACACAACTGCCTTTACTTTGTTTCCTTATCAAGGCTTTGTACTAATCCAGGTTCCTGTTGCTACATTATTACATGTAGGGGAGCATGATTAATGTATTTTCTACTGTACACAAAAACAAATAATGCAGGTTGTGTTAGTTGGGTTGGGCACAGTAGTGCAGAGTTGAGTTTTCAGGGTCCTGTTTAGCAGTAAAATAGTTCTGTTTTGATTTTGTAATTTTTAAAAATAGGAACCTTTTCATTTTCTACAAAGACTGATAATTGCTTTCCAAATTATTGTTAACCTACCCTGTTTATCTGTACTAATGTTATTCTCTACATGCCACACACTTGAAGGTATTTTCTGCTTACACAAACACAAGTTCTAATTTTTAAACATAGAATTAGATCATGTTGTGTTGTTTAGTTTTCTTGCCTAATTTCCTTGTCTGTTGACGTGTCCTTCTGTTAGTATTTAACAGGTATCCTTGGTTCTGTTGGTTTGGTTTCCCTCTCCTCTTCTCTTTTGACAGGATCTCTCTGACTCTGGCTGTTCAGGAATTCACTCCATAGAGAAGGCTCAGAGACCACCTTACCTGTTGAGGTTAAAGGCTTGCGTCAGCACCCACACCCTGCTTATTTTGATCTTAAGGAAATTGTTTTAGTATCTTTCGTCATTATGTATGACAATTGTCAATTTTTGTAGTTCCTTTTATCAGGATGAGGGTTTTCTCCTCCATGCTGAGTTTGTTGAATAGTCTTTATAATAAAAAAGGTTGGATTTTTGTAGGCCAAGCTGTGGTGGTACACTTAGGAGGCAGAGGCAGGCAGATCTCTGAGTTCGAGGACAGCCTGGTCTACAGAGTGAGTTCCAGAACAGCCAAGACTATCTAGAGAGACCTTTTCTTTTTTTTTTAAAAAAAAAAAGTGTGAATTTGTCAAGTACATTCTGTGACTCTGAGGATGTTTATAGGTTTTTGTTGCTGTTTTTATAGATAAAGTATCCTTTTTTTATTATGTCTTTGTTTTTGGTATTACTACAATCTGGTTTGTATAGAGTTGAAAAGTGTCCCATGTTGGTTTTGAGAGTTTGTGAAGAATTGCTGGTGAAATAACCGACCTACCTACCTTCTTTCCTTCCTTCCTTCCTTCCTTCCTTCCTTCCTTCCTTCCTTCCTTCCTTCCTTCCTTCCTTTCTTCATCCATCCATCCATCCATCCATCCATCCATCCATCCATCCATCCATCCATCCATCCATCAATCATCTATCGAGACAGGGTCTTAAATCAGACTGTAAGTGTAATCAGGTGTAAATCAGGCTGGCCCAGGTGTAAATCACTATGACCCAGGTAGCCCTCAAACACATGAGATCCTCCTGCCTCAGCCTCATGAGTGCTAGGGATTACAGATCTGAGCTGAGCCACTGCACTCCACTTTTCTGGGAATTTTTGACAACTAGTTATTTAACCTGTTATGAGACTCCCTTTTTAGTAGTTGATGACCCCCTTCCCCTTCCACTCATCTTTGTGTGTTTTTTATGATTAGAGTGTGGACTGTCACAAGCCACGGTGTGGTTTGTAGGTCAAAGGACAACCTTTGGGTGTCTTGGGTGTCTGTTCCCTTGTTGAGGTGGGGTTTCTTTTGTTCCTGCTGGCAGCATATTGCAGGCTAGCTGGTCCTTAATCTCCTGGAACAGTTCTCTTATCACATCTTTTGGTAGACATGATTGGATTATAGATACATGCTACTGCATCCTGACAATAGACGTTCATCCCAAAGATGGTGTCAGGATTGTACGGTTAGAACTTTTACTAGCTGAGCCCTCTCCCTGTCCCGAGTTTGCGCCTTTTTTCAAGATTATATTTTATCTAGGCTAATTTGGTGACACATACTTGTTCTAGGTTTCCTTTCATAAGCTCTGAAGTTTCATTTTTTTTTTTAAGATTTATTTATTATTATATGTAAGTACACTGTAGCTGTCTTCAGACACAGCAGAAGAGGGCATCAGGTCTCATTATGGATGGTTGTGAGCCACCACGTGGTTGCTGAGATTTCAACTCAGGATCTTCTGAAGAGTAGTCAGTGCTCTTAACCGCTGAGCCATCTCTCCAGCCCTGAAGTTTCATTTTTGTTGTTTGTTTGAGGCATGGTCTTACTTCGTGCTAGGCTGTCTCTGAACTCACTAACTTCCTGCCTCACTCGCCTTTAATAATGGGATTTTAGGTATGTAGTAAACTTTGCAATCTCTCTAGTAACAGTGTTCCTTCTCTCTTTTCTCCTAATATTACTACTCTTAAATCTTGTGTGTCTTTGTAGGTGAGTATTTATTTTATTTTTTTTAATCTATCTATCTATCTATCTATCTATCTATCTATCTTAATCTATCTATTTTGGTTTTTCGAGACAGGGTTTCTCGGTATAGCCCTGGCTGTCCTTGGAACTCACTTTGTAGACCAGGCTGGCCTCGAACTCAGAAATCCACCTGCCTCTGCCTCCCAAGTGCTGGGATTAAGGCATGTGCCACCACTGCCCTGTGAGTATTTATTTTATTGACATCTCAATAAAATATGTCAGCCCTTGAACAGGAAGCAATGAAGCTAGCTCAATAGAAGAGTGACCACCTACTTTGCTAGAGCCCTGGGTTCTATCTCTGGGACCACCAAAAACCAAAGCAAAGTGACCCCCCCCCAAGACTTCAAGACTCATGTTTCCCCCTTTTTCTTTTCTTTTTCTTTTTTCTTCTTTTTTTGTTTTGTTTTGTTTTGTGTTTTTTGAGATGGGAATTTCTCTGTATAGCTATGGCTGTCCTGGAACTCTGTCAGTAGACCAGGAAAGCCTGGAACTCACAGAAATCCACCTGCCTCTGCTTCCCACCACTACCTTCAGGCTGTCTCCCACCCTGCTTTTTAATACAGCATTTTAATCTTTAACACAGAAACTCAGTACATAACCTGGGGTGGATTTGAACTTGATCAGATCTTTCTCCTCAGTGTCAGCAGTGCTGGGATTGAATGTGAGTGACCACACCCATCTGGGAGTAATGTTCTAATTTGTTGACATCCCCCTTTCTAATCTTCATTTATTTTAGTTTCTCTGCCTTCTGTTCCTTCTTTTCTATTTGCTTAGGTATGTTAGTTTGCTGTTCTTTCTTTAGTTTCTTAAGCTATAAACATTTTTTTCTTCTTTCTTTCTGGTTTGTTTAGTTTGAGACAGGGCCTTTGTAGCTTAGTTGGCTTGCGACTCGTGGTCCTCCCCTGGGTTCTTGGATGATGAATGAGCACTGCTGAGGTGGCTCGTTGTCAGTGTGTATTTTTAGTTTATCTTTACATGTTATTTTTAAAAATAAAAATGTGTATGTGTGCTTGTGTGTGCTTGCATCTGTGCATGTGTGTAAACTCGCAGGCACACACACAGACACAGACACACGAAGACAAGCATGTCATGGTGGGGTATGCAGCTTGGAGGGCCACTTTGGAGTTGTCCCCTCATTCCATCTTTACTTGTGTTCTGAGGATTGAACTTAGAATGCCAGGCTCATGTAACCTGCTAAGCTATATTGCCAGCCCATTCACCTTGGTAGTTTTTCAGTTGTTTGAGACAGGGTCTCACTGCATTGCCCTGGCTAGTGTGGAACTCACTCTGTAGAACAAGCTGTTCTCATAAAAATCTGCCTACTCAGTCAGTGGTGGATTATAAACTTGTGTTATGTTCATCTTTTTTTGTTGGTTCTAAAATGTATCTTTGTTTTATATGTATAGATGTTTGCCTGCATTAATGTGTGTGCACCACGTGTGCCTCGTACCTGCAGAGACCGGAAGAGGATATTGGATCTTTTGAAACTGGAGTTATAGGTGGATGTTAGTTGTCATGTGGGCGTTGTGAACTGATCCTGTGTTTTCTGCAAGAGCTCCCTTTTTAATCTCTGGGTCGTCTCTTTAGTTTCTATCTCCTACCCTCCCCCCAGACATTTTAAATTGAAAGTAATATACAGTGTTTAGATCTGCTGTGAAAGGCAGTAGAAAGCACCGACTGTATTAATATGGGACAAACTGATCTGGTGTGCTTTTAGCTCCAGAAACATCCATGGTTTGCTATTGCACACTGTTGGGCTTTTTGTGTACAACACTGGGACTTCTCAGATGATGGTGGCCCAAGGGAGTGGTTATCTGGTGTCCACTAGGAATAATGAAAGTGTGTTTAAGGTTTCTGGGAAAGATTGCATTGACACCGTCAGGAAGTGTGGGCACTAAATTTCTATACCGACATCTTTATGGCTTTAATGCAGTAGTGTGTGGCAGTTAAGCTGAGGTAATAGCGTGAAAAGATTGAGACGACAGGCTCAGCATTTAGATTGGGCATAATAGGCAAAAGCTGCTGGAATTTGTATACTCACCCACCTACATGAAATGGAAAGGCCTTGTAAAAGGTGTTTTATGATTGAGAAACTTCCAGTACCCCCTTGCATCATCAAGTTCCTTGAAATGAGTAAAATTTATAATAAAAGTTGAATGAAGCTGGGCTGTAGTTCAGTTGCTCCAGGGCTTGGCCAGCAGGCACAAGACCCTGGTTCAGTCCCTAGTTTCACATAAACTGGGAGTGGGCACAAACCTGTAGTCTGAGCATTTGGAATGCAGAAGCAGAAGTCGGAAGTCTAAGGTCATCTTCTGCTGTATTTAGTGAGTTATAGCTTAGCTTAGCCTACATAACATTCTTTATCACCAAAACAAATGAGAAAAGCTTTTAAGAAAAGCTTTGCTGTATTGGTTGAGCATGTCTCATTCTGAGGCTGGCTCCTGAGTTTCTGATCATCTTGCTTCTTTCTCTTCAGTTGTGGTTTTACAGGTACATGCCATACTTGATCAAGTATTTAGAGTTTTAAATATGTGTTCAGACTTTAGGTAAGCATCCTAATTTAGTCAAGCATGGTGATGCACAGCCTTAATCCCAGTGCTGGAGAATCAGAGGCATATGGATCTGTGGGAGTTCCAAGGCCAGCATAGTCTGCATGGTGAGTTCCAGGCCATTCTGGGATACACAGTGAGATCTGTCTCCCAAAACAAAACGAAGAAAGAATGGGAATTAGGGCTAGTGGAGTGACTTAGTATATAATGGTGCCTGTGATCAACTCTGACCTGAGTTCAATTCCCAAGACTCACATGGTAGGAGGAAACAATTTCTAAACTTACTCACTGATCTCCAGATGCGTGCTATAGGATGCCTTTCCCTTAAATAAAAAACAATAAATGTATATTTAATTATAAAAGAATATAGTTAGGCATGGTATTAAAAAAAAATCTACATTTCTGTCATTGTAAAGGCTTAGGCGTGAGAATTTCCCTGAATTTGAGGCCAGTCTAGGTTACAGAGTGCCTTCCCGTCCAGACAGGGCTACATAATAAGACTTTATCCTAAAATCAACAGCAACCCAAATAATAGCAACAAAAATTCTCCCTCCAAATAGTATCCTGGGCCTGGAAAGATGGCTCTTAGACTAAGAGCACTTGCTCTGCAATCTGAGGATGGGAGTCTAGGTTCCAGCACCCATGTGGCAAGCCGGGGTTCCACTCATGCTGACTAACCCAGCTCTGAGGGGTCAGAGGCTGAGGTTTTACTGGTTTTTCTGGCTTCCTTCTAGCCAAGGAAACATGAGCCCTAAGGCTGAGGAGAGACTAACTCCTGGCCCTGTTCATACTGTCAACATGTGCCCAAGTAGCAGTCAAATAGACTGTCAACGTGAGTAAACAACATGGCTTTTTAAGAAAGAACAGTAACTGAAGAAATACACTTTTGAAGTAATGTTAATTTTACTAGAAACTTGTACAGAGATATGGCAGGAAGTTTTTTTTGGTTTTTCAAGACAGGGTTTCTCTGTGTAGTCCTGGAACTCACTCTGTAGACCAGGCTGGCCTCGAACTCAGAAATCCACCTGCCTCTGGATTAAAGGCGTGCGCCACCACCGCCCGGCGAAGTTTATATCTTTTACCTGTTTACTTGTTGGCCCAATCCTGGTATATTTTCAAAATTAAGATACTGTATAGTAGCCAGAAATAATGATACATATGCCTCTAATCTCAGGACTTTGTAGATTGAGACTGGAGAAAGAAGAGTTTTAAGACTAGCCTGGGCTATCTAGTAAGACTCTTATCTCAAGAAAGAAAATAAAAGAAAATTCAGTCATGCTTGGTCGCAGAGTCCTGTAATCCCAAGTACTCCAGGGCTATAAACAGGACTTTACCGCCTGTCTGGATTGTAGAGTGAGTTCAAAGCTATCCTAGGCAATCTATCTATTTTTGAGATAAGAAGTCTCTCTATCAAATAGCTCTGTTTGTCCCAGAATTCTTTCTGTAGACCTGGGATGTAGTTCACAGAGATCTTCCTGCTTCTGCCTCTGGAGTGCTTATAGGAAAGAAAGGCATATGCCACTAGGTCTTGTTTCAGCCTCAGCAATTTTTTTCACAACAATAGCACAAAACAACAACAAAATGTAAAACAGATTGGGGAGAAAAAGAAATAAATATTTATCACTGGTAAGTGCTTGCCTAGCATGTGGGAGGCTCTGGATTCCATTTCTGTTACTCTAAAAACTAAACAAAAAAAAGCAAAACATCAAACCACCACAAACCCCAAGTGAGCTTTTGTAGTTCTGACACTGTGCAGTGCTATTAATATTTAACTGCTCTATGTTACACAGAGAAAGTCCTTAAACATTCAGGAGTCTGTTTTCTAAAAACAGGGTTTAGAATAAAGAATCCTGTTTTCTGTGGAGCTGACTGAAATCTTCCCCCCATTTATACATTTGTAAGATTATAAGAGAGAAATAACTTCAGAATTACTCTCTTCTGCTAAATGCAGTTCTTTCCCTTCAGAACCAATCAGGGTCAGTTGGGTGTGGTTTGTAGTGTCTTTTGTGTGCAGCTCTGGCCAGTCTGTGCCTCGGTGTAGACCGGGCAGAAGGATGCTCCTGCGTACAGCATGGCACCACCACAGCTGGCAACTTGCTTTGCTTTCTTCCCTTCCTTCTCAGTGGGAAGGAAACCCAAGTAAGCAGCGCGGCTACTCAGTCTTTGCGAGGGAACGAGGGAACGGGTCCTTCGTGCTGTTTAATTGGATGGTAGTTTTCTTATGTGAGCCGGTAAGATGTAGTCCGAGTCCCAAATTAACTACTTCCTTACCCCTCCCTGAGATAAGAACTCAGCAAAGCCCAGGGTGTCATCATATTCTCACATAGTCAAGTGTGACTTTGATCCTCCTTCCCCACCTGTCAGGTGCAGGGATGATGCATTTGTGCTGCCACACCTGGTTAGTTAGTATTTTTTAGAGTCATGCTTAGTGGTTGAGAGTTGTCTTTGACTGACATTCCAGCATCTGTTGTAATATTTTAGTTGCTAAAAATCTACCACTCTTTTGCTCCCTAGGCAACGGCTGAACAGATGCGGCTTGCTCAAGTGATCTTTGATAAGAATGATTCAGATTTTGAAGCTAAAGTTAAACAGGTATGTTTCTATCAAAGGATACTGTGTTGTTTTCTTTTTTCCTTTATTCTTAGTTAAAAAAAAAAGTATTTTCTAGGAGGCTTAGTGGTTAAGAGCACTGGCTACTCTTCCAGAGGACTTGGGTTCAATTCCCAGCACCCACATGGCAGTTCCCAGCTGTCTGTAACTCTAGCTACAGGGGATCTGACACCTCATACAGACGCATGCAGGAAAAACATTGCATGCAACATAAAATAATAAATTTTTAAAAGAATATTTTTTTATGTATGTGAGGGTTTTACCTACATATTTATATGTATACCACATGCATTCATCTAAGGATGTCAAAAGGGGACATTAGATTTCCTGGAATAGGAGTTATGGATGATTATGAACCACCGAATGAGTGCTGGGAACTGAACCTGTGTTTCTGCAGCAGCCACAAGTGCTCTTAACTGCCAACTCATTTTTCTAGCCCCTGCACTTGATTCTTCATATACTTAAAAAGACAATTTTACTAGAAATTTTTAATTTGAAAATAAACTCATTGCTTAGTCTGAACTTGGATTCAATAATGATATTTAGGCCTGTGATCAAGTACTTCACACTAGCAGCTAGATGGTGAAATACAGCGTGGGCATGTTTATCTCAATGGCAGAGTTTCAGCAATTAGTGTGTTTGCATGTGACCGGTGGACTAGGCATTTGTGAGACCCACTGACAGTTCTGCACACTAGATGTAGAAAGTATAACTTTTGAGAAGGGAGGAATATTTTTTTCTAATTGTAGGAAGGAGACAAATTGCCTTTTTAAATGTCGGTGTGATTTCAAACTTCAGTTGACAGAGTATAGATTTTTTTCGGATAATGTTTTCATTTTAAGTTTCAACAAAAAGTCTTTTTGATAAGTTAACCTTAATTCCAAACCTTTCTTTACTGCTTTTTTGTCCTTCTAGAAAGCAGACAGGGCGCTCTTCCTAGTGTCAGATATTCCATTCTGAGTTGTGTTCCAATAATTGTTCTTCAGAACAGCATGCTTTTTGTTTGTTTTTGTTTGTTTGTTTGTTTTTCAAGACAGGGTTTCTCTGTATAGCCCTGGCTGTCCTCGAACTCAGAAATCCGCCTCCCAAGCGCCGCCTCCCAAGCGCTGAAACTAAAGGCGTGCGCCACCACCGCCCGGCCTGCTTGCTTTTTTGCTTTGTGGATTCCTTGTTCTTAAATTGCTGACATGAGGCTCATAGTAATTTTTTTGAAGTTCTCAAAAGTAATTGATTAAAAACCATGTGACTCATGTGGTTGGTACCCTCTGTAGACAGAAGCCCAAGGATTGTTTGGGTCTAGAGGTTTGAGAGCCACCTGTGGGGCATAGCCGTACCCCGTCTATCTACCTAATAGAAAAGTAAATGTATCCTACTTTCTCTTTATTTCTGATAGGGCATCTAGCTGTACCTAGGTGCCTTACAGAGCGAGGTTCTACTATTAGTTCTGTCAGTAAGCGAAGTCTGATTCTTATTGTCTGTCTTACTAGTTGTGTGTGTCAGATAGTACAGATAGCTTATCAATAGCTGAACACTAGGCAAGTGTGGTGCAGGTGTATGATCTCATCTATCATCTACTTGAAGGGCTGAGGTAGGAAGACTGAATTTGAATGGGTTCTCACTAAATCTGGTGGTTTTAAAAGGTAACAGGATTTATCTTACTGTAGAGTACTTACTTGTCTTGCACTCTCACAGTGAAGGGAAAATGTGAGCATCAAGCACAGGGAACCTATAAAGTGGGTGGAACTGGCGGTCCTTGCTCTGATGTAGAGCCCTGCTGTGTTTATTAGATCAGGAGGCCTCCTTTCTCCACTTCAGCCTATTCACTTTTGTAGTGCTGAGGATCAAGCCTCACACATCCTAGGCAAATGCTCTTATCACTGAACTACAGATGCAACCCACAGGATGTGTGTGCTAGATAGGTGTTCCTGTTAATTAGCCTTGGTACTACAGACGTGAATCTCATGAAATGTTGAAATCAAGCAGTTTTGAACTTGAGTACATGTTAAAATAAATTCCATTAATAAACAATACTTATGTGTCATAGATTTGTTCACTGATACTTTAGGATTGTTCTAATGAGGGAGATGCTATGAAGTTCGTTAGACTGATTAAAGAGAATGGGCTGAGATTTACTTTGCAGCTATAAGATGTGCTGAAGTTTCTAGAGACAATACTATGTTTAAGAGAGTATCTGTGACAGCTATTGAATTCTGCTTGTGAGACTTTAGGGTGTAACTAAATTTGCATATAGGATGTTGTAATTCGATTAGTGAATGCTGGCTATGTTCAAATGAAGTCCCAGTTAACATTTTAGGAATTAAAACTTTTCAAGTTCTTTGCTATTGACCTAAATTTGAGCATGATCTAGGAGTTCTGAGAATGTTGGTCTGTACATATGTTGTGCTGTTTTTTAAATCTGAGGGTTGTGGTGAACACTTTTAATCTTAGATTGGGAGGCAGAAGTAGGCTGATCAGTTATGAGTTTGAGTTCAGCCTCGTCTGTACAGCAGGTTGTTCCAGGCCAGCAACCACTACTTAATTAAAAAAAAAAAAAAAGACTAGTCTTTGAGGATGTTGATTGGTGGGTGAGTTTACTAGTATTATTTGGGGACCCAAGGGGCATGGGGGAATCTGAACCCGCTCTTTGAGCCTAAACTTACTAGAGTCTAGAAAAGGCTGGCCATCGTGTGGAAGGACAGTGTAATTGCTGTATTTGAGTAGAAGAATCACAAAGTTACTACTGAATGCCTTTCCCCCCCCCCCCTTTAACCATCATTTTCTGATTCTTTGACTAGCTTATGGAAGTGACGGGAAAAAATCAGGATGAATGCATCGTGGCCCTACATGACTGTAACGGTGATGTGAACAAAGCTATCAATATACTGCTGGAAGGGAATTCTGACACCGTGAGTATCCGTCACTGGGCCAGCCCAGTGTCAGGCTGCATTTTCAGTTATCCAGCAAGCATTCTTTGTTGTTGTTGTTGAAGACAGGCTTTTCTCTGGGTATCCGTGGCTGTCCTGGAACTCCCTCTGTAGACCAGAGTATCTGCCTCTGAGTGCTGGATAACAAGTGCTCTTAACAGCTGAACCATCTTTCCATCCCTTTCTGCCCTAATTCTCACATTTTCAGACAAACTGAAAACCAGGATTTGCTAACTCCTTATTAATGAATTTTGTTTTAATTTTTTTTTTAAAATTTTTAATGACGAAAACAAAAATATATGTAAAAGCGAAGCTTCTGGAAAAACCATTTGTTCTTCCCTGTCTTGCATCGCTCCTCAAATTTGACCTAGGCCTCCCGCCTGGCCTTGCATTTCAAAATTGGGTCCCTGAAGACATCCTTGTTGACAACAGTCTTGTCCAAGGGGATATCCACAAAGTACCTTGTGGGCATGGGGTGGTTGTAGTTATAAACTTTCATGAAGGACTTGATCTTGGATCGCTTGGCGATCTTCTTCTTACCCATGGCAGCTATCATTTTTCGGGGATAGCGGTCAATTCCAGCCACCAGGGCATGACTGTAAGGGCGGTCTGAGGTGCTGTCCTCAATTTTCTTCACGATCATGATGACGGCTTTGCGTCTGGAGTAGCGTCCGGCCAGGACCAGCACCACTTTCCTGGGTTTCATGAACTTGCCCATTTCGACAGCAAGGAGCCCGTAACCAGCAGACTTATTAATGAATTTTTTTCCTTTTTTTTGGTTTTTCGAGGCAGGGTTTCTCTGTGTAGCCCTGGCTATCCTGGAACTCACTCTGTAGACCAAGCTAGCCTCGAACTCAGAAATCCGCCTGCCTCTGCCTCCCAAACGCTGGGATTAAAGGCGAGCGCCACCACCGCCCGGCGTTTATTAATGAATTTTAATGAATATTCCATAAGCATGTTCTTTTGAGACCTAGTAATAGAGACCCTTACAATGCACAGGCATAGAAAATAAGTTGTAGTGCTTGAAAATCGTACAAGGATGTCCTCCGCTCTATTCCCTTAATTTCTTTATGGAAATTGGATTGTATTTGATTTACATTCTAAACTGAAACTATTTCATAGAAAGTTAAAACAAATAATACATCACCTAAAAGAAAATACAGCGATGAATACACTCAATATGGCTTTCTTGGGGCTGGAGAGATGGCCCGTTGGCTATGAGCATGAACTGCTATCTAGAGGACCTGAGTTCAGTCTCCAGAGCTCTTCTGTGGTAGTTGACAATGGCATGTAATTCCAGCTCCAGGGATGAACTTACACACACACACACACACACACACACACACACTCTCACACACACACACACACAGAGAGAGAGAGAGATCTGGTTAACATTTCGACTGGCTATAGGACATTGTGTGGGACATAGTTTCTTCCATGCTCTTTGCCATGGGTCTTACCTGGCAGCATCTGCAGTTGACTAACCAACAGCAATGACAGTCTTCCCATACTAACTGCAGTGGGGGTGACAGTGCAACACTAGGGTGGCCTCAGGCGTGCACCCACCGAGTCTCCAGGACTTGACCTGCTCTACCTTACCTAACTTCCTGTCTGGCTTTACGTCGCACAAATGGGAAAGAAATAAAATGTAAGTTTTGAAAGCTGTGTGACCACTCAGTGATTGTAGACTCTACTTTTTGATAGACTTCATGGGAGACTGTAGGAGGGAAGAAGAAGAATTTTGGAAGAGAAAGCTCAGAAAACAAAGAAAACAGAGAGAAGAGGACGGAGAGAGAAGCAGGTCGTGGACGGGGAAACAATAACCGCAAGGGAAGAGGTGGCAGCCGAGGCCGAGAGTGTGAGTGTGGCTCTTCTCGTGCTGTTCTCAGGCCCCTGAAGGCGACAGACTGACGACTGACCAACTGTAAACCCACTTGCAACGTCAGTTTCTCTGTCACTCGCTCCCACTGACACTGGGCACACAGGCACCGTAAGATCCTGTACAGACTCGGGATGCAGGCTCTTCATTCTTGTGCTCTCAGACTGGTTAGAAACCAAGTGAGCTGGGAGTGGGGTGGGTATAGGTTCATTCATTCATATGAAGCTGTTTTTTCTTCCCCTACATCTGTAGGTATAGACGTGGATTAAATCAATTAGAGATGTCTAGGAGTGTCTTCAATCCCAGGTAGAGGCATGTGGCTTCCTGTGAGTTTTGAGGCCATACAGATTTACATTGTGAGTTCCAGACCACCCAGGGTTACATAGTAAGAACCTGTCACCCAACTCCCCCCTCCCTACACAAAAAAATTAAAGGAGACAGATTCAGAAGGCAGTATTGTATTGTTTGAACAGTTTCCTTTGATCCATATTTTGACACCATTTTACTTGGAACAGTGCAGGAGAAAACTTGTTGCTGTGTAGGGAGTACCTGTGGCAACCGGTAGTAACAAAAAAACAGATTTTGAAACAGCTCACGGCCACGTAATATCTAATCCTAGAATTTGAGAACTTTTAGTAGGAAAATTGTGAGTTCCAAGCTAACCTGAGCTACATTGAAAAATCTTCTCTCAAAGAGCTCCCACACGTTTTTCTCCTAGCCCTTATGAAACTATTAACACTTTCAATATATAACTTGAGCTGGCTTTAACTAAGATTCCCCTTCATCCAGCAGTGAAATTACATAAACCCACTACTATTTCTCACTCTAATTTTTTTTGGGGGGGGGGTTTCTTGGTTTTTTTTTTGAGACAGGGTTTCTCTGTGTAGCCCTGGCTGTCCTGGAACTCACTGTGTAGACCAGGTTGACCTCGAACTCAGAAATCCTCCTGCCTCTGCCTCCCAAGTGCTAGGATTAACGGCGTGCGCCACCACCGCCCGGCTCACTCTAAATTTAAAAGAAAAATTACTGATTGTGTGTGGGTGCATGTGTCATGGTGTACATGTGTGGGTCTAAGAACAACTTTGGGGTTGACTTTTCTCTTCGTTATTTGAGTCCTGGGATTGAATTCAGGTCATTAGGCTTGGCAGGAGCCCTTACCCACTGAACCATGTTACCAGCTCTATTTTTAAATGAAGAATGAGAAATAAAGCATTTTAAATAATAGAAATATATAATTTCACAGAGAAACCCTGTCTCGAAAAACCAAAAAAACAAAACAAAAACAGAAATATATAATTTGGTGCTGGGAATTGAATCAAGGGCCTTTGCTTGGATTTCTACTTGACCACACTTCTAGCTCTTATATAATACTTGGTTTTTATTTTATTTTATTTTAGGTTTTTCGAGATAGGGTTTCTCTGTATAGCCCTGGCTGTCCTGGAGCTCACTCTGTAGGCCAGGCTGGCCTTGAACTCAGAAATCCGCCTGCCTCTGCCTCCCAAGTGCTGGGATTAAAGGCGTTTGCCACCACTGCCTGTCGGTTTTTAATATTTTGAGACAGGATCTCACTATGTAGCCTTGGCTGGCCTTAAACTCCCTGGGCTTTGCCAGCCCTTGACACCCAAGTGCTGGGATTAAAAGGATGGGCCACCACACCTGTCTTATACTTTAGTAATGTTGCCTAGAACTTGTTCCAGAGAGAAACAAAATTCAGAAATAGGAAGGGATGTGATAAATGTAAATGTACTACAGAAGAGACCTAGCTCATGCGAGCTAAGCAGCAACTAAAAAGCGGAGTAAATGATGTCAGTATCTCTTGACCAGGTTGTGTATTGTATGGATCCATTGGAACCAGAATGAATATGAAGCTGTTAAAGGCTAGAGTTCCATATGTCTTGCCATGCACAAAACAAACAATGAGAGAAAGAAAACCAAGAAATAATAGTAGCTAATTATAACACCTACTCAGAATGCTCATCGTTTACTCCTATCACTCAGGACCAAAGTATCATTTTCACATCCCCCCCCATCCCCGCTTTTGAGACAGGTCTCCCTCCATTTGTAGCCCTCGTTAGAATGTAGACTAAGCTGACCTTGAACTTGTGGGATTAAAAGAGAATATTGGGTTTTTGATTCTTCCTGTGCATTTTGTTCTTGGTTTTGTAAGTGCCTCATAAGTTTGGTAAGAGGTTTGAAAATGAAAATGCCTTTTCTGTTTCTCATATTCTGAATATGCCTTTTCTGGTAGTATGCTAAAAAGCCTGTCTCTTACACTTTACCTTTTGTTAAGGAATAAGTTCTGTGATGTATATAGCATTGTTTTATAGTAAGTATTGGTTTTGTTGTTCTTATGTAAAGAAAATTTATTTTACATGAGGGTACAAATAGAGAAAGTATTTGACCGTGTTATTTATTTATTTATTTAGACAAGGTCTCTGTATGTAGATTGACTGCCTTAGAGATTGATATGCAGACCAGGCTGGCCTCACAGAGGTTCTGAGTGTTGGGATTAAAGGCATGTGCCACCATGCTCAGCACCATGTTATTTTGATTTCATTTTTCTATGTGGATTGCACTTGGTGCCATTCCATATCCACACCTTCCTGCCTCTCTTTCTCCTTTCTTTTTCCTTTTCTTAAACACTAGGTCTGATTATGTTGTTCATCTGGCCTTGAACTTGAACTCACAATTCTCTTGGTTTTGCCTTTTGCCATCCGATAAGCCTTCTGTCGCATGCTTCCAGTTTTGTGTTACTTTTTATTTTTCTTTATTTCTAAATGTTGTTTACATTTTAACCTCTTTTTGACCCCCTGCACCACCACCCCCATCCCCGCTTTTGAGACAGGTCTCCCTCCATTTGTAGCCCTCGTTAGAATGTAGACTAAGCTGACCTTGAACTTGTGGGATTAAAAGAGAATATTGGGTTTTTGATTCTTCCTGTGCATTTTGTTCTTGGTTTTGTAAGTGCCTCATAAGTTTGGTAAGAGGTTTGAAAATGAAAAGTTGACATGTCTACTTTTTCCTCTGTAGTCAAAGTTGAAGAGAATGGGATTGATTGCAGCCAAGGAGACAAGCCTTCGGAGCGAGGCAAGCGGGCCCGAGGCAGAGGTGAGGGGGGAGGGCCAGGCCAACTGCTGCTGCTCTGACTTTCAAGGATGAGTGGAAATGCTTTATGAATGGATGTTCTCTACGATGGCTGTGAAGGAACCATTTAGATCATACTGGGATCTTTTGCTTTTGTATTTTGCTTTGGTTTTGTTATTTTTGGTGCTGAAGGTTGCCTGTCTTTGGTAAGAATTGGCTCCACCACTGAACCACACCTCAGATCCTGGATTATGTCACTTTGAAGAATCCTTTTGGTTATTTTCAGATGAATTGTGAAAACTACTTTTATATTAAGTTATAGTGGTGTGCAGATGCAATCCTAGCACTTAGGAAGCAGAAACAGGTATGAACAGTTCTGATATACATAGTTACACTACCAACAAATCAAGGATAGCTTATTATTTACTTGGGTGTTGGAGGGGGGTTGTTTTGTTTCCTGTACAGAGTTTCTCCATAGCCTTCGCTGTCTTGGAACTTGCTTTGTATACCAGGCTGGAGTCCAATTCAGAGATCTGCCTGCCTCTGCCTCTCGATTTCTGGTATTAAAGGCATGCGCCACCATTGCCAAGGCATTATTTATTCATATTTTAAAATGTTTTATTATGTCTGTGAACGTTTTGCCTGCATGTATATCTGTGTGCCCTGTGTATACAATGACTATGGGGGCCAGAAGAGGGCATCAGATACCCCTGAGAACGGGTGAGCTGCCATGTTGGCACTGGGGATGAAACTCAGGTCCTCTGGTGGAGAAACCAGTGCTCTTAACCACTTTGCCATCTCTCCGTCGTTTGTGATCTATCTTTCCTTTCCTTTCCTTCCTCCCTCCCTCTCCCTCTCTCTCTCCCTCCCCCCTCTCTCTCTCCCTCCCCTCCCCCCCGTCTCTTTCTCTCTGTCTGTCTTTCTCTCTCTCTCTCTCTCTCTCTCTGGAAAAAAAGGCTCATACTGTAGTCTATGATTGTTGAGAAGTCACCCTGTAGCCCAGATTGGCCTGAAACGTTGCTTCATTTAATCATTTAATAACATACATATAAAAATACAACTATATTCTACAATTGTGTTTTTTAAAGGATTTGGACGTGGCAGGGGCAGAGGGGCAGGAAGGTTCTCCGCTCAAAGCATGGGGTAAGTCACAGCCATCCCATTGCTATAGTTATTTCCTAGTTGTTCTAATTTATCTGCCTCTGACCTGTCTATAATTTATCTCAGTTAGAGGTTGTTGTTCTTCTGAAGGGTTTTCTAACGACAGTACAGATAGTGTTGTTGTTGCAGTAAATGCTAAGTCAGGGTTGAGGCCTCTGCGCTACTGGCTGTTTGGATAACTTTATTGATGTGGTGAATGTGCTGCACATTGATGTTACGTCATCCTTCTCTCTCTAACATAACGCCCCTCTCCTCATGAAGTTACTAAGATGCCTCCAGACATCAATGTTCCCTAGGGAGTGGGCATATGTGCATAATGTCCTCAGTTGCCTAGTTGCAAGCCATGTACAGATGCTGCTGAATCTAGCCATTCTACACGAATGTTTATGTGAAAATGATACTTTGGTCCTGAGTGATAGGAGTAAACGATGAGCATTCTGAGTAGGTGTTATAATTAGCTACTATTATTTCTTGGTTTTCTTTCTCTCATTGTTTGTTTTGTGCATGGCAAGACATATGGAACTCTAGCCTTTAAACTCGCAGCATTTCTGTTTGTTTACCTGGTGTTCTTCTGTGTACATCGTAACATGGACCTAGCCTGTCAATCCTCCTAGTTCTTTTACCTCTGAACCATCTCACCAGCCCTTTCAATGATAATACAAAGAAGTGTGAACAAAACATTTCTTTAGCTACATCCATATATGAAGAACATCATACTATTCAAATCCACAGTTGGTGCTGGAGAGATGGTTCATCGACTACTAGCACTGCTGTTATTGGAGAGGACTCGGGTTTGGTCCAGCACCCAGGCCTTACATCATATCTTTTTTTTTTTTTAAGATTTATTTATTTATTTATGTATTTATTATATGTGAGTATACTCTAGCTGTCTTCAGACACTCCAGAAGAGGGAGTGAGATCTCATTACAGATGGCTGTGAGCCACCATGTGGTTGCTGGGATTTGAACTCAAGACCTTTGGAAGAGCAGTCAGTGCTCTTTAACCTCTGAGCCATCTCTCCAGCCCCCTTTACATCATATCTTACAACCATTTGTAACCCAGTTCCAGGGAATCTGATGCCCTCTTCTGGACTCTGTGGGCAGGGAGCATATATGTACATGTAGGGAAAACATTCATACACAGAAAATAAAAAGAATCTTAAAAATCTTTGTGTATTATGACAGACCCTTCCTTAATGTCAACACCAAAGCAAGAGACCAGCACATTTCTGAGTTCAAGGCGAGCTTAGTCCTCATAGCAAGTTTCAGGACAATCTGAACTTTGATTCTGACACAAGGGATAGGAAACATGTTCACTCTTGATGTGTTAGTTCTCATTGGGACCTTTTAAAAATATGTAATGTTATGTGTGGGCTTGAGTGTATGTTTGTGTACCATGGGCATGAACGTGTCTGTGAGACCAGAAGAGGTTTCCTAGGTACTGGAGTCCAGGCCATTTTGAGCTTTCAAGTGGGTGCTGGGTATGGAACCTGCCTCCCAAGTCCTGCAAGAGCAGCAAGTGCTCTTAACTACTTTGAACCTTCTCTCTGCTCCCTTCATTGGAAATTTTCAATGGTGTTTTTTCTAGGCTGGAAAGGCTTCCAGGTCTTATCACTTTTTAGGATGCCAAAGACCATATTGTAGAATCTTGAAGGGCATTTATACAAGAGTAGGTAGATGATCCTGAAGTAATGTCGAAGATATGTAAGCTTGGCTGGAGATGTAGTTGATAAAGTGCCTCCCTAGCACAGGCAAAGAAAGTTCAATCCCCAGCACACCATAAAAGTGGGCATGGTGGTATAAACTTATAATTCTAGGAGTATTGTTGTGATATATCCACTAGAGAAGACCACTGGGACACAGTTCAAGCCAATAGAAACTTTTTTTTAAAAAAAGATTTATTTATTTATTTATTATATGTAAGTACACTATAGCTGTCTTCAGACACTCCAGAAGAGGGCGTCAGATCTTGTTACAGATGGTTGTGAGCTACCGTGTGGTTGCTGGGATTTGAACTCAAGACCTTCAGAAGAGTAGTTAGTGCTCTTGACCGCTGAGCCATCTCTCTAGCTTTTATTAGTAACTACTCCAGGTGTTTGAGACTGAGTTGCAGTTCTGAGCATTTCTCAGAATGGGCTTTTAATCACAAAACAGACATTCCTGGGTTGATACCCTTCAGTTAGCCAGAAGGGGAACTACAGAAGCAAAGAGCAAGGTCAGTATATTTAGGGACTTTCCCCAAAACAAAATGGAGGAGGTCTGTGTTCTCCTTTTGATAGGTGGTGCTGCCTGTGTGCTGGGTCCAAGACCTGAATAGTACTTCCATTATGGTTTCAGTTGTGTTATGGTCTGGGGATCCGTTCCAGTATCAGAAGTTCAAGGTCATCTTTAGTTACATAGTTTACAGGCATCCTGGGATACATGAAGCAGATCCTGTCTTCAAGAATGATAAGGCTCATGTCTTTAATCTTAGTAGGGGAAGGAGTATTTATGTGAGTTTGAGGCTTGCCAGTGCTACATTGTGATACCCTTGTCCAAAAAAACAAAAAATGAAAATATTGAAATCATTGGGCCTAGAGGTTATTAAAGGTCCTTGTTACCAACACTTTTTAAGTTCTGTCCCTGGGACCTTTAGGGGTAGAAGGAAAGTGTGCTGCAGCACATGTGAGTGTCCACACTAAATAAAACAGTCTTGTATGAGGCTGGTCGGGGTGTGACAAGCCTTTAAGGCCAACATTTGGGGGTGGGGGAGCAGGCAGATTTCTGTAAGTTTAAGGCCACTCTTGGTTTACATATTCAGTTCGAATACTGCCATGGCTACATTGAAAGACCACGTCTAAAAACAAAACAAAATACAACAGTGTAACCCAAACAAAGACCTTCACTATATGAGGTGCAGAAAGTATAAAGTGTAAAGAATATCTACATCACAGTGGCTTAAAGAGTTAGCTGTTATCCAGTAGTAGGGGGAGAAGTCTGTTATAGCAGCCCTTTGAAGGAACTGGAGCTTATTTGGTTTTGAATATTTTCTTTTTTTCTATTTCTTGTTTTACAGACAGAGTCTGTCTATGTAGCTTTGGCTGTCATGATGCTTGCTATATGGACCAGACTGGCCTTGACTCTCAGAGATCTGCCTGCCTCTGCCTCCCCAATACTGGCAAAGTTTGGTTTATTTTGTAATTTTGATGCTTGCAAGCTTTAGTTGCTTGTTTCTTTACTTCAACCCCCCAGGACATTCAATCCTGCAGACTATTCAGAGTCCATGTCTACAGATGGCTGTGGGACAAAGTTGGTAGTTTGGGAAGCTGCTCAAAACGGTACAGATGAGGGACCTGGTAAGTGGTTCTTTTGTATTGTTTTTATTAGAAGTCTTTGTTCTGTGTCTGTTTTTGAGAAATAGTAGTCATTGTAGCTTAAACTGACCTTGAATTTTCAGTGATCATCTTGTTTCATCTTCTAGAATTCTGGGATTTCAAGACTCATCACACCCATTTTCAGAGACTCTTTTAGGGTTGATTGGGGGTGGAGTATGCGTGCAGTGTGTGTCTGTCTTGCCTGTCTGTGTCT
Source organism: Tokudaia tokunoshimensis (assembly GCA_036184795.1). Taxonomy (NCBI): domain Eukaryota; kingdom Metazoa; phylum Chordata; class Mammalia; order Rodentia; family Muridae; genus Tokudaia; species Tokudaia tokunoshimensis. The sequence continues at coordinate 29,314,835 of BTHU01000005.1, read as the reverse complement.
CTGGGTGGGGGTGTGCATGGGAGTCTGGTGCTTGTAGAGATGAGAATGGGGTTGCTGGTATTATAACCCACCTGACATGGTGGTAGGGACTGAGTGCAGAGCCAAAGGCAGCAGGCATCCATGACTGCTAAGTGTCTCTCCAGCCCCGAGGGCTGAGTCATGCCTGTAGTTCCCAGAATTGGGGGATCTGTAGTAGCTGGCTTGCAGTGAGTTCGTAGCCGATCTGGACTGTGGAGTGAGACCTTGTCTAAAGAAATGTTTTATGTTCCTATTATGTAAGCATGCTGGATGGAGAATACTCCAACTCCTTTTAGTTGGTTGTTGCCTTCAAAGCCTCTGAATGGAAAATTTAATTGACAGCCAGGTGGAGTGTCTCATGTCTATAATCTCAACACCTGGGAGGTTGAGGGAGGAGGGATCACTGTGAGTTAATAGGCCATGGACTTACAGTACAAGTACAGTACCAAGCCAACGTGGACAAGAAAAGTAATAATCTCATTGATGAAGTCTGATCTGCCTCACCCCTCATGTGCATAAGAGGCAGCACATATAAATTCACACTGGTTATTGAGAGGTTTATATGTGCTGTTTTATATATGTGCAAAATTTGTGAGGAACCACTTCAACTTTATAACAACTTACCTCCCTTCTGTAATAGTAACTTTTGTTCTCCAGTTGTAATTGTCTCTGAAGCTTATTTAACTATTTCTCCAGCCCTGTCTTTCCTTTATAAAAATGTCATAAAATCAAGTCCTGCTTTGTGTCTTAGAATGCCTTTAAACCACCGATCTTCTCTGAAGAACTGGAGCAACAGGAGTGTGCACCACTTCCCACTGGAGAGGTTGACGAAGGATTACGTTTATTGGTGTATTTTATACATGCTAGTCTGAGGACCACATGCATGCGGTGCTTGAATAGGCCAGAGACCATGGCCTTCCCAAGGCTGGAATTATGGGGGGTTGTGCACTGCCATCTGGGTGCTGGGAATCATATTCTAGTCCTCTGGAAGAATAGTCGGTGCTCTTCAGATTAACTGCTTAGTCATTTCCAGCATCAGGAGAAGATATTACTGAAAGTACTTAGCATTCTGGGTGGTTTAAAATTTAAATGTTGATTTCATTTACCTATTTATTTACTCACTTAACTTATATTTGAGGTTTTCCAGAGCAGGTTTCTCTGTGTGGCCCTGACTGTCCTGAAACTCACTGTGTAAACCAGAGATGCACCTGCTTCTGCTTCTTTAGTAGCTGGTATTAAAAGCATGCACCGACATGCTCAGCTCTTTCTATTTTTCTGAAATTTATAAGTAAATAGTTGTTAGTTGTTTACCTAGAAATCTTCTAGTGAGTAATTCATGGTAGTCAAATTAACTCCTGAGGCTGTATTTATGTAATTTAGACAATAAATTAGTAATATATATATATATATATATATCTCCCAAATTATGAATTTAGAAGCGGCAGCCTTTCATGGTGGCACCCAGCTCTAATTCCACCATTCAAGAGGTAAAGGCAGGACGATCTGAAGTTGAAGGTCAGCCTCAGCTGTATGATTAGTTTGAGGTTAGGTAAAACCCTGTCGCAAACAAGCAAGCACATGCATAATTCATGCCACCATCTCAGAAGCATAACATAGTTAATGATTTACGAATGATGTATGGAGAAGACAAAAGCTATTCATTAATATTAGTAAAGCTCTAGTGTTCAGATGTGGCAGAATTTAGGCTGAGGGGCAGAAGGATCACAAAGATTGAAGACAACGTAAGTACTTTGTGATAAATATTTGAAAAAAATAGGGGATGAGAGTTATTTTGACACACAATTTCAGAAGCTTCAATTTGTGGGGTTTTTTTGTTGTTGTTTTGTTTTTGTTTTTTTGGGTTGTTTTTTTTTTTTTTTGAGACAGGGTTTCTCTGTGTAGCCCTGGCTGTCCTGGAACTCACTGTGTAGACCAGGCTGGCCTCGAACTCAGAAATCCTCCTGCCTCTGCCTCCCAAGTGCTGGGATTAAAGGCGTGTGCCACCACCGCCCGGCAGAAGCTCCAATTTGTAATGGCAGACTTTTTAACATTTTGAGGCAGAGAATCTTTATGTAGACCAGGCTGGCCTCAGGCTCCCAGGTGCTGGGATTCCCACACTCAGCCTGCTTGCTTGCTCTCTTCTCTTCTCTTCTCTTCTCTTCTCTTCTCTTCTCTTCTCGTCTCGTCTCGTCTCGTCTCTTCTCTTCTCTTCTCTTCTCTTCTCTTCTCTTCTCGTCTCGTCTCGTCTCGTCTCGTCTCGTCTCGTCTCGTCTCTTCTCTTCTCTTCTCTTCTCTTCTCCTTTGCTAAGTTCACGATGAGCATCAAGACAAGCTGAGTGTAGAGCAATCTTACGCTCGCCAGGAGTCAAAGAGTGTATGCCTCCCAAGGTCACACTCACTCTAGGGACCTACTCCCAGTTAAGTTTCATTTCCCGTGGTTTCCAGAATAGCCCAGCATATGATCCATCTGGGACACACCCTTCTGTACATGAGTCTTTTAAAGGACATGCCATATACAAACCATAATAATCTAAGAAAAACTTCTCAGAAATTACTAGTAAAATTCATACTACTTGATGAGACACATCAAGAAAAATAATTGGTTTCATACATTATAGATGATATCAAAATATACTTTAATGCCCTCAGGTGTGTTCAGGTTACAGGTGTGATGTCCAACACCATTTCTTTTTTTTTTTTTTCCAACACCATTTCTTATAAAAGAAATATAAATTGATAACAACTTTGAAGTGCTATCTATGTGATTTTGTTAATATTAACAAGCTATTAGAAAGTAGAGTATAGTAAGACAAAAATGATAATATGTATCCTAGCAGTAAAAGGGTTTGCTCACAATACACACAGCCCTGGGTTCAATTCCTAGTACCACCTGATTAAACAAAAGGAAAATATCAAATGCTAAGGAATAAATTTAATGGTAACATGAGATCAATAAATTTCTATCTAGAAACATATATATATATATATATATATATATATATATATATATATATACACAATATTGAGTGAAATTAGAAACAACATGGAACATTTTTAAAAAATTTATTCATGAATGTTTTTGTGCCTTTATGTGTCTGTGTGCCATGTGCATGTCTGGAACCCAAAGGTTGGTTGAGGCTATTGATCCCTAGAGACTTGAGTTGCAGCAGGTTGTGAACATGGTGTGGGTGCCAAGAATTGCGTCTGTGTCCTCTGCAAGAGCAGCAAGTGCTCTTAACCACTGCATGAACTTTCTAGCTCCAAAGAAAATATTTTAAACCTATTATAAATTTGAATTTTAACTGACTCCTATCTTTGAATTTAGTAATCTATAGTAATCCTTCTCATAAACTTCCAGTCTCTTTAACAAGTCAAATTACATGATATCCTGACTCAGAAGAAAAGATTTATTAATAAGTAATTTATTTGTTTTGGTGTGTATGTATGTGTGTGTGGGGAGGAGTGTGATATTTTTAAAGTTTGTTATTTTGAAGGACTCACTCTATAGTCAAGCTAGCCTGAAACTCATAATGTGCTGTAGGCTAGTCTGAAGCTCATCGAAAGCCTTCTGCCTTAGCTCCTTTAGCTCTGGATTTATTATTGCTAGCTTTAGGTGTTATTTATTTTATTATACTTATTTGCATGTATGTGTGTAAGCTTGGGTATTCTTATGGAGAGAAAAGAGAGCTTATGAGTCAGTTCTTTTTACTGTGTGGATCCTGGCGTGATTGAATTTAGGTATATAAAGGTTGGAAACAACCTTTATATAATAAAGGTTGTATCTTTATCTCCTGAGCCATCTTGCTGACCTATGAGATCTAATTTATAGCAAAATTTAATCTTTTTTAGTTGCAGAGCAAGTTGAATTTTAATAAATGCACACAGAATTGTAGCCACAATTAAAACTGAGATTTCTAATAGCAATAAATAATTATAGAATGAATAAAAATGGATTATTTCAAAAGCCTAGTGTCTTTTATAGCTGGGGATGTAACTATACTCTGGTAGAGTGTGTTCTTTCCATGTGCAAGGCCCTAGCATTGAAGGAAAAAAACAAGTTATTGTATGTGAAAGCTTTGTTTATAGAGCATATGCAACACAGTCTTTCTTTGCAGATGACCCAAAAACGAGGAATGTGTTCAGAGTTGGAGCTCACATTGCTGCAGCACTGTTTCCCTCAGGTTGATGGGTATTGATAGATAGCTCAAGCACAAATCAGATCTCAGCACGCTTTTGAATTCGTTCTAAAAACCACATGAAACAGTATTTACAGCAGTCTGAACAATTGTGAAGAAACAAACATTAACTCAAGAACTTAATCTCAAATTACAGTTATTAGGCAGTGTGCAGCTAACAGGAGTGTAAATGGACAGATTGACAATGTATTCTACTGGAAATCTAGAGTCTCCTGTCTAGCTGATTGGGGCAAAGATTTGCTATTTCAATGTTATTCATTACAGTGAATGCAGCCTAGCAATCGCAAGTGAGAAAATGGGCCCAAGTGAGACCTATACACATTCTAAAAGAAGATAGCCAATCTTAATGAGTCATCAAGAACTTAGGTCTATGTTCTTGTGCCCATGGGTGTGGGTTCTTATGCCCATGTGCATACCTGCAATAACCAGAACTTGGCACCATGTGTTGTACTTCATGCTCTCTGCCTTTTGATTTTTTTCCCCCCTCATTTTGTGAGGGAGTATGAGTATGTACACACAAGCTGTGGAGGTTAGAAAGCTTTCCACCAGTGGATTACAGGAAATGTACTCAGGACATCAGTCTTCACAGCAAGTGCCATTACTCACTTAGCCATCTTCCAGACCCTAAGATATCAATCCAGCATAGTAAGATATTTAATAAATAGAACCAGTTACATGAAATAAAAATCATCATAAGTACTATATGAGTATTGTTGATGTTTTATTTCTAGAATTTTCCATTCAGTGGTTTTGGGCCTTGCTCTCTCTATGAGGAGAGACTGCTGTAATACATTAATTTTATTTCATGTGCTGATCTGATCAATTTCTCTTGTTTTCATATACTAAAAGCTTACTTTTTATTTTGATTGACAGAAGGGCCGGCAAAGTCTCTTAGTATATCTCAGGAACTACCGAGTAAAAGTTCTTATGGACTTAAAGGTATGAGGAATGTTTTGTTTTGAAATTTGCATTGTTATGTATCATGTAGAACTGAGTGTATCATTCATTGGTTGGCTCTTCATATAGACTTCCTAATGAGGCCTAGGTTTGAGTTTGGCCCCGGTGCTACATAAGGAGGTGTGGTCCATTGGTTGAACAGAGTTTGAGGCCCTGCTCAAAAGAAAAGAAATAAACGTTTGAGACTTCTGGGTAAATGCACCACCCGTCACCAATCTTAATGAGTTTGATCCCGGGGACCCACAAGAAGGAGAGAACAGACCCTTACAAGCTGTTGTCTGACCTCCACATTCATGCTATAGCGCCTGTGACCTACCCCACTCCCACCACAACATAAATAAAACTAATACTTTTTTTTTTTTTTTGGTTTTTCGAGACAGGGTTTCTCTGTATAGCCCTGGCTGTCCTGGAACTCGCTCTTTAGACCAGGCTGGCCTCGAACTCAGAAATCCGCCTGCCTCTGCCTCCCAAGTGCTAGGATTAAAAGCGTGCGCCACCACCGCCCGGCAATACATTTTTAAAAAGTAAAGATGTGTGGTTCCTAGACAATGGTTTTGGGCTGAGTGAGGTGCTTATGCAACTTTAATGTCAGCACTGCAGGCAGAGGCAGGTGGGTCTCCTCAAGTGCAAGGCCAACCTGTTCTACACAGGGAGTTCTGGGATAGCCCAGATCCCATCTCGCACAAACAACAGTAAAGAAAAGGAAGAGGAGGGGGAAGGGAGGAGGAAGGAGATAATGTGTCACTCTTGCAAAACAAGCATGTGTTTACATTGTTCATTGTACTCCCGATTATGAATGAATGAGACTCACACTATGGTTATATTATTTGACTTTGACAGTTACTGGGGGGATAACCCCTAATCTACTTTTCTAACTGTTGGTCTGGCTGCTTGCCCAGTGGTGTGCCCCAGATACTTGCTGATCCATCTCCCTCTCAAGTTCTCCTCCTTCCACTCTCTGCAGCACCCAACCAAGTAACTCAAAACCTGCCTACCTCTATCTAATCCCTCCAGTAATTGGCTATACCATTTTTATTTAACCAATAATTTTAAATTAAGGAACAAGATTTGCACAACAAAATCTAATAAATGTGAGAATTTACTCATAGGCAAGTAGATCTTTGGGTACAGAATTTTAGCATTACAGTACATGGCCAGTACAGACCAAATCTCAACAGTTCTTATCTTCCTCATGGCCTCCCTCTCACTCATTCCTCCTGGGCTTTTAGTTTCTGAATTGCTGGGCCTGAACCCAGAGCATTGCATACATAGACTGTAAATACTTAACTAGTGAACTAGATTCTCAGCCAGCTCAACCCAGACATACTGTTGGAGGCTGCAAAGGATGTCCTCAAAGTTATCCCATATGTTTTGGGGTATAGGACATTTCTGAAATTCAGTCATTTGCATCAAATTCTTAATATAAAATTGGAGTGTTCTAGAATTGCTAAGAATTTGAGCTCACCTCTTTGCATAGCCGGTGAGGGGCATTTTGATGCTACTGGGTGTATGACTACGGCAACACATGCTTCCAGCTTTCCCCAGCATTTCCTGATAGAGCAATTATGGTGTTCAGCTCTCCTGCCCACAGCTACTATTATGCATTATGTCTTTCTGCTTGGAAGCCAACTCAAGTTTCTCACCTGATTATGCATGGCCTCATTTGTGTTAATTCTGGACGTAGAACAAGATGAAATTTATAGCAATGAGACGTGAGCTCTGCAGAAGACCATGTGGTATTGCTAATATTTTTTAATCTTGCTCTCTAAATCTGATGGTCAGATTTAGATCTGATTTAATCTTCATAATAGGCCTAGGGCAGATGTGAATTATAATAGTGTTCCTTTAAATTTCTTATTTTACTTTTATGAGATAGTTTTATGTTCATGTGTGTACACATGCATGAAAATACATGTATGTGTAAGCTGAAGTCATATTTGGGTGTCATTTCATAGGAGCCATATCTTTTGTGTTTTGAGACTGGGTCTCTCACTTAGCTTGGAGGCTCCAGTAGGCTCAGCTGGCTGTCCAATGTGCCTCAGGAATCAGCCTATCATCATCACTTCTTGAGGACCAATCATAGACCAGCATTTCCACCTTATTTGTTTGTGTGGAGGGAAACACACTGAAAATAAGCGCTCAGAGAGCCTGGGGGAGGACACTAGGTGTCTTACTCTATTGCTTGCCACCCTATTCCATTGAGGCAGGGTTTCTTTCTGAACCCGAAGCACACCACACTGGATGAGCAGTGAGCTCCTGGTGTTGCACTGCCTGGCCATGCTCAGCCCTGACCTGCCGTTCTTCAGGCTTGCACAGCACAGCAAGGGCTCTTACCGACTGGTCTGTGTTCAGCCCCTGAGTACTTTTTTATTTTAATCATGGATACTGAGTATGGATTTCAAGCCCTCATATGTTTTTTTGTTTGTTTGTTTTGTTTTTTGGACACAGGGTTCTCTGTATAGCCTCCTACCTAATACCTACTCAGTAGACCGGGCTGGCCTCAAAGTCACAGAAATCCACCTGCTTCTGCCACCTGAATGCTGGTGTTAAAGGAATGTGCCACTACATCCCAGCAAATTCTCATACTTGTAAACACTTCACTGGTTGTGCTAACCCTTCAGCCGTGTGTGTGTGTGTGTGTGTGTGTTGGCAATGCCAGAAATTGAACCATGTGTTTGCTAGGAAAGCAGTCTGGATCCTGCCCTGGTATTCCATTTTATTTGTTTGTTTATTTTATATTGTTTGTTTGAGACAAGCAGGGTCTCACTATATAGTCCTTACTATCCCAGAACTATATATACCAGGTTGGCCTTGAACTTACAGAGCTCCCTCCTAACTGCTGGGATTGAAGGTGTGTCTCACCATATTATAGTATTTAATTTCTAAATAATGTAAATCATAAATAATAAATCATTGATTGTATATATCTTTAGCATGTTTGCATGTTTTCTTACAGCAGAATTGCTAAAATACTTTGTAAATTGCTGTTTGGGAAATTTGATTTAAGCATATAGTTCGGGATATTTTATATAGAAATATTTGATTTATGTCACTAATAGATTTAAAGAAATTCTGTTTCTTGGACTTTTAAGTAAATACACAGAATCATTAAGTCGTTAGAGTTATGGGTGACTTTGGGCTGTACTGTTTCTTGTTCCCTGTCAGGTGCCTGGAAGAATTCTGTGGAAGAGTGGACGACAGAAGACTGGACTGAAGATGTAAGCGTCTGGCATCCATTCAGACCTTTCTTCCCCTTCTTCTTGCTGTGGCACGACATCTCTGCTGCACAAAAGGCCCGGGCCACGTCATCATCTTAGCTTTTAGTTCTTTTGCTTCTGTCCCTTCTCAAATATTTGAGTTCTTTTGTTTGTTTGTTTGTTTTTGTTCTTTTCTTTAGCACATGGATCTCAGAAGTTGTTATTTTTAGGTTTTTGTTTGTTTGTTGAGACTCTGTCTATATATAGATAGCCTGGCTGTCCTAGAACTTAACCAAACTGGTTGAACTCAATCCTCTGCCTCCAAGGTGCTGTGGTAAAGGCATATTCTGGTACACCCAGCTTTTTTATATTTAAAGATTGACCTTGAGCTCATAGGTCTGCATGCCTGTCTCCTGGGATTAAAGGGGTGCACCAACATGTCTGAATCTAAACTGGGTAGGAACTTGTCCCCTAAATCTCTTAATCTGTTATCTCTAGAACATAGGATTCAGTTCCATTTCACTTCCTGGTGTCCCTTTAATATGTGAACCATATATATTTATATTTTTTCATTCTAAGTGTGCTATGCTTGTTCAAAATGTTCTTCATGAGACTTAACCAGAGAACAAAGTCTCTGCTGGGCTCTTTTGAGAATTCCTTTGCCAATGCAATTAATATAAATCTTAGACTCAGGTAGACTCTTTTCTTCACCAATGTCTGTAGGCCACATTCTAAAATTTTTCTCCACTGAAACCTCTTGTGCCATGTCTGCACAGTTCAAATCATACTCAGCAACAAAGTCTTCCATATTCTTACTAGGATAGCCCATTGAGCCCTACTTACAGCATTCCACTGCTTTCCAAAGTCTCAAAATTCACATTCATCCAAATAAAAGCATGGCTAGGCCTATCACAGCAATACCTCAGTCCCTAGTACCAACTTCTGTTTTACTGCTGTGAAGAGACACCATGATCAAGGCAAGTCTTATAAGGACAACATTTAGTTGAGGCTGGCTTGCAGGTTCAGAGGTTTAATGCATAATCATCAAGGCAGGAGCATGGCAGCATCCAGGCTGGAGGAATGCCCCCCCCACACACACACACATACACATACACACACCACCACCACCACAGTGACACACCTACTCCAACAAGGCCACACCTCCAAATAGTGCCACTCCCTGGACCAAGCACATACAAACCATCGCAGGTGTTTTGTCTGAAAGCATGTCTATATATATATCACGCATGTCCAGTGTCAGCAGAGGCCAGAAAGACATTAGATCCTTGGGAGCTGGAGTTGGTTAGCAATGAGTGTTAGCAGCTGTGTGGGAATGAACCTTAGAAAATAGATTGCAGGCCTGAGCTCCATAATTGTGTGTTAGTGGGACCTGGAGTATAGTTATGTGCCTACATGTGGGAGCTGTAACAAATGTGACAGTTAAAGGCTTCTGAATACAAGGGACCTAAGACTAATGTGTAATATACCATGTGGCTTCTGTGCAGTCTTGGTTCTGGACACAGATCACAGATAAATGCTGGCTCAGGTTAGGGCCTGTCATGTGTCATGAATTGCGGTGTGTTCACTGAGTACAATTCTGTTGTCACCCGTACTATAAATGTTTACCATGAAAATAATGATGTCATTCTCAGCATGGAAACCTCTTTAGGATATAACTCAGGGGTGTATTCCTGTTTCAGTTGCTCAGTGGTTCATAAAAATGGTTAATTTTGCCTTGGAATTACAACACAATTTCCAACAATTTCTAAAGTATCCCATTTTATATGGTATACTTAGGTGAGGTTTTTCCAATATTGATAATTATAAAAGCGTATCCGTGAGCTCTCCAAAAGGTTGACGATGCTACACCTAAGTCAAAATTTAAACATTTTTAAAAAATTAATTATTGGTGCAGAAAGAACTGAGCGTTCAAGTGTAGACCAAGAACATACTTTGAAATTGATGCCTTGAGCACACATGTACAGGCAAATGCTCACATAAAATACAAAATGAAACTTTGTATTTGAAACTTTGTAAAGCCTCTGACTTTAAAATGAAATAAAGACTACTAATCAACCAATGAAATAGAAGACACCAAAGCACCCACCTTCCCTAAATTCCCTGCTTTTCAGCACTCCAGTTCTCTGGTGTCACCAAAAATGGCTGACTGAGGCTAGGAGTTGGAGGCGGGTCCCTGTCATGTGAGGTTAGTCCTGCAGGTATACTGAGCTGAGACTCCATCACTTGGGAAGATTCCGATGGTTTTGTATGTTTCAGTCCTTTAAGCACCCTCTGGCGACCATAATGAGGCCTCGAGGGCTCCAGTCAGATATGCTTTGGTTTGTATTGTGCAAACAAAGCGTAACGTTCTTTTACTCCTAACTTTCCATACAGCTTTCTGAAACAAAAGTATTCACTGCTTCATCTGTTCCAGCAGAGAATCATGTCGCACCTGGGCAGAGGTAAAAGCTTTTGCTGTTTTTTCTTTTATCTTTTTTCTAATTCAAAGCATAATTAAAACTTTATTTTTTAGGACAACTGTTTACCTCTTTTACTCAAATCCTTCAATTTCTCCTTCACTCCTCTAGTATCCTTTATCTCCCCTCCCCACAGTGCTCGGAGCCAGCTTTGTTTACTTACGTCTTATTACTTGTGTCCAGTGGTGATTGGATGACAGCTCTTCTTGTGATTTGTTAGCAGTTTGGTAGAGATTATGCTAAACCTAGTTATAACTGGGTTAGCTATTCACATTAGTAACTATTTACCATAGTTATTAATTACTGTAGTAATTAGTAATATTATATCATAGTTATCTATTTACATTAGTAAACTTATTTCCTGCTCTTCGAACAGCCCAGACTGCCTGCTTGTTAGAATTCTTCCTGCCTATGCCTCCAGAATTCTGGGTTTATCTCATTATTCTTAGCTAAAGCAATTACTTATTTACTTATTCGAAGAATAAGCCAGGTGGTGTTGGCACATGCCTTTATTCCCAGCACTAAGGAGGCAGAGACAGGTGGATCTCTGTGAGTTCAGGGACTAGTCTAGAAAATTCTAGGACAGCCAGTACTACACAGAGAGACCATATCTCAAAAAAAAAAAAAAGGTAAACTTACTACATTAAATACTTTGATGTTATGCATTTGTTTAGATGGTCTCTACCCTAGTTTAAGTGTCATTTTGAATAGGTATATTAAAAATTCCAGAAGAAGAAGGGCTTCAGAGGTTAGCATGCTTTGTGTGTCTGTGAGAATGTAGCGTCTGGAGATTACAGTACAGACACCCCTGGTTGTTCTTCAGGAAAGCTGTCCACCCGGAAAACACTGCTTTGCGTTTGTCTGTTCACTTATTTGTTTGCTTTTGTGTGCTTGTTAGTGCATCCATGTTTGTGCATGTGAATCGTGCCTATGTGTCAAGGCATCAGCGGGCATCTTGTGGGGTTCTGTTTTCTCCATCATGTGGGTTTCATAGATCAAACTCAGGTTATCTAGCTTTGAGTGACCTGCCTTTACCCAGTGAGTCATGGTGTTGGCCCTGACCCATTTAGTTTTCCTTTATTGAGATAAGTTTCTCAGGAAGTAGGTACTCTTAAGTAGGGTAGGCTGGCCTGACCAGCATGCCTAAGAGCCACATGTCTCCTTTCCAGTGCCATCATGCCCTGCATTTTTTCATACAGCTTTTGGATATCAAACTCAGATCCTTGTACATGCAAGGGCATCTCTTTACTGACTGAACTATTTACGATGCAGCCCTCAGGATAATCACACTCTTCAGGCTGATTGGACAGTCGGACTTGCCAGTTTGCTCACTTGTCACCTCAGCACTGTAAGGCTGGTGGAAAAGCATCATGACTTTAAAGATGGTTTCTTGTATACTGAGACTGCACACACGTGTACACATAGCTGAGTTACTTTGTTTCCCTTTGTCGTTGTGCTGTGTAGTCCAGGCTGCTCTCTTCCAGCACTTGGATCACCTCAGGTATGAGTCCGTATGCCAGACTGCAGTGAATGCTTACAGTAAGGACTGCTGTTTCCACAGTAACTCTAAGCACCTTTGAGATTAACTCCTACAGCTGTTCTCTGACCTTAATCCAAGCATGCAGACACACATGCACACACATGTTCTAAGGGTAATTTTAAAATTAAAATTGTAAATGCTAGAGGGCCTGGGAATATGTGTATGTATCTTAAAGTAGACAAGTCTGAATCAAGCATTTTAAAGCCAAACTAAATGAGACAATTAAGGGCATTATCATAGGAGAGGAAACGTGCATAGATCGCCATTGCATTTATGACTAAATGAATTTTCTTGTGGCACTTTAAGTTTTTAAGAAGATAGTTGAGAGTGCTGGAGATGGCTCAGTGGTTAAGAGCAATTGTTTTTGCACAAGACCAAGTTTAGATTCCCAGCACGTACATGGCAACTCACAACTGTTCATAACTCCTGTTCCAGGAGATCTGCTGTGTCCCCTTTTGATCTCCATGGCATGCAAGTGAAATACTTATACATTAAATAAATGAATAAATATTGAAAATATACTACATTAGGTGTGATGCTGACTACCTTTTAACCTCAGCATTAGGAGGTAGAGGCAGAAGGAGCAGGAATCCAGAGCAAGGCTCAGGTACAATATAAATTTGAGGACTTGAAACTATGTAAAAAAATCCAGTCCACTAACAACAACCTTGTCTTCACAAATTCTTAGCACAACTAATCAGAAGGCACCAGGGAACTCCAGACTCCACTGCTGCCAGTGACTGTTGTCCTTAGAGTTTAGCAGCTCATCAAATGATGTGTGTGTTCATTTGTTTCTTTGAAATAGGGTCTCCCCTTGTAATGTTGGCTGTCCTAGAACCTGCGTAGACAACGCTGGCCTTAAACTCACAGAGATCCACTTGCCTCCCAATTGTTAGGATTAAAGGCCTGTTGCATTCCTGCCTGGCTTAGCTCATTCGGTATGGGGTTTTGAGAAATTCATCTCTTAGCAGTAGTCATTAAGAGTTCATGGCGCTTATCTTATAAATACTAAAATGCTGACAGTAAATTTACATCCCAGAAACAATGATGTGATGATTTCCAAGCACATATCTGATTATTTCATGTGGAATTTAACTACTGAGTTTCCTGGGCCAAGGTAACAACTTCTTTACTTGTCAATGATCAGTAAATTAGAATGAAATGAAGAGTTCCTCCTACTAATGGTTTTTAAGACTTTTCTTATAATGTGTGTGTTTGTGTGTGTGTGTGAGTCTATATTTGGGGTGTAAGGTGCGAATGTTACTGTATGTGAGTGGAGGTCAGAGGATAGTTTGTGATGGTTGGTTCTCTCCTTCACCATGGAGAACCCTGGGATTGAACTCAGGTTGATAGGCTTTGGTGGCCAGTGTCTTTACTCTATAAGCTACCTCACTTTTCCAAACTCTGCTCTTATTAAATTGAAGAAATTTGAGATCAGTAATGGTATCTGTAAGCTATTACAGTTCCTCTTTTTGAATCATTGGAATTCCTCCAGTTCCAATGCACCTTCTAAAGTGCAGTTCACTCTCTGATTCTGTAACCTGTTTTTGGTGACCAGCTTCTCTTTTAATCTCTCGGAAACTCCATTTTCCTGTGGTTTTGCTTATGAATCTCTACCTTACATTTTGTTTGTCCTGATGTTGTCTCCAGTCGACTGGCTGGTGTGACGTGCTCATGACTGCATTTGTCTTTCATGTGCTTAGCATTGATCTGGTGGCCTTGCTCCACAAGCCTGCTCCTCCCACCCAAGCCGCGGAAGCCAACTCCTTTGAAACATCCCAGCAGCAGGGCTTTGGCCAAGCCCTTGTCTTCACAAATTCTCAGCACAACAATCAGAAGGCACCAGGGACTGCAGACTCCACTGCTGCCAGCTCATACTCTCCTCAGAGTTTGGTAACTCACTTTTATATCAAGTTGGGGTCCTAAGGAATTCACCTATTGGCAGCAGTTAGCAAGAATTTGTGGCACATACCTTGCCTTTATTTCCTCAAAAATAGTCAAGTGTTGTCAGTAGATCTTCCCCCAGGAAACAATGATGTGGTGATTTCCAAGCACATATCCGATGATTCCATGTGGAATTTAGCTACTGAGTTTCCTGGCTGAGATAAAAACTTCTTTATGAATTCTTGTATGCCTGGTGACTGGGATGGTGGCATCCTTTTTATGAGTGAGTTTTTACATTTTTTCACTTTTTTATATTTCTTGTGGGTGTGTTTGTGTATGCATGTGTGTACACCATGTCCTGCTTGAAGAGATTGGAGAACAGCTTGTAGGAGCAGTCCTCACCCTCGTCTGTGTGGACTATCTAGGCAGACCGAGTGATTATTTTCCCCTTAGATTTTGTTTCAAAGTCTGGTTCTATTCTTAATGTTTTTCTTGTCTGTGTGTTCCTAGTTTGCACTTTTCTTCTCTTTTGTATAAAACATGCTACTTTTTCTTAAATTGCCAAATAATATGTTAGAATTCCCTTGGAATGTTTTCCTTGATGGTGTCACCACAGACACATGTGACTTCTTAGTGCCTTCAGTTCATCAGAAAGAATTCTGGGATTGCTAGTGAAGACAACAGGCAGGTAGGGCTTAGAAGCTTGGAATGCAGTCAGTGAGGGACATCTGGAGTCTGTTGTAGTACTAAGTAAATACAGAAGGAAAACCCTTGGTTTTTAGTGACATATCAATGTGCATTTCCTCTGCCTTTCCATTGCTATTGGTGTGATGTTTTTCTGACTTCTAGAGTCTCTATCTAGTCGCTGAGGTCAGAGGTAGAGCTGGACCATCAAATCTGTTTTAAATGTTATATAATCAATGCCTTGAGAAATTGTTTAGCATTTTAAGAGCTGTGACCCTAAACATTGCTACTGTTTATAAACCATTGGGGGAAATTAATAAATAGCAATTTAATAATAATAGTAAAAATAGGACAGAAAAATAAAAATAATAAAAATAAGACAGAGTCAGAATGTGTATGATTAGGGCTTAAATACTGTGTATGTATGTATTTTATACACATACTTGTTAATACATGCTTTCTAGTGTCTTATTAGTTCAGTGAAGTAGCTGGAATTCAGAGGCCCTGTGCTAAGTGTTGCAGAGAGCAAAGCAGTGGCCACAGTGAAAGAGCATTTGATAACACTAGATGGATGACGGATGCTGTGACAGTTCCAAGAGTAACATTTGGGTAGACCTGAGCCAGATGATGGGCTTGAGCAGGACCACCGCGATGGGGGCAGGAGCCATGATTGGCAGGCCTTAGCTGCCCGTGACATAGTGTCTGCCGTGGGAGACTCTACATTTTATGATATATTCCAGACCTTAGAATATTGATACTAGCTATGCATGGTGTTGTCACATACCTTTAATACCAGCGCTTGGGAGGCAGAAGCAAGTAGATCTCTGTGATTTGAGCCCAGCCTGGTCTACAGAGTGAGATCCAGGACAGCCAGGGCTACACAGAGAAACCCTGTCTCAGAAAACTGAAGGGGAAAAGAAGAATGTTGATAACAGAAATAACAGTTTCCCCTTCTTTGATGGAACTTCCTCTGAGATGCAGGCTCTCTGGAGGATGGGGCTTTCCTTTGTGTTTGTGAGTTATGGGATGGATGGTGCGGTAGTCATCTGAGCGAAGACCTGCCTCCTGTAGACTGGAGCAGGCGCTGCCCAGCGCCTGCTCTTCCTCCCTCGCAGGCCTGGACCGGTTTGTGTTTTGCTTTGTCATGCACATTTTTGTCATGTACATGGTTTTTTGTTTATTTTGTTTTTTGAGGATCCAAACCAAGGTCGAACGTCTTTTTTTTTTTAAAGATTTGTTTATTTATTATATGTAAATACATTGTATCTGTCTTTAGACACTTTTACTTCTTGCTCTGGCCCGGCTCTTAATGGTCTTGCAGTTTGGTTCCGAGCACCCGTGATTTAAAAACAACTAATAAGTACTAAATAGATAAAAGAAGTCTTTGTTTTCTAAGTTTGTAGTAAATATTTCTGTTGTCTTCACCTCACATCAGAATAGGAGAGGAATACAGTTTTATTTAATGAACTGTTAAGGCATAGTGGCATTTCTTCATGGACTATTCTCTAAAGTGAGGTTGACCTGTCCAGATGATCCAGCTACAGTGTTCTTCCTTCTGAAAACGTGTATTTGCAAACCCGGAGGCAAACTTAAGGGCTTGTTCTCTTTATATCTCTTTAAAGTCATCCGTCCTTGGCTCAGGATTTGGAGAGCTGGCTCAGTCAAAAATGGTGAACATCTCCAATTCTCAGATTCTGGACAAGTTGAAACCACCTGGCTTGAGCCCGTTTCCCGCCGCTTCAAGCGCACAGCAAAGCGACAGTGTGAGCCCCCCGGCCACCACTGCTGCTTGGGACCTCAAGCCTTCGGCGCCCCAGCCCTCAGTCCTCAGTCGTTTGGGTGAGTGGATGTTTTCTGAGCTGGTTTATTATATTGTTATCATCAGAGCGTGTTGTGTGAACAGTATGGAGGGAGTTGTCCAGAGTCTCTGAGAATAATGCAGCTTTGGAAAATTAAGTCAGTGGACTTGTTGTATAGTGTCTGTATAACTACCAGGAATAGGTAGATGCCCAACTAGAAGACAAGAGCAAAAATATTGCATGGTGGCTTCTGCCTGTAATCCCAGCACTCAGAAGGTGGAGGTGGGAGGATCTCCATATGTTTGAGACCAACCTAGGGTGTAGAATGAGAACCTGTTTCAAAAATCAAGCACAAGCCAGTGTGGATAGCTTGTGACATGCCTGTAAGCTCAGCACTTGGTAGGCAAACTGATCTCTATCAGTTTGAGCCCAGACTGGTCTAGATACTGAATTCTAGGACTGTATAGTGAGACGCTATCAAAAAATAACAAACAAACAAAAAACCAAAAGCCATTGAGGCTAGAGAGGTGAAGTATTAGTTAAAAGTCCTGGTTGATCTTCCAGAGGACCCAGGGTGGAATCCTAGCATCCACATGGCGATGCCCACAGCTGTTTGTAGCTCCTGATTCACATCATCCTGTGCCCTCTCCTGCCCTTGATGGGCACATCTGTAGATGTGACACACAGGTATGCTCATAGGGTAAACACCTATACACATAAAAAATGGTGACTGTAGACCAGGCTGGCTTTGAACTCATAGAGATCCACCTGCCTCTGCTTTACTCTTTATTTGTAAAGGGAGCATGTGTGAACTTGATGTTTTCTAAACAACACTTCTATCAAAAACCCCTGTACCATTAAGCTTTCATTTTCCAGATATTCTCATGTGAGAGCTTGTGTGAGGGAATGGGGGTGGGGGGGGTCATTTCCATCCTAAAGTAGGTTACATACTTGGTTTTGCACTTAGCATAAATGACAGGCAGATTTCTGTGCTTCATGAAATGACTTGCTATGCTCAATGCATGGGAGGCCACTCCTTCCGTTGTAGTGGAAGCTGGATTCATCCATAGGCACCCTGCCTAACAGATAGCATAACTGCAGATTTGATAAAGGAAAACAGATGTTGAGCACAAACCATATCTGTGTAGATGTTCTAGGCATAGCAAGCCAGCCTTATTAGTTAGAGTGTTGGCAGTTAACATGCTGGATCTAGCCAGCATTTAAACACACCCTTCATGGCCTCTGCTGTTAGCGTTCTCACATAATTAATAAGAAGAGATGTTTAAAGATAGAAATACGTTGTTTCTGTGTTCTGTGTGAAGCCTTTTTGGCACATGCCTCATTCCAGGTTGAAATGAACTTATTTAGATGGAATGAGCTACTTTAATTTTATTTTTTCTTTTTAAACAGGGCTTTGTTCCCAGGCAGGCTTTTCACTTGCAATGCTCCTGCCTCAGCCTTCTAAAGTTCTAAGATTTCAGGCATGCATTCAAACATCCAGATAGTTTGCATTTCTTTTGCATGATTTCCAATCAATATGACCAGAAGAGATTTTTTAAAAAGTTGTAATTGGCATATTCTAACAGTTGTTCTTGTGGTATTGAGAAATGGCTGGTTTGTTCATTCATTACCACATTGTTTTTTATAGCTCTTCCATATAATTCCAATTTAAAAAAAAAAAAAAAAGACTGAACATTCTGAGTTCAGTGTCCTAAAAGTGAAGGAAAAGCCAGTGTGCATCAACATGTTTTGGCCTCCAAAACTAAATTGTGTGAAACTAAGACAAATGCCTATGTCTGTATCTTTGATTGTCAGGAACCTTGGAACAGATCTGCTTCTCTACAACAAGCAGAGAAGGGGGGGGGGAGTCTTGCTTGTCACACATTCTTTACAATTTTGTAACATTTACACATTATGTATGGTAATCAAAATAGCTTTTTAAAGGTGTACCTAATTGGTGGCTGGGGAGACAGTTCAGTTTGTGAAGTGCCTGTTGTGTAAGGTGGATCATCTGTTTCAAAGCTGAGTATAGTGACACACATTCGTAGTCCCTAGCACTGAGGAAGAAGACAGCAGAACCCCTGGAGCTCAGGCCAGCCAAGTTCAGTTAGAGATCTTGTCTCAACAACGTAAGGTAGAGAGCAACTCTGGAAAACATTCAGTGTTGACCTCTGGCTACACACACACAGACTCTCTCTCTCTCTCTCTCTCTCTCTCTCTCTCTCTCTCACACCCTCCCCCCCCCCAGCAAAATTGATATATATCTAATTCTCATCTAATGGACATGTGTGTGTAGCCTGCATATGTCTACCTTCTACTCTCTGCATGGGAAATGAAGAACAAATCATTCAGGCACCTTTCCAGTGTACTAAGTGTATGTGTGTTTTCTCTCCCCTCCTATTGCCTACTCTTTTCAAATAGATAATTCAGAAAACCTGAAAGTCAGGGTAAACGTGCTGCAGAATTACTTCTCATTGCGGCTTGTTTTCCTTCTACATTTATAGACTTCAAATCTCAGCCTGAACCGTCTCCAGTTCTCAGCCACTTGAGCCAGCGACGGCAACCCCAGACCCAGGCTGTCAGTGTTCCTCCTGGTTTGGAGTCCTTTTCTTCTCTGGCAAAACCCCGAGAATCAACAGCTAGAGATGGTCCTTCTACTGTCAGCAGACTTCTGCAGCTTCCTAACATGGCTGTTGAAAATATTGTATCTGCCCACCAACCACAGCCCAGACACATTAAACTCCCTAAGCGCCGGGTACCTCCAGCTTCTAAGGTAGGCATTCCATCATAAATTGTGAAAGTAGTCTCAATAACAGTGACAGTGTCTTCAATCAAAACTTCAAATGTCTTCAAGCATAGCATATTGCCTTGGGAGGACTTGGACATCTTTTAGGTGCTCAGGCTAATTCTTAGAATGAATTCATGCTGCGAGCCAGGGCCTCCTTAGTTCAAGTGCAGGCCTGTGAGTGTAATTCAGAGTGATCTTGTTTTTGTGTGTGGTATCTCCTGGTTGGAGGATGTGTGATTACCTGACCAGATAGTGCTTTTATCACTCGATGTCCCTGAAGTAGCAACGTATCCTCGTCTACCAACTCTCCTGGTACCTTCCCCAACAACTCGAAAGCCATTTGTATTATTAATGTGGACCATTCCTCATGACCCATTAAGTTGTTTGCTCTGTTTCCCCTCACTGTTTAAAAGGTTCTATTTCTCTTCCTTTTCTTGTTCTCATTTTGTTTTTGCCAGTGTAGCTCCAGGAAGTTACTTGTGTGAGTCTTTTGTAAGCCTGTGAGGGCTGAAGTCCCTGCCTTCTGTCGCTGATGAGCTCTGCTTTCGTAGGTTCCCGTGTCCGCAGTGGAGATGCCTGGGTCTTCAGATGTCACAGGGCTGAATGTTCAGTTTGGGGCTCTGGAGTTTGGATCAGAGCCATCTCTCTCTGAGTTTGGATCAACAGCTTCAGCCAGTGAAAATAGTAATCAAATTCCTATCAGCTTGTACCCGAAATCTTTAAGGTACGAACTCATTTCTTTGGTTGTGACTGAACATAGTCCTTTCTTTGCAAATCATATCAAAATGGAGTCAAGAGCTCAGTGAAGTCAACATGCTAGTGGTTTTATGCAGCTCCCAACAGTGTTAAGTTTCAGAGTCTGCTATGTATGGCCCCACACTCATTTCTTTCTCTCCTTGCTGCGCTCTGACAAAGTGTGTGTCAGGACTCATCTGATCTGGGTGTTTCATGTGACTAGAGTCATGTAAATATGTCGTTTGTACCTCTTCTCTTTTGCTAAGTTTTCAGAGATCGTCAGTACTGTGTGTGGGCCTCTGGTGCCAAGCCTTTCACTGAGCTGATGTGCCACATTCACAGTTGGTGGACATTTGGGTTCTTTTTTTCCTTGTGGCGGATCACACTGCTCTGACCCCAGGTTGCACAGTAGCAACACACTCACTCCCCGGGAATGAAGGAAGTACCCAACTCCTCCACAGCTTCCCAACAAACACAATTTTGCTTCAGTGGAATATTTTGCAACTAGAAAGAGTTGAGATTTTTCTAGTTGTTTTTTTTTTTCCCTGTGACTAGAGGCAATACCTGATAAAGACTGTAGTGCACCTTTGTGGCTAATGTCACTTTAGTTTATAGAATGTGATACGACACTGATTTTGTCTTTCTACTGAAGCTATCAGGTGGTAGCAGCATATGTCTAATCCTATGTATGTCCTCTTTACAGTGAGCCCTCGAATGCCTCTTTCCCAATGACCAGTGCTGTACAGAGCTCCACCTACACAACCTCAGTCGTTACCTCCTCCACTCTGACCAGCTCGGCCTTGAGCTCCACTAGCCCAGTAACAACTTCTTCCTCTTACGACCAGAGTTCTGTGCACACCAGGATTGCATACCAAAGCTCTGCGAGCCCACCAGACTCCACTCCAGGCTCTGTTGCTGTAAGTGGGTCTTTGGAGTTTCTTTTCTTAGGCTGTCCTCCGTCAAAGTTAATATACAGCTTGGCAAATTATGCTTTAACTTGTATTTTATTTATTTATTGTGTGTGTGTGTATGTGTGTGTGTTGAGGGTGTTTGTGTTTACATCTGCATTGCATACATGTGGAAGCACGAGGACAACTTACAGGAGTTATTCTCTCTTTGTGTGTCCCAGGTATCTAACTCAGGGCATTAGTCTTGCTTGGGAGTTGGTGACTTTGCTCACAGAGCCATCTTGCTGAACCAACGTAGTACTTTAGGGAACAATTTGATGGACACGTCGTGCCATTTATCCCCAGGAGAAAGCATTGGTTACCCCCATAACTGGCTAGTCATTGTTAACCAGTAGGCAGAATTGTTGCACACAAGGGTCACAGCTGAGTAAGACTGTTGATGATAGTTCTCTCCCAATACCTTGAGGACTAGCCAGTAGAGAGAAAGTTGTATTGCCTCTCCTCATTTATTTTCATATTCTTTTTATTTTAAAACAAAAGAATGAAAGAGATACAGGCTGGAGAGGTGGCTCTGTTTAGAGCCCATGCTGCACCCGCCTCAGGATGCTCACAACCACCTGTAACTCCAATCCCCCAACTTCGGCTGGTACCTGAGTGACATTCATTCACACATATACACACGTGAGATCGAGTAAGATCTTTGAAAAATATGAGATATTCAGTTCTCTGTTGTGCATATGGTTGTTGCAGTCCTGATTGAGAGTCACCCTGGTGTTTGTCTGGGCATGTCTGCGTGTTAACTCTTTCTCTTTGTTCTTTGTAGAATGGACATGGTGGTGGTAGAAGTCAGCACACAGTAGACAGTAAGTATCTATCCTTATTCTGGCTGGTGGAGACCAGACAGAAATGTGGCTAATGTAATGCAGAAAGCCACAGTTGATTGGTGGTTAATGCTCCAAAATCAGTGCTTGCATGTTTACCCTGGAAACCACTTGGGGGTTTTGAGAAGGTCTCACTCATAGCTCTGAATGGCATGGAGCGTTATGTAGAACATGCTGACCTTGAACTTGTGATAGCTGTGCTTTCCTCTGTCTCCTGAGTGCCAGGATCAAGAATGAATGCTACCATACCATGGTAGGTGGTTGTATTTCCCTCAACCACAGTCATCTGGGAATCCCAGAGTGCAGCTGACAGGCTCTCTGCTCTAGCCACTCACTCTCCCTTCCTGTGTTCCCTGGAGAGAGTATTTCCTGTGGACCCTTTATAAAGTCACCCATGAATCATGGAGGTACCTTTGGGCTCTGAATGTGGGGTGGAGTGCTTCACCAGTGTCTCCCTCCAGTTTCTTTAAGAACCAGTTTCATCATCAGAATCCTATGTTAGAAGACTCAAGCCTTTTGTTGTTTGTTTTTTCTGAGACAGGGTTTCTCTATATGGCCTTAACTGCCTGGAATTTGCTCCGTAGACCAGGCTGGCCTTGAACTCAGAGATCTGCCTGATTCTGCTGCTGAGTGCTGGGATTAAAGACTAAAGACATACACCACCACCACCATCTAGCTAACTAGTGATCCTTCTTACACAACAACAACAACAACAAAAAAAAATCAACCTATTATTAGTTCTATTTCAAATTTATGAATTGATCACCATTAACCTAGTAATCTTCTCAGCATTCCTATCAGATTGATTGAGGCTGAAATGGTGTCAACCAAACCCAATTGCAAAAAAATTATAGCCCATTCCTCCATTATCCCCACTGGATTGAATCATTGCTGTTCTTCCACACAACGCTAATTATTTATATCCTAGCATCAGTGTCCGCCCCATTCCTCCTCATTTGCATCGATATCTTCCGTCTCACAAATGAGCAGTAAAATACCCATTCCATACCATTTATATCCTCTACAATTCGTCTGCCACTTTGAGGTCTCTTCTCCAATTGAATTCACATGCAGCATTATAGCAACAGGAATGACTGTAAGAGCCCAAGCAATTTATTTTACATATACCTAATTTCTGCCACTACACCATCTTGCTAGCCACAAACGGTATTAAAATATTCAATATTAGCTCAGTCAATAGAGTGCCTACCTACCATACATGTAACTCTGAGCTCTCTATCAAGGACTACATACAAACAGATATACTGGTGGAAGCCTGTAATAGTAGCATTTGGAAGGCAACAGAATCAGAAATTCATGGTTGTTACTGGCTATATATATAGTGAGTTGAGACCCTGTCTCTAAAAGAAAAGACTAAACAACACTCCTGCCCCTAAAAGTGGCAAAAATACTAAAGGGTGTGGTGGTACATAGTGCAACTGCAGCTTTCAGGAGTTCAAAGTCATCCTCCATTAGAGAGTTCAGGGTTGCCCTGTGCTACAGGAATCTCTGGTGGCTTGATTCTCCCTGCCTGCTTTCAGCTCTCTTCCCGTTTAGAGTAGAGTGAGTCCTCACAGGGATGTCTACAAGAGGGATCTTATTGTCTCTCTCCTACCCTACCCGGAAGAGGCGATGATGTTTCCAAGCACATATCTGATTTATATGTGTGGATGATAACAATGCTGAGTCTTTTCCGAAGGTTATTCCTTGTGTTCATGGCATCCCTGAAACCTAAACACCTTATTATCTATGCTCTGTGAAGAATCTTTTGAAACAAAACCCAAGAAAGTTCCCACTGTGCATTTGCAAGTTCCTGTTGGTATGAATTCTTCCTGCAGAGCTGAGGTGAACAGACCTTTCCATTTGCCCTCAGGTGCCTGTGCCCTTGGGCAGCCTGTGCCTTCGCTGGTGCCAAGTGGGTGGAAGTGCTCTGGGCCGTCCTGCACATCTGCCCTTCACTCCCTCATGCCTTGCTTTTGAAAGGACGTTTGTCTCACTGTGTATACATCAGAATCTGACCAGCTTTTATGGGTGTTTATGTCAAGCTTCTGGAAATGGGAGAAATATGTCCGAGTCAAGACAGTTTAAAAGTGTCATTTTCTGTTTGTCCAAACCTATCACATCTGGTTCTGTAGTCCTGCCTGCAAGAAATAGAGCTGTCCATTGACATGCTTGTGCACAGTTCCAGGAAACAACTATGTACCATAGTGTGTGTGACTAGATACTGAATGTATCTCCCATCTCACAGCTGCTTCATCCGTTCCAGCTCCAAAGAAGACAGACCCTTCTGCCCTCCCGTCTGTGAGCTCCCTACCCAGCCCCGCCTCCTGTACTGCCCTTCTGCCCTCTTCGTCCCAGCACACTGCCACTTTGCCCTCCTTGACCCCGTCTGGTGAACTATCCAGTGGCTCTCTTTCTCAGCTCAGCAGGTATGTGCATCACAGTGAGAAAGGGAACGAACGGATGGAGACTTGTGGGCTCCTGTTAAAGCCTCTGATGGGGTGTGTCATGTCCCCCGACCATAGGACATGGCCTAGGGTTTGTCCTGGTGATATCCCAAAGTCAATAGAAATGAAAACCTTGACTACTTCTAATGTTTCTGCTGGCAGAATCTGAGGTCTCCCGGGGAAGCAGAGGGACTGCAAGCACATACTTAATGCCTGTCCTGTCCCCAGTTCTTAGCCTGTCTACTTAGGTTCATCCTGATTCCACAGATACCTTGTTGGAATAGGGTGCAAGGAAAGGAGTTAGCTTGTCACCCAGACCTTCTGGGTAGAGTGTAGAGTTCTTGATCCATTTAGTTCGGGGCAGAAATGTCTGCCTGGAGCTCAGAATCTGATAGCTCAAGCTCTGCTCTTAGTTACGGGGCACACATGCATAGAACCTCTCTTGACTGGCAGGGTTCTGAGCTTTCTAGGTGCATTCCTAGTTTGACAGTTTTTATAGCCCAAAAAAGGTCATAATTTATTAAAGCCAGGCTGTATCAGTTATGTCATAGTGAATTGTCCTATAGGTCATTTCTGAGCACCAGGACTTTGCTGCAGGATTCTATGGACTTAAAGTGATATCTATGCATTTTCAGAGATAGGATTGATTTTGATTATAGCCTGTCAAACCAGGTAGGTGTTGCTTCTGTGGATAAACGCACTTCGTTTGGACATGTGGTCCTCTGTTTTATCTTGTAGCTCCCTCTCTGGCCACCAGAGCAGCCTAACCTCTGCACATACGACTCGGTCCACAGGCACGCCACACACCGTAAGTGCCCACCCCTCTGATCACTGTACCCAGACCTGCCTTCCTGAGGTTAACAGAGGCTCACGGTTCGCTGCCTTAGAACCCTGTACTGTTTCGTTGGGAGATCAGGTGTGTGTGCTTGATCTCAAGGACTTGGAGAGTGCTCCTTTCATTATAGGACACATCTGGTCAGCAGGGACAGTTTGTTTCATGGTCTTTTTTACTTGACACTTTGTTGCCAATAGGTTTGTTTCCAATTCCTGTCTGCAGATATCTTTAATTGTCCTGCTCTTGACCTGAAAGATATAATTAAGTTGCATCCTATTGTATTCACGCTTTGTTAGTGGTTGTGATTAGACACCCACTTTAGTCAGCCTTCATACTATCTGCCCATGCCTAGAGATAGACAGTTTGAGGGAAGAAGTTTTTAGGAAGTCAAGAAGTCCAGACCAGGATGTCTTGAGGAGGAAGCGTCAGCTAGGGAATGCCCTTAATTTATTTCCTCCAAACATGTAAATGGGTATGCATGGTTGTTTTTTTTTTTTTTTTTTTTTTTTAAATGTGAATAGTGTTTGCCCACCTTTGTATGTGCACCGTATAGGTGCCTGTTTCCACAGAGGCCAGGAAGAGTGTATCAGATTCCCTGGATTTTAAAGCTACAGAGAGTTATGAAACACCAAGTACATGCTCTGGACCAAACTTAGGTCAGCAAGAGCAGTTTGTGGTTTTAATCACTGCACCATCTCAACAGCACCCTTTTTATTTATATGTGTGCATCCACTTCTGTGATTGCAGGTACCCATAGAGTCTACAAAATGGTATTGGATCCCCTGGAGATAGATGATGCGATTATAGTTGGTTGTGAGCCTTTTGATATGGATGTTTGAAATAAAACTTAGATTGTCTGTAAGAGCCATATCACTGAGCCATCTTTCCTGCACCTCATGAATAGTTTTTGTTTATGTATTCATATGTATCTCTTTTCTGTCTGTTTTAGACAGCATTGTATAGGGATTTTCAATATCTTGTCCTTCGTTGGCTTCCCATCCTTGGAGAGCTGCCTGCCCTTTCCATAAGACTAGTTATGCTTGCAGTTTGCTCCGCTCTTCTTGTGGTACTGGGCTAGGGGCCGAGACTCATCTAGAAGAGCAATAAGTGCCCTTATAGGTTGTTTGGTTGGTTGGATTGTCTGAGATGGTGTCACTGTCCTGATGGCTGAATCTGGCCTTGCAGCTACTGTTACAGAGTGACTCCCTCGACTTATTAGAGTCACCAAGTACTGGCCTTGGCCACTGCCTGGATCAATGTTCTGACTGACCAGCTCCATCTTCCTTATAATCAAACCCACATGTCTGGCTTGTGTTTTGCCAGCACGCCGGTGTGGAGACCACCGCGTCCTCAGCAGCCTTCTCCACAGCAGCAGCCTCTGCTCCGAGCGCCCCATCCTCTGCTGTTGTCCTGCCTGGGAGCATGAGCACTGTGAACAGCCTGTGCCTGGGGGCAACCACTGTGAGTGTACCTAGCAGCAGTACCAGGGCCACAGCCTTGGTGACCTCAGGTATGCACCCCAAGCCTCCTACAACCAACCCCCTCAATAGTGAACTTCCAGACCTGTGCCTCCACCCCCAAGCAGCCAAGGAGCCTCATTGAGAAATGGGTAAATCATTGTGTTTGGTTTTTTCTCTTTGTAGGCAAAGCACCCCCAAACCTGCCTCAAGGGGTGCCTCCCCTGCTACACAATCAGTACCTCGTGGGCCCTGGAGGGCTGCTTCCTGCTTACCCAGTGAGTAGGACTGACTCCTGGTTGGCTCAGGGCTGGCCTGGCAGACCCACCTGGTGTGAGTGGTTGTGAGTTAGGCCAGGGCTGCTCATCTGTCCGTCTATGTCTGTCTCATACCTGATGCATCCTTCTCCTTCTAGATTCTATGTAGGTAGGGTCTTTTCTTATAACATCTGACCCAAGTCCCTTCTTGAGTGTGTCTGTTGTGGCTCCCTGTGTGTCTGCAGGCTGTGGTCCTAATGTGCCCCTGGTTCTCCTGCAGATCTACGGCTATGACGAGCTCCAGATGCTGCAGTCACGTCTGCCAGTGGTGAGTGACAGATGGCTTATGGAGGGCCTTGGCAGTAGAGACCAACAAATGGGCTCCTTCCTTGCTTGCTTGACAGCCACTGTTCTTGGCCTTCGGGATCCAAGGCTGTGGCTCTCCCCCCACCACTTCTGAGACGCTGTCTAGTGGTGACACGCTTGGGTTGACCATTGTCTTGGCAGATAAGGGTCATTGCTCATCCCTGGGGAATGAGGGACTCTGGGAGCAGGAGCACTTACTGGAAGACATGACACTGGAAGACAAATATATTGTCTTCTTTTCTTGCTCCATTTAAAAAACCAAGACAACAACAGCCAAACAAACCAAAAACTAAAAGCAGCTGAACATGGAGGTATGTTCCTAATCTCAGCATTTGAGAGACTACGCTTGAGTTCAAGACCAGCCTAGGTTACATTCTGAGCTCCTGTCTGAAAACAAACCTATGATACAATCTAAGACTTGCCAGTTGTGCCTGGAAATGTAACACTGTCTTCATCTCTTGCTTGGGCGCATGGCTGCACTCAGGAGGGCAGCGCTGCTGTTCTATCTGAGGAGGAGGAGGAGGAGCGGCACACGTTGGCTGACTTTATAAAGTAGCATCTGGGTCTAGCCTTCGTCTGGCCCTGGTGCTGCTAGCTCACCTCAGCCAGGGTTGTCTGTATTCTGGATCTTGTGGGAAAGCTACCATGAGAAGCAAGGACGCTGGGGACAGGCCTGTTCCGCATGAGCAGAATTGCCCTCTGGGTAGACAGTCTCAGCCCGATACTTTCTAGGGACTCTGTCAGTGACAGACACAGAATGAGGGCTTTCATGTTCTCAGAGGAAGAGACTGCCCAGGCTCAAGGCTGCCTGCGCTTGCTGCACATGCCGCTGTGTTGCCCATCTTCTGCCAGGCCGCCCGTGGTGTACAGGTGCAGGCGACACCTCCACTCCGTTGCCCGGAGGTCTTTCTGAGGGAGAGGCTGGCTGGGGGCCTGCTGAGTCTAACGACACAGAGGAGACCCTAGGTAGATGCCAAGATGGCCTGAGGTGACGCTCACTACTGCACTTACCCTTTGGGGCTTTTCTTGCCTCTCCACCCACCCGTGAGTCTCCTTTTCCTTGGATTTTCTGCGTATACAAGTTTGGCCTGATGACCACAGGACAGAAGACATCATATCCCTACAACTGAAGTTAAACGTTGTAAGCCGCCACAAAGGTGACTGGGAGAGCACCCAGTTTTCTTGGCCATCTCTTCACCCCTTCCTTTTTATGTTTAAAAGTTACATCTTAAAGGATATCTCCAGTGAGTCCACAGTGGAAACAAGCTTGAAATTTTTTTTTGGGTCATCTTTAGCCTTCCTTTTGGGCTACACTGCTGCCACTGGATTTCCTCCTCTGTGAAGGGCCCTTTCTGGGCCACATTCCTACCCGTCTCCTTTGTCTCCAACTAGTTCCTGCAAGTTCCTTGTCATTTGCCTAGTTCTTGTGCCTCTTAGAATTTCAGCTGAGGAGTCCCTGCTTTCCTGGGGTTTGCCTGAGGGATGTGAGCGCCATTCCCAGCTCATCTGTTCTTATCTAGCTTGACTCAGCTCGGGCAGCCCAGGACCCTGGTGCTGAGCCAGGGCCTGGCTACCTCATCCACAGTGCAGCTCTCGTGGCCTATGTTTTCTCTCCCGCGCCTGCCGTTCAGCTCTTTTGCTGGAGCCACATGAGTTGGTAGAGGCTAGACCATGCCTGCTTAGCCCTTCTTTCTGTCCCTCTACATCTCCTAGGCTTGGTCTCTGTCACCTTCCCCATGGCTGTTCATTTTGTCTCTCACACAGTAAGGCCCAGGAAGGTTGGTTTGGCCCATAGCATTTACCAAGTCACCGTAAGTGCCGTGAAGAGAGTTGTGCCATTGGCTGTGTCTGGTGGAGGCATTAGGGTTCAGCAGTCTGCCTACATGTTGTCGGCTAAAGCAGAGGTTTTGAGCCACACACACCCAGGGTACTGTCATACGTGCAGCTCTCTGGACAGCTGCCTGTTCTGGGAGTGTGGCATCACCCAGAGTGTGCATCTGTGCTCTGCTGTGTGGGGACTGGGTGAGCCCATTGCTCAGTGAGTCTCCTTGGTCTTTCCTAGGATTACTATGGAATTCCCTTTGCAGCACCCACGGCCCTTGCCAGCCGAGATGGGAGTCTAGCTAATAACCCATATTCAGGTCAGTTGGTCAGTGGGTGAGAGTCGGGAGGTGATGGGCTGGCCCGTCTAGCCACAGGAGACCAGAAGGTGGCTGAGGAGGGCTGCGCCAGTCTGAAGGTGTGAGGACTTGAGCTGGCAGTCTGATCTGTCCCTGCTTGTAACAGCCAGCCTGGCCTTTCCCCTGATGATACAAGGGTCAATGTTCTTCTAGGTGACGTCACAAAGTTTGGCCGAGGAGACTCTGCGTCCCCTGCACCTCCAACGACACCAGCTCAGGCTCAGCAGAGCCAATCTCAGACCCACCACTCGGCCCAGCAGCCCTTTTTGAATCCTGCTCTGCCACCTGGCTACAGCTATACCGGCCTCCCCTACTACACAGGCGTGCCCAGTGCCTTCCAGTATGGGCCCACTATGTTTGTGAGTATTTCTGCAGATCAGTTCCTGGGCTATGGGGTCCTCAGAGGTTGAAACTTTGGGCATGTTTTCCAGCATCTGTCAGCAACAGATGAGTGTAGCCACGAGCCCATCCAGTTACATCTAGCCATCGTTCAGGGGTCGATTCCACTTCCCAGCTCCTCTAGATCCATCATGGATTGCACTTAAGAAAGAAGCTACTGGCTCTCTTGGTTCTTAGTTTGGCCCAGTGCTCAAGCCAAGACTGATCTCCTCTTTGCCTTATTCTTACACTCAGACTTCACCTGTTTGTCCGTCTAGGTCCCTCCGACCTCAGCGAAGCAGCACGGTGTGGCCCTCAGCACTCCCCCGACCCCCTTCCAGCAGGCCAGTGGCTATGGGCAGCATACTTACAGCACAGGTAAGGACCACACCACACCCAGTACTGAGGGGCACGTGCTTGGACAGACCTGCTTAGCCCACAGGTCTCTTGTGCCCTGCCATCCTAGGTTATGACGATTTGACCCAGGGGACAGCGGCAGGAGACTACACCAAGGCTGGCTATGGTGGATCATCTCAGGCACCAAACAAGTCGACTGGTTCTGGGCCTGGCAAAGGTAGTGTCAACTCCTCTCCAAGACTGTAACCTGGAGTAGTTGTTTCCTGTCTGACAATTCGTTTTCTTCCTAGGAGTATCAGTATCTTCAGGCACTGGCTTACCTGATATGACTGGTTCTGTCTACAACAAGTCACAGGTGAGGTTGCACAAAGGTGGTGGGCACAGGTAGATCGGAGAAGCGTGCAGTTCGGCCTGACCTCATTGCCATCTTTATCCTGCAGACTTTTGACAAGCAGGGATTTCATGCAGGGACTCCTCCACCCTTCAGCCTGCCCTCTGCCTTGGGCACCACTGGGCCCCTGGCCCCTGGAGCGGC
This sequence comes from Tokudaia tokunoshimensis, assembly GCA_036184795.1. Classification (NCBI taxonomy): domain Eukaryota; kingdom Metazoa; phylum Chordata; class Mammalia; order Rodentia; family Muridae; genus Tokudaia; species Tokudaia tokunoshimensis. The sequence goes on along the minus strand of BTHU01000005.1, from coordinate 29,283,959 downwards.
CCCTGGCTATGCACCTGCCCCGTTCCTGCACATCATGCCAGCCCACCAGCAGCCTCACTCCCAGCTACTGCACCACCACCTACCGCAGGATGCCCCGGTGAGCGCGGTGACAGAGGCAGCCTCCCCACTTTGTGCCTGGGGTTCTGTTCCAGCCTCTATAGCCTTTTCTCCTCTTCCTCCTCAGAGTGGCTCTGGTCAGCGCAGCCAGCCCAGCTCCCTGCAGCCCAAGTCTCAAGCCTCCAAACCCACCTATGGCAACTCTCCGTACTGGACAAACTAGACCCTGAAAAGGAGAGGGTGGGCTCTTGGGCAGGGCATACTCTGGGCAGGAAAAGAACACACGGAGCACATTTCTGGGAGCCCGGTGCCCTTCCTAGAATTCTGAGATAACTGTCAGCTGAGCCTCTGTGGGAAGCCTGCCTCCCAGACCCACTATTGTATGTAATGTATTTATGTATGTATTTGTAAATGTGAAAGAAGCCTGGAGGAGCCGGGCTGTGGCTATGGGTAGCATACAAGTGTGCTCGCCCGGTCTGGACACCCTTACTGTAGCCAAGTAGGCCCCACCCCCACCCCTCTGCCTTCAGACCTTCCATGTGGCCCCAGCTCAGTGGGCTGCTGGTGCCTCTGAAGGACTGGAGGTTTGGGGCCGGCTCAGTACCAATGAAGAATCACGACTTATCTTATTCCCTGTGAACCATTATATTTTTCCCTCTGTAATTACTTCATACTTGTTTTTGGAAAACCGATCCTTTTGTTATTGTCATGGTCCCCTTTCCAACAAATCTTTATCTGGAAATAGAAATGAGCTCTGTCCAGCCTAAGCCTGGTGCCTATATGTCTGCGCAGGGCAGGGGCTTCTGCTTTGGGGCCGGTCCTGCTCTGGGGACTTGTCTTTTCTGACCAACCATTTACCAAAAAAAAAAATAATCTGAACTAGGACTCAGAGATGTTCAGCCAGTCAGCTAGCTCCCTTATAAAGAAGTCAAAGATCTGCTTCCATCTCAGTGAAAGCCTGTCTCCAAAAAAAGGCTCCTCTATACCAGTTGTCCTGAACAAGGTGGACAACTGTTTTCAGGGTTTTCTCTTGCCCAAACTCCACCTAATAAAATTCTGAGAGCATTCTAGGTGTCTATATGTTGTGGCTAAAGGGGCGTGGCTTGGGAGAGGCACTACCTCACAGGGATGGTCACTGGAATCGCCGTTTCCTTCCTCCTTCCCGGCCTAAGCTGTGCCTAGTCAAGTTCATGCGCCTTTTCTGGCCACCTTTCTTTATATGGCCCATAGAACAGGAGTGCTAGGACAGGCCTAGGAGTGCCTGGGCTCAGAGCTGGAGCTGCCAGGCCTGTCCTTGGCTGCCAGTGACAGTCACCTATTCTACCACTGTCTATGACTCTTGGTTAAGTCAGAGGTTGGGGGCAAGCAATATTTAGTACCCTGAAGTGTTGGAGCTCTTGGCTCCATTCGTTCAGACCAGGCTAATGAGGAAAGGGGAGTGTATCTTACTCAGAATGCTTTAGGTGGGCTCCTTAGGTAAGCAGGGGGATTACTGAGTTTGAGACCGGCCATTATCTACATGTGGGACCCTTTTTTAAAAGCAGTTTTTTGATTAATGGTCTCAAGTTTTGGGGAGATTTGGGGATCATGACATGGAACACTGATACATAGTTAGTGGTCAAGCCATCAGACACTTAAAGCTTTCCACCCATAGTTAAGGGAAGCATCTTAACTGAAAGGGCCTCCTGGTGCTGCCCTTGCTCCTCCCTTTGCTGCCCGCGTGCCCAGACTGAGTGGCCTGGTGCCGCCTACTGTGCTCCTGCTTGACTATTAACACAAGGTGAACGAACACAACTCTGTTGGCCCAGGGTGTGAACACCCTTCAGGCAAATTAAGCAAATATCCTTACCCTAACACTCTAGTTATTTTCTAAGAAAAGGTCAGTGGAGCCCAAAGAGTGGTTTTAACTTTACAGAGACCCGAGAATTATAAGGGTGGCGAGATGCATTTTTTTTTCTTAACAAGGGGATGGAGCAATACAGGTATTTTTTTATTTCACATTTTTATTAGACAGATGGGCAGAAAGACAAAACCACTAAAGGGGAAGCCAACAAAATGCATCAAATAAACTTGTCATAAGTTAAACCGAAAAACCATCTACAATTTTAACTAAGAAAACTATTAAAGTCAGGATGTCCGCTGGTTTCAGTTGAAATTGCATCTGAATCTTTTCATTTGTAAATGTAAACCTCATTGATCAGGGTTGGGGAGAGGGCAATTCCCCTTCCAATGGACAGGATCAAACATTAGGAACCAGCAAACAGTGGCCAGGAGAGGAGGGTTAAGTGATTTACAAAAGTAGTGTGACTAATAGAACTCTGGAATGGTAAGAGAAAGCAGGGAGACCGAGAGGAGCAACAATGGAATCATGATAAAGGGCATTCGTTCATTCAGTGAGGCCTTGATTAGCCCCGAGAGGAATCCTGTTCTCCCACCAAGTAAACAGCACAACTCTGCTCAAAGTTTCTACTTGCACCCAAGAACTATCTTCTCCCAAAAGGAAAAACTTACGCACTCGACATTTTTCCCACAGGACAGGTTTTCAGGTACCTAAGTAAGCCTGGGCCAGCATGTTAAGTCAGTTTAGACTACAGTACAGCATCTGGCTGCCAGTAAGTCCACACAGCCTTGCAACTGACCACACCCCACCCAAGGCTAAGAGGCCCACTTGCACTTGCCTCTTTGGCTCAGCATGCACCACAGGCCAGCAGGGCGCCTCCCACAGTGCCGTGGTGCCTAGCATGCCCTGGACTTAGGTGCTTTAGTATCAAAAGGCTTAGTTTTAGGATGCCAAGAGAGTAAGACCAAACAACTGGCTATGAACTTTGAGGGGTGGACGTTGGGGAAGGAAGATCAGAGAGGATTGGGCTGTAGATCTGCAGGAAGCATCCTATCGGGAGACTCAGGTACAGCCCTGGCCCTGTAGAGATGAATTTCACTAAATTTCAGTGTTCAACACAAAACATTCTCATTTAATAACAGACCGAACTTTTGAAGCCAGGGAGCTGCTGAGAAGAAATAGCATTCCTTCAAGAGTGTGAAGAGAGAATGAAAACCCTGAGATTGGAAAGGAAAGGGAGCCATGGGAGGAGGAGGCAGAGTCTACTTAACAGTTCCCACCTGCCCTTTGGTTCTTTCTGAGCTGTGATCTGAGGATAAGGAACAACCCTGGCACACAAGAATCTTAACCCCCTATCCTTCTTGAAGTCTGGTTTCACTTAGTTTCAAATCTGGGGTGAAGTGCTGGAGCTCAGTCTTCAGGGAGCCCCCTGTGATTGACACCTGGGAAACAAAGCTGCCTGTAGTCAGCTGGGGCCCTGCCAATGGGAGGCAAGAGGCAGCAAGGGAGCTCCACGAACCTGTCTGCTTGCGGTCCTTGGCCAAGGAAGGAGAAAAAAGTCCAGATCATATCCACTGAGGAAAACAACCAGTCCCAAGTTGCACACATCCACAGTTACCACTATCAAGATAAGCAGCTCAGGGAAAACCAAAATCTTAACGCATGCACCTAGGATTAATACTGAGTAATTAAAAGTGGCTACTTAAATAAAAACCTTATGAGAACCAGGGATGCACCCTCTCCCATCTGCAGCCACCAGCAGTCCTCACGCTTCCCCGCAGAGGCATTAACCAGCACTAACCACCACCTCCCCCACCCCCACTTACTGGTGGAAAAAGAGTTAGCCTACCTTTAAAATAAATAGCAACCAAGTGCTCAGTTCTATGTAAAGTATGAATATTTATTTCAGGCTTTAGATCCCAATCAATTCCAAAAAGCAAAATCTGGTATCTCCTCAGAGTAGCTGCAGTCTCCATATGGGATCAGACTCAGCAAGAGTAAGTCCCTGATGCCCACACCGCAGCCGCCTTAGGAAGGGAAAGAACAAAACTCACCACCACGGGGCTGAACAAATGCACACGCACTAATGTAAGGGAGCAGCTAAACCTTGGCAAATTGGCTTTTTTTTTTTTAAAGTTTGTTTTGTGGGCTTTTTTTTATTTTTTATTGTTTATTTTTGTAGGTTTTGTTGGTTTTTTTTTTCTTTTTTTTCCCATTTTCTTTTGCTATCCAATATATGCAGCACTTGTGGACTCCCAGTGGGCTCCCAGCTTTAAACACAATGTCTTGAACAGACTAATTAATTCTTCAAGAATCTAAAAACAGACAAAGGTGTTTTGCTGTGAACATTCTGCAGAGATGATGTGAGGTGGGAGTTTGAGGGGTGGTGGCTGTTTTTAAAAAAGAATCAATACAGTGATGGAAGGGAAAGAATGCAAGACTTCAGACATTCTGTGGAGGGAACTTCCTCTCCAGTAAAGGTCCGTAAAAAGGAGCAAACTGAGATAGATCCGCAGGGGAGTCAGCGGGCGGTCGCCTCCCCACCCGTGAGCGGCCATTGTAGATCCCCACTTGCTCCCTCCCTTTGGCCTGAGACGTCAGGGCAGTACAGGGGCACTGGAAGGAACACGTCACGACTCCTCATTTCCAGAATCATCATCATCATAACAGTCGGCATCTTCTTCCTCCTCATCTTCATCATCAATGTCGTCGTCATATAAGTCGTCATAAAGCAAATCTGAGCTGTTGTCGTTGGAAGGCACTTTAGTTTTGATGCAGTATTCTGCCAGGGTTGTGGGGACCTTCACTCCATCCTTTTCTGCTTCGGCTTTAGTGGCTGAGACCTGTTTCCTGGACAGAGGATAACACAGGAACAGTTTATAGAGAGTCTCTCGGTAACCCACATGGCTTCACCTCTCTCATCCTCCAGCCCTTAGTGCTGGAATTATTAGGGAAAGCCGCCACACTTGGATTAAGGCGCTGTTTTGAAGACAGTCTTTTTTTTTTTTTTTTTTTTTTTTTTGGTTTTTCGAGACAGGGTTTCTCTGTGTAGCCCTGGCTGTCCTGGAACTCACTTTGTAGACCAGGCTGGCCTCGAACTCAGAAATTCTCCAGCCTCTGCCTCCCAAGTGCTGGGATTAAAGGCGTGCGCCACCACCGCCCGGCTTGAAGACAGTCTTATAACTGAGCATAATCAAGATTCCCTGTCACTAACGTTCCACACTCCACATAGAACAGATATTCTGAACCATACCAAGGCTCTCAACCATCAAGTACATAGAGGGTCTTTGCCCTAACACTTCAGCCTTGTTTGAGGCAAGATCTCTCTTGTTCACTGTTGCAGAGATCAGGTTAGCTAGCCCAAAAGCATTTGAAAGTACTGTCTTAGGCCTCCCTTCTCTTGCTAAGGGTTGGGGGATTACAGATGCAGATGTGCTACTGGCTTTATATGTGGGTTCTGAATGTTTTAGGTGTGGGTTCAGGTTTGCAGGGGTGCTGGGAAGCAAACACTGTACAACTAAGCTACAAGCCTAGCATCTTTTTAGTGCCCTGAGTACATGAAGCTGATTACTCTGCCAAATTCTCTCCTGTCATCTGCTAGGTTCCCCCAGGTGTGAGGTCGTAGGGGCAGAATGCTGGGCAGGAGCCTCCGGCAGAGCCACAGCCTGCAGACAACCCTATCCACGCCTGCCTGCCTGCTCCATCACGACGTGCGCTGTCCTCAGGCTTTCCCGTTATCCTGTGCCGCTCGCTCGGCAGGTAACAGCTCTACAACAAAATGTTGCCTGTATAAGTGTAAAACTTTCTTGCAAAACCCAAAGCCATTGAGGTCGGGGAGGCATAAGACTGGAGAAACTGAAACCTAAGACGGCCGCTTTGCTGAGGCTACAGTCTGTTGCTGGCCTTGCACACTGATCCCCTTGTAGCTCCCCTTGCACACTTGACACTAGCCGTACCTTCACTCCTTTATGAGAACCATTCACCTCAGCGGCTGGCCACTAAAGCCAAGCAGGACACAGGGATGGACACTGCAATCCTAGTACTTAGGAGGCAGAGGCTGGATCTCCGTGTTCAAGGCTAGCCTGGTTTAAATTGCACCCCACACTCACATACACACAAGACAGCCAAAACAAACCCAGAATGTCTGCAATCCTGTCCTCTGAGTTCTTTTTATTTTTTATTGTGATTTGTTTGTTTTGGGTTCTCTTTCAATAGTGAAATTCATTAGATTACTACTCCATAAATATAATTGAGGAATTGTTTTAAAGTAAACGATTGGCCTCCCTTACCTGATGATCTCAGCGTATTCCTTGTCCTTCCCTCTGCTGTCCCTCCACTTCCTGAACATAACTGAAGCGTCCACATTGGCTGGAGAGAAGGTGTTGGGTTCATTAAGCAGTGAGATCACACTTAACAGGATCGTCCTGAAGAGGAGACAAGAGCCCACTGTTGAAATCCACATCCAGAACGGCCAAGAGTACAGGCTTTAGGAAATTACACCCAGTTTTTAAGTTTTTCTCCCTTAAAATATTTCTGATACAAATTTGAGGTCATAATACTTGATGACTTATGAAAAATGAATTAGGGGCTGGAGAGATGGCTCAGCGGTTAAGAGCACTGACTGCTCTTGCAGAGGTCCTGAGTTCAAATCCCAGTAACCACATGGTGGCTCACAACCTTCTGTAATGAGATCAGACGCCCTCTTCTGTGTGACTGAAGACAGCAACAGTGTACTCACATAAATCTTTGGGCCAGAGTAAGAAGGAAAAACAAAACAAAACAAAACCAAAAAAAAAAATGGATTATGCAATTTTGTTTTCAGGGGCCAGTGAGATGGCTCAGCAGGTAAAGGTGCTTGCCACCAAGCCTGATAATCCGAGTTTGATCACTGAGATGAAAAGGACAGAGGAAGATAACTCCCCACAAAGGGCCTTTATACTTCCACTTACAGGTCATGATGCCTAAATATACACACAGTAAATGTCATTTTTTTTAAGACTTATTTATTTATTTAATTATGTGAATGCACTGTTGCACTCTTCAGACACACCAGAAGAGGAAATCAGATCCCATTACAGATGGTTGTGAGCCACCAGGTGGTTGCTACATGTACAAGAATGCTAATGGTTATCACACTGCACAAAACTCAAGTCTAAGTGCATCAAAGACCTCAACATAAAGCCAGATACACTGAACCTGACAGAAGAGAAAGCGGGAGTAGCCTTGAACACATTGACTCAGGAGACAACTTTCTGAACAGAACATCAATAGTGTAGGCTCTGACAATTAATAAATGGGACCTATGAAACTGAAAAGCTTCTATAAGATAAAAGACACTCTCAATAGGACAAAATGGCAGCCTACAGAATAGAAAAGATTTTCACTAACTCCACATCCAACATAGAGCCAATATCCAAAATATATAAAGAACTCAAGAAACTAGGTATCAACAAACCACATTATCCAATTATAGAATACAGATATAAACAATTCTCAATAGAAGAATCCCAAATGGCTAAGAAGCACTTAAAAAACTGTTCCAACATCCTTAGCCATCAGGGAAATGCAAATCAAAATGACCCTGAGATTCCATCTTATATCTGTCGAAATGGCTAAGATCAAAAACACAAGTGGCAGCTCATGCTGGCGAGGATGTGGAGCAGGGGGACACTCCTCCACTGCTGGTGGGAACGCAAGCTTGTTCAACACTCTGGAAATCAGTCTGGCGGTTCCTCAGAAAACTGGGAACAGATCTACCTCACACCCAGCTATATCACTTTTGGGGCTCCATCCTATCACAAGGACACTTGCTTCACTATGTTCATAGTAGCTTTATTCATAATAGTCAGAAGCCTGAAATGACCTAGATAAACATGTGATGCATTTAGACAATGGAGTACTACTCAGCTGTTAAGAATGAAATTTACAGAAAATGAATGAAACTAGAGAAGATCATCCCAAGTGAGGGGACCCAGACCCAGAAAGACAAACATGGGATGTACTGTAAGTAGCTATGAGCTGCAGCATAAAGGGAAACATGCTACATCCACAGACCCAGAGAGGCTAAGTAACAAGCTGGGTTCTAGAGGGGACGCATGGATCTCCCTGGGAGGAAAAAATGGAACAGATTTTGCCAGTGCGGAGGGAAAGAGAGAGATCAGAGTGGGGGGAGGGGGTGTGTAGAAAGAGAGAGTACAAGGAGAGATTGCAGGAACTGGAGAGCATTTGGAGGTGAGGTGGAAACCTAGAATAGTGGAAACTCCCTGGAACCCACGAGGGTGACCTCAGTGAGGGCTCCTAGCAATGGAGGACATGAAACCTGACCGGCTCCTTCCATAACCAAGGCTTCCAGTGAAGGGCCTGGGAGACCAACCCACCCACAAAAACCTTCAACCTACAATTTGTTCTTCCTGCAGACATGCTGGGATAAGGGTGGCACAGAACTTCTGGGAGTGGCCAACCAATGACTGGTCTTCTTTGAGGCCCACCCCACAAGAGGAAGTCTATGCCTGACACTGCCTGGACAGTCCGGAGACCTAAAGCAAGAACAATTAAAGGATTCCTAATGGCATCCCTTCTATACTCAGAGATCAGGGCCTCACCTAGCTGTCATCAGAGGCTCCTTGGCAGCTGATGGAGTAATGCAGAGACTCACAGCCAAATATTATGTGGAGAGAGAGCCCAGGTTGGAGGTCTCCATCAGGTTCCTCCCCTCAGGAACCCCATGGAAGTGGGGGAGAAGGAACTATGGGAGCCAGAGGGGTCACAGACACCAGGGGAACATGGCCCATAGAATCAACTAAGCGGGGCTCATAGAGGCTCAGAGACTGAAGTGACGATCACAGAGTCTGCGTGTGTCTGTGCTGGGTCCTCTGCATATGTTATGGTTGTGCAGCTCGGGGTTCTTGTGGGTCTCCTGACAGTGGGAGTCGCTAACTCTGACTCTTTTGCCTGCTCTTGGGACCATGGTCCTCCTCCTGGTTTGCTATGAGAGTTTGTACCTAGTCTTCTTGTAGCTTGTTATCCATGTTTAGCTAATGTCCTTGGGAGGCCTGGTCTTTTCTGAGGAGAGACAGAGAGGGAGTGGGGTGTGAGTGAGTGAGTGAGTGAGTGAGTGAGTGTGTGTGTGTGTGTGTGTGTGTGTGTGTGAGTGTGTGTTTAGAGCATGTACTGCTCTTCTGGAGGACCCGAGTTCAGTATGTAGCCCCACCACCCACATCCCGAATCTGCGTGCTCATGACAGCCGCTTAGCTCCAGCTCCTAAGGATCTGAAGCCTCTGACCTCCCTGGTCACATGCACATACCCACAGGCAGATACACAAATGCATAATTAAAAATCAAATACACTTGTTTTAAAAAAATTTTTTTAGCAATCGGCTGGCAAAGCCACAAAGCAGGTCAGGAGGGTGGTACAGGTGTCTGATCTCAGCACACCTGCGGTGCCTGAGCTAGCCTGAGCTAGCCTGAGCTAGCGATCCTGTCTCACTCAGAGACACCAAGGAGGGTAAGAAGGGAGAGAGAGAAGCAAGGAAGGAGATGTTTGATCTGAGGCCAGCTTGATCTACACAGCAAGTTCCAAGTCAGCAAAGGCAGCATAGACCTTGTTTCTAAATAAGTAAATAAATATAAGTAAATAAATATAAGTGAATTAAACAAACAAATGAAAACAGCCCAGCCTTTTTTGTTTCCCTCCCCAGTCTGCATATCCCTACCCTGAATAGCCGTGGGAAAGCAGAAAGAGCTCCTTCTTGAAAAGCTGACGTAGCACAGGAACTTGTAGATGGGATTTGTAGGTTTAATATAACCTGGTTCTTCGGCCAGAAGTAACTCCACACAGTGCTGCTATCACTGACATTAGCTTATATTCTACCTTGACTCTGCTAATTAGAAGGGATTCTTTGAAAAGGCAGACAGTAATACCAAAGACAGCCCAGTTAAACTGTCCTCATTATACGTTTCAACATGAAAAAGATATTTAAAGAAGACACCAGGGAAAGAATCCAGTTCTACCTGGGAGAGCAGGGCAATGTATGACAAAATATAGTAGTTTAAATGGTGGACATGTTACAGTTTCTCTTTTTGCTGCTAGAGCAACTGTGTCATTTTAACAGTTCCTGCTTCGCAGTGCTGCAACTGTTGTTGATATAGTCCTAGGACATAATGCAAAAACAAGGATTCCTTGGTTAAATGCACAAAAGTACAGAGTTTAAAAACTAAGACTGAAAGGTCATCCTGGTCTACATAGTAAGTTCTAGGATAGCCAGAACTATGTAGAAAGACCCTGGTCTTACTGTGTAGCACTGGCTACACATGTATTATTATATAGACCAAGATGGCCTTAAACTCACTGGGATCCAGCTGCCTCTGCCTCCAGAGTGCTGGGGTTAAAGGTGTGGCCACCACACTGTCCAAAAAGTATATTTGTTGCTTCATCAAAACCCTAACTAGTAGGGTATGCCTAAGATCCTTAAAACCACCCAGGTGGGGTTGGCAAGTTTGGTGAGCAAAAAAGGAGCTTGCTACCTGATGAATAAAACTGGGTTCTTGGAAACCACATGATGGAAAGAGAGAACTGATTTCCATAATTCTGACCTCTGACATACATGCCACTCCCACATCTATAGATAATTATTTACATATATATATGTGTGTGTGTATATATATATATATATATATATATGGAATAAAAATTAAATACAAAAGTTAAGGGATCTAATGAGGAGTAATTTTGACATAAGAGGAGGAGGCAGCCGGGCAGTGGGGGCCACGCCTTTAATCCCAGCACTTGGGAGGCAGAGGCAGGAGGATTTCTGAGTTCGAGGCCAGCCTGGTCTACAGAGTGAGTTCCAGGACAGCCAGGGCTACACAGAGAAACCCTGTCTCAAAAAAAAAAAAAAAAACCAAAGAGGAAGAGTCAGATGGGGACGTCAGAGTCCCACCCACCATGCTCAGGGAGCCACCACTTCAAAATGCAGATGCATGTGTCAAGCAAGCAAGAAAAGACCTGCCTACATTCCACAATCGTGTCCACCGTCAGCACTGCTGCACATCCTCCATGTGGGGCCCCCATACCCTCCTGTAAACCCAAGCTATCACGGCCTCTTCTCTCTCCTATTCCCACTTAATCCCCAACCCTCCAATAACTCTGTTGTGTGAGGTTTGTGGCGTGGTGTGAACTTCGTGGCATTCCTTAGCCTGCTGATCACCAGGCTACACTTTTACCTCAAAACCCTTCCAACACACCCTCATGCTCTAGCCAGAGAGAAAGCTATCAAAGGAACGATTCTGTTCATAGGCTCAAATAGAATGAGACACACCACACACACCCAAAATAAGATTCAAGGAGCAGGTGTCTGTACTCAGTGTGCATTTGGGAGGCTGAGGTAAGAGGTTTGAGCCCAGGAATTTGAGGCTGGTCTCAAAATAGCCAGGTTAGTTAGTGGTGGCACATACTTTTAATCCCAGCACTGAGGAGGAAGAGGCAGGTGGGATCTCTGCGATTTCAAGGCCAACCTGGTCACAAATCGAGTTCCAGGACAGCCACAGGGCTACACAGAGAAACCTTGTTTCAAAAAATGAACCAACTACCTATCCGAAGAGTAAAGGAAAGCAAAGCCCAACACAGTAAGTGCCGCCGCCGCTTCACAGCTAACAGCTTACCTGACATTCTGAGTAGGGTTCCACCTTTCAGAGGGCAGCTCTCCACTCTGCGGGTCGTCTACAGGCGGGTGAAGAATTGAAATGCATACATCTCCATTCTACAAGACAATAGGACAACATTCAGAAAACATGTAAGAAACTGATGTAAGCAAGGTGTAACCACATACATCTGCAACCCCAATACTCAGGCTGACAGGCCAAAGTCTGAGGCCCAGCTGGGCTACACCAGGTAATACCAGGTCTCAAAACAAATGTAAGTATGTGCGCACATGTGCACACACACATACAGAGTCAGGAATGATGATACATGCCTTTAACCCTGGCACTTGGTAGATATATGTGAGTTTGAGGCCAGCCTGGGCTATACAGCAAATCCCAAACAAGCTAGAACTACATAGAAACAACCTGACTTTAATAAAACAAAAACCAAAACCAGAAATGTCATAAAATTAGGCACATCATTTTTTTGTTAAAAAAAATTTTAACAATTTTTAACAATAAATTTTTTATTAAAAATTCTCCATGTTCAAATTCTAAGTTGAAGAATTAAATATTATAAACATTTATTTGAACCGGGTATGGTGGCACATGTCAGCACAGACAAGAGGCAGGAGGTCACTCCAAGCTTGAGACAGCCTGCTCTATTGAGTTCCAGGCCACCTAGGGCTATTCATCAAACAAAACAAGCCTAGTCTTGGCTAGTCTCTGAGATGTAAGTCCTGTCTGTTGCACCATCTTTCTGAAACAGAAAAAAACAAACAAGCATGGTAACTCCTAAATATATGGTTACAAACTAATTGCTGTGGTCATTATAATCTTCATAATGCATAAACATTTTAAGATCTAATCTAACAAGTGCATTCAGATGACTTCAAACTCATAGGCCACAGGGAGGTATACAAATATACATATACTCAATAGAAAATAATAGGTTAAGTAAAAAAGAGTCATTAGTTTCTTTTCTCCCTCTAACTCCCTTTTTCCTGTTTTTTCCCCTCCAGGACAGGTTTCTCTGTGTAGCCCAGGCTGAGCTCAAGCTCAACAGAGCTCCACCTGCTCCTGCCTCTTGAGTGCTGCGATTTCAGGTGTGCCCCACCGCTGCCCAGTAAGTTGTTTGTTTTTTAAATATCAAGGATGGTAGATAAGAGTTAAAAATTTATGAATGATATATATAATGTGAAGAATAAAATTATTATACATAACTCAAATTTAAAACATATACAGATGGCCGGGCAGTGGTAGCATAAGCTTTCTATCCCAGCACTTGGGAGGCAGAGGCAGGTGGATCTCTGAGTCTGAGGCCAGCCTGGGCTACTGAGGGAGTTTCAGGATAGCCAGGGCTACACAGAGAAACCTTGTCTCGAAAAATTAAACACAACACTTGTTTGTACGTGTGTTGAATATGAATGGGCCTGTGTGAGGAGTTAGCAGTTGTTACCATGCCATTTCCTCAACTGCTCTCTGCCTGATTTTCTGGGCCCTGAGACAGTCAACTACACTGCTTAGCTAGAAATCAGCAGGGATCCTCCTGCCTCCGCCTACACAGCACTGGAATTACAGATGTGCACTGCAGTCATACTTGGCTTTTTACAGGAGTCCTGGGGACAGAAGCGCAGGTCCTCTCATTTGCACAATAATCACTTTACTGAGGCATCTCCCTAATGCAAAGCATCTTAAAATTTTCCTATGTTTTTGTTTTGAATTTCTTAAATTACATGTATGTGCTGCATTGTATGAGAGGGAAAAAATGTTTTTTTGTTTTTTTTTTAAAATGTGCATGTCAAGCTGGAGAGATGGCTCAGCGGTTAAGAGCACTGACTGCTCTCTCAGAGGTCCTGAGTTCAATTCCCAGCAACCACATGGTGGCTCACAACCATCTGTAATGAGATCTGACGCCCTCTTCTGGTGTGTCTGAAGACAGTGACAGTGTACTCACATACATAAAATAAATATTAAAAAAAAAGTGCATGTCTATAAATCCAAGCCAGTGTTACTATTGCTGTATAAAACGCCATGACCAAAAGCAACCTGGAAAGGGCTTATTTGACTTATACTTCCTCATCACTGTTCATCATTGGAGGAAGTCAGGACGGGAACCCAAAGGAGGCAGGAACCTAGAGAGGCCATGGAGGGGTGCTACTTAACTGGTTTGTTCCTCATGGTTTGCTCAGCCTGCTTTCTTATAGAACCCAGGAGTACCAGTCAAGGGCACCCCACACACGGTGGACCAGCCTGGCCAGAGCCAAGCCAAGCCGAGTCCAAACAGCAGAGTGGGGCTAGGAGAGTGGAGTGCAGGGGAGCTTCTGGTGGTGAAAGCTTCAGGAGAGTACTCTTCCCAGGCTCTGTGACAGATGCTCTCAGATGATGAAGTCATTCTCACACACCTTTATTCCTCTGGATAGGATCTTACATACAGTTTTGGGGTAGGTTAGGGTCTGAGATGTTAAGGGTGCCTCATCTACATGTGGAGAGCTTGGGGGCACCGCCCCTGTGACTGATGGCCACAATTCTCACTATGGTGGCTGTGGCTGTATGACAGGGGCCTGGTGCTGGAAGTGCGCTAAGCTCCTACCATCCCTTCTGGGTCCCCAGGGCTTCAAGTACAGCTCAACCTTACCAGGTTTCCTCTCGCAGTCCATGGCCCCCATCCCCGCCCCCCCGCCACACATACACACACCCCATGCCCAGCAATCAAATCTTTAAAAAAAAAATAATATGGAGACATGGCTTTGACAGTCCCCAGCACCCACATCATGCAGCTCACAAGCGCCTGTAGGTCCAGTGAATCTGATCTCATTGACTTCTGTAGACCCTCACACACAGGCTCATACACACACACACACACACACACACACACACACACACACACACACACACACACACAGGCACAGGCACACACCCAAAGAAACAAGCAAGCAAGCAAATAACCAGACCCCCTTCTCAGGTCAAAAGCCTGAGGCTGAGGCGGCCCTAAGGTCTCGTAAGGAAGCTACTGTACTGCTTTATTAAGAGGGCACACTGCCTGTCGAGCTGCCTCCCAGGTATCTATAGTTACGCCCCCAGACTGGTGCTGTGATCAGCTTTGGTCAGAAAGCCCTTTTTTGGCAGTGGACAATGGTTAACTTGCAAAGGCTCATAACTGGTCACAGTGCAGGGGCAAGTGAGAAGTGACACCTCAGTCACAAACGGTCTCTATATCACCCTCCTCCAGTGGACACCACAGAAGGGTCAGAAAGGCTGTAAACAATCTTTAGAGACTGGAACGCTGACTTCTGTACATGACGTGCAGGTGATTACCTGCCAACATCCTGTCACTGAAAGAGCGGAAATGCAATAAGCCCTGCCCTTCCTTGAGGTTTTATAGTTAATGGTTGCTAGGGAGGAAGAAATGGTTTCTTTGATGCTAAAGTACTGGCCCCACTAGTGAGGCACCCAGGCCCTTGTAAGCAGCCATATGCAACCAACCCATTTACCAAAACAAAAGAGAGTTACAAGGACAGCAGCAGCCAGGGTAGAGCAAGGGCCAGCTGGGAAGAGAAGGATTAGAGAACAGTGGGTCAGGGGGGAGTAGGAAGGGAGTGTGAGAGAACTATATCCATGTATGACATGGATGAAACCCACTGTGCATACTTCAGAAGTACTTTTTGGTGCTTTGTTTTGTTTTGAGACAGGTCTCTCTCTGTCCTCAAACTCACAGATCTACTCTTTGGTTGGTTCGTTGGTTTTTTTCTGAGACAGGATTTTTCTGTGTAACAGAGCCCTGGCTGTCCTCGAACTCAGAGATCTGCATGCCTCTACCTCACTAGTGCTGGGATTAAAGGCATGAATCACCACTCACAGCCACAAAACTACTTTTGTAGAAGCAAGACCATCCTCCTAAAAAAATCTAGATGAATTTCACTTCCTAAATTAAACTTTGGTCTTGTCATGTCGCCTTGGTTAGCCTGGAGCTCTATAAGCACTAGGCTGGACTTGAACGCATTGAGATCCATCCATCTCTGCCTGCTGAGTGCTGGATTAAAAACCTATGTCACCATGGCTGGCTAGAATAACTAGGTTGGACATGGTGGCACACATTTGCAATCCCAACACTTGAAAGGCAGAAGCAGGTGAATGGCTAGCCTAGTTTACACAGTGAGATACACATCTGTCTGTCATCACTACAGTAAACTGTTTCAAATAAGCTCAAACAAGCAAATAGAATGTCAGCAAAGGTGGGAAGATGCTGAGCTAGGAGTAGAACTCAGTATTAATATGCCCCAACACCACAAAAAACCACACACCAGTGGTTCTTGTACATTCACACTTCTATGCAAGTAACACTTCTAGAAGTTTCAAGTCCTATCGTACCACGGTCTGGAATACTCTGCTTGGTGGTTTTCCCCGCTCCTTTACCTCTGCAGGCTTCCATTACTACCATCTTGCTTTTCTGTTGGATACCTGGACCTTTAACACGAATGCAATCATAGAGTATGCACCCCTTTCTCTAACTTCTTTCACTTAAGTGTATGTTTCAAAATTGTCTCTTCTTTGCCGCAAGTGCTTGAAAATTACCCATTGCATGGATATGGTAAGTCTGCGCTGTAGTTCCTGTTGGGGGACACTGGGGTGAGCAGTGCTGTGCTCTACACTGTGTGCTTGCCTCCACGGAGTATTTGCTTCTTTTCTCGTAGGCCGGAACTGTGGGGCTGGATATGAGACCTGCATTTACTTTTTCTAGGAGCGCATATGCTGTTCTGTGAGTGACCTGCAGTATGTGGCATTTCCATTCTTCACAGCCTTACCAGCAGTTCTTGCTTTCTGTTACTCAGGCGCAGCTCTCCTGTGTTGGTGCAAAGACTCACCGTGTGTTTGATGTGTATTTCAGTTCATTGTCAGGTTCTCCTTACAGTTAGTTTCCAACAGGTTGTCGTCCAGTCTGGCCTCAAGCTCCAGGGCTTTGGTAATACTTCAGCCTGAGTATGCATTCATGGCTAACTTTGGCTATTTTTTAATTAGGTTAATCCTCTTATTACTGAGTTTTCTTAAATTCTTTAAAGGGCCTTACAGACTGAACAGGCCTCAAACGCAGTTTATTTCTGAGCAGTTTTTGAATAACTTTTTATCATTGTTCATTTTTTTGTTGTTGTTCATGGAAATGCAACTATGAATGAGACTGCTACTTCCCACTTGTGCTAATTTTTATATCAACTTGGCACAGGCGAGGCCAAACTGCTCTGTGGACAAGGTTTTGGAGCATCACCCTGACTACTGATTGATGTGGATGTTGGGTTGAGGTGGTATCACCCCTGGGCAGGTGGTCCTTAGCTGTATAAGAAAGCAGGCTGATGGGGCTGGAGAGTCAGCTCAGCAGTTAAGAGCACAGACTGCTCTTCCGAAGGTCCCTAAGTTTAATTCCCAGCAACCACATGGTGGCTCACAACCATCTGTAATGGGATCTGATGCCCTCTTCTGGTGTGTCTGAAGGCAGCTACAATGTATTCATATAAATAACAAACAAATAAATAGGAAGAGAGAGAGAGAGAGAGAGAAAAGGCAAGCAAGCAAGCTGAACAAGTCTGCAAATGTAAGCCAGAAAGCAGCCTTCCTCCATGGGCTCTGCATCGACCAGTTCCTGCTCTGGCTCCCTCTTAGGACAGTGATCCAGAAGATGCAAGCTAAACAAACCTCATTCGCATTTGTGGTGGTTCTTCACAACAGAAATCACAGCAAGGACACCACTCAGTACATATGGTGTCGTAGTTCCTGCCTACAATCCTAACCTGTGGGAAAGGAAGGAAGGAAGGAAGGACGGACGGACGGACGGACGGACGGTTGTGTGTTAGAGACTAGTATGGACTCCAGGCCAAAAACTCTGGTAATTACAGATGTTCTCAATTCTTCACCGTGGTGGTACCAAACTCTCTTGATAACAATAGTTTCATGTTTTACTTCTTTCTCCATGTTGTTTTAGCCTTCTAGGTCTCTTTTCTTTACAAGTTTTATGGCATCTTGCCGATGTTTACAGAGACAGAGAGAGACAGAGACAGACAGAAAGAGACAGAGACAGAGAAAAACTGACTTTGATAGATTACTTATGGAGACTGCGAAATACTCTCCACCCTCTTTAAGTTCTCTTTTATTAGGAGCTCAGTTAGTAAAACACTAGCTGCAAAATCATGAAAGCCTAAATTCACTCCCCAGTATGCATATAAAAAGCTGACTGAGTGCTGCTGGGTGGCGGTGACAGAGCTGGTGACTCACAACTTTCATACCCGCACTCAAAAGGCTGGTCTCAAATGCGGAGATCCTCCACCTGCCTCCTGAGCGCTGGCAATTAGCGATGCACTATCTCTATCCAGCAAAGATGAATGAATTTTTTAAAATGTGTATTCGAAGGACACTTTTACAGTGTTGTCTGTATTTATGTCTGTTCCAGGTGAGGCAGCACACACCTTTAATCCCAGCACTCACAAGTCAGAGCCAGGTAGATCCGTGAGATTGAGGCCAATGTTGTCTACAAAACCAGTTCAAGGACAGCCAGGGCTACACAGAGAAATGTGGACAAAAAAAAAAAAAGCCCATAATTCTTTTCGTAGCTGTATTCATGTATATGAGTGTCCCACGTGTGCAGCTAGTGCTTGTGGAGGACATGAGAGTGTATTGGATCTCCTGAAACTTGAGTTACAGATGGTTTTAAGCCACCGAAATGGATGCTGGGAATCAGACCAGAGTCCTCTGCAAGAGTAGTAAGTGCTCTTACCTGCTGAGCCAGCTCTCTCCAGCCTTTTATGATCCTTCTTAAAGGCCACTGAATAAAATAAATAAAAAATAAATGTACGCCTCTTCTTTGAGAAGCTCATGCGCATGCTCCAGGGTGTGTCCTTCTGAGTGTCTCTCTCTCCTCCTCCTCTTTCATTCCTAAGCCTACATTAAAAGTATTTTTAATAAAACTGTTTCAAAGAAATTATGGAAATTACAAATCTATGACTGTTTTGAAGATTAATCTTAACTGCCAATTAGATGAAATTTGACTAGAATCTCAATGGGAACAATTTTTCCGGGCATATCTGTCAGGGACTGTTTAATGTGAGAAGGTTCGCCCTGAATGTGGACAATGCCACTCTGGGAAAAAAAGCAGAGTGAAGCCAGGCAGGGAAAAAAGCAGGGCTACAGACACACCTTGTGATTTTAAGTCCCCATGGCTGTGAGTCTCCCATCACAGTGAGCTGTGCCCTCAAACCATGAATCAGTAGAAACTTTCACTTCTATGAATTGTTTTACAAATAAAGTATTTTCTTCATGACAATAAAGAAAGCAACCAGCTTGAGCAGTGGTGGCAATTTTTCTTTTTTTTTTGAAAATAAGAAAATGGGGATAGGAATGTGGCACACAGTATAATCCAATGACTGGAGATGCTGAAGCAGGAAGCCCTGAATGGAAGCTCCCTAAGCTACTCTCTCTCTGTGTGTGTGTGTGTGTGTGTGTGTGTGTGTGTGTGTGTGTGTGTGTGCGCGCAAAAGCACAGAGTGAAGCAAGATAATGAAAACATCATTAAAGTTCTATAGTGAGTTCTTTCAACATCTAGTCTCAAAACAAAGTAAAGGTCCCTCAGCAATTTAGCACAGGCTGCTCTTCCAGAGAACCCTGGTTCATTACCAGTACCCACATGGCAACTCAAGGGACCTGACACCTTTCCTCTGGCCTCCACAGGCATTGCATGTATGTGGCAACAGTCATCATTCAGGCAAGCATCCATAAACATAAAAAGATAAAAAGACCACGATCCACACCAAGTACAATGTTCGCACCTACGAATTCCCAGGACCTGGAAAGCAGAAAGAACAGGCAGAGGCAGGATTACAGTGACTTCATACCAACCTGGGCTACTGAGACCCTATCTCAGTCTTACTCTCCCCAAACCCAAACCACCAAAAAGGGTGAGGATGAGGAGGGGGACACACTTTAACACCCACCACTGGGAAGACGAAGCAGAGACTCCAGGGTTTGCGGTTACCCAGGGCAACGCACTGAGATACTGCCTTGAAATATCCAAAGTATCAACTGTCTCTGTAAACTTTAAGCCTTTAACTTTTACCTCATGTCTACGAGTGCTTTACTTTATGTGTCTGTGGACCACATGTGCGCCTGGTGCCCATATATCAGAAGAGAGTACTGGACCCCTGGGAACTGGGGTCACAGATGGCTGTGATGACGCATCATGTTGATGCTGGACACTAAACCTGGATCTTCCTCAGGAGCAACAAGTGCTCTTAACCACTGAACTCTCTCTCTAGCCCCATGCAACTTTTTTAAAGTCTAAAGATGCTGCAAAATCATTTTTAAAATTTTAACTAAATGGTTTTTAATGTGGCGAAAACATTTGGACAATGAAAACAAAGCATATATAAATATTACACTATATCTTAAAGTTTTTTAAATTTTGTATTTAAAATTTCCATGAGCTTAATAACAATGAGATAGTTAATAACTTCTCTAGTTTAAAAGCTCGTAAGACTACAACAGTATAATCCTAATGTATTATCTAATGTGTAATAAATCCTAATGTATTATCTTTAGCTTTGTCAGTTGATTCCTAATTAGGATAAATCATTGAAGTTAATATTTAGAGAAATTAGAAGTTCTATAAGGGGCTGCAGAGATGACTCAGAGGTTAAGAACACTGACTGCTCCTCCAAAGGTCCTGAGTTCAAATCCCAGCAACCACATGGCGGCTCACAACCATCCGATCTGACGCCCTCTTCTGGTGTGTCTGAAGACAGCTACAGTGTACTCATATAATAATAAATAAATAAATCTTAAAAAAAAAAGTTCTACAAGATAGTAGATAATTCTACTACATAGAGAATAACTCAATTTAGTAAAACCAATATAACGAACATAAACAATCAATGAAATGAAGCAGAAATGTACTTCAGTCTGTCTGTCTGACGCTCTAAGCTTTGCTGCTGTTGAGTTCACTACCTAACAATTGGTCTCATTACCCCAGCACCACCACAGCAGAGGCTGAGCACAGGGATGTGCCGCGTGCTGCAGGGAGAGAATGCTCAAGTCCCACACGAGCAATGTAAGCAGATGGGACAGAGAGAGGGAGGAAAGCAGTGAGAAAAGGCAAGGAAACAGAAACGTAAACACAAATACTTGGCCAATTCCAGGATTCAAATGTATTTCCTTCCAAATTATTATAACCACTATCAAGACAGCAAGTACCTAGTTTGCTTTGTCCACGCTGGCCTTTAGTTCCTCAGCTCAGCCTCTCACGATACCAGGCTCTCCCATAAACTGTAAACTGAGGTTGTAGGGTGGGGTGGGGGTGGTAATGAACAGTAATATTTTGAGTCATCTTATCTGTAAGGTTTGTAATCATTTGTATGAACACAATAGGGTTTATAAGTCCAACAGGACTCCACTTGTATAATTTTGAACACAGTAAAACATATAACCAGAAAACAACTTAGTTAAAAAAAAAAAGACGGTATATCTATCTAGCCCTATCTGGCCTAGAACTCTCTATGCAGACAAGGCTGACTTCAAATTCCCAGAGATCCACCTGCTTCTGCCTTTCAAGTGCTAGGATTATAGTGTACACCATCATATCCTGCTACAACTATACTTCTTTTTTTTTTTTTGGTTTTTCGAGGCAGGGTTTCTCTGTGTAGCCCTGGCTGTCCTGGAACTCACTCTGTAGACCAGGCTGGCCTCGAACTCAGAAATCCGCCTGCCTCAGCCTCCCAAGTGCTGGGATTAAAGGCGTGCGCCACCACCGCCCGGCTTCAACTATACTTCTTAACAGTACAAAAGGAGTCTTTTTTTTTTCTTCAAAAGATTATTTTACATGACTGTTCTGTCTGCATGTATACCTGCACACCAGAAGAGGGCATCAGATCATATTACAGATGGTTGTGAGCCACCATGTGGTTGCTGGGAATTGAACTCAGGACCTCTGGAAGAGTCTTAACCTCAGTGCTCTTAACCACTGAGCCATCTCTCCAGCCCCATGCAGAAAGGAATCTTACTGTACAATATAATCACTGAGGGCAAATCCATGTTAAGCTTATGTTGTATTTAAAGATGCATCATTAATTCTGAATGTGTAGGAATCAGTTACATGCATGAGCGTGTAGATACTACAGGCGTCAGAGCCTAGAGCTGGTGTTACAGTTCTGTGCACTTGAAAACAACAACAGGAGCTCAACCTGGATCCTCTGCATTCTTAACTGCTGACTCATCTCAGTGACTCAAAATAAATGTATTTCTTTCTATAGAGACCAGAGGACAACTCTCAAGAGTCAGTTCTCTCCACCCACCGTGGAGGTCCTGGAAACTGAACTCAAGCTGCCAAGCCTGGTGGCAGGCACCTTTACTCGGTGAGCAGCCATGCAGTTCCTTAGGATTAGGGTTACGTTAAATACTAAAGGAGACTATCCCAGGAGGCTGTTTCTGGAGAGGCAACCACACATCACCATTTTGTCATGTTTGTTCTAGCTGGAAAAACAAAAACAAAACTGTGCATGCCCACAACACCACCTGGGAGGTCCCAAGGACAAGTTGAGAGACAGCCTGAGATACATTAGGAAAGCTGGTCTCGAATAAACATAAATTGAAAAGGAAAGGCAATGAAGACGCCGCACAGGAAAGGCTAACGCATTACTCCAGTATTGTCATGATTTAGCCCAACACTAAGTGTGTTTCATGTTTCAACCAACAGTTCTACTAGAAATGCTGTCTTCAGGCACATTGACTTGTCCACAGAAGAACCTCACCTAGGATTTATTCCAAAAGAGGCTCAAATGCTCATTAGTAACTCCTGAAAGGAAGCCAGTCCAAATGAAGTAGGATAAATCTCCCCAAAAAGCTGAGCCTCTGCCCACAGCAGTGGGTGATCCTTGTTATGAAGTTAGAGAACAGGCACACAAATACATTCATACGATGTTACTAAAGTTTTAAAATGAAAATGTTAACACATATGCATTATAATCTTAGCAATGAGCTGCAAAGGCTCCATCTTTAACTGGACTATAATTACTACATAATTGTAAAACTACCCTTATTTTAAATAATTAAGCCAGGTACTACAAAGTAGAAGAGCAAAACTCATGAATATTTCTCTGTGATTACAGCAAAACACAATTTGTTAAGCTATACAACTCATTTTAGAGATGGGTGGGGGCTGTGGTGTTCTGACTGAATCCAGATCCTTGTGCACGCAAAGCAAATGCTCTACCACTAAACCACGCCCTCTAGTCCAAATAACTTATTTTATGTGGTGCTGATGATCAAACTCAGGGCCTTGACTGGTAAAACCCTAGTCTCTTTTTAAAGAACTAATCTAAAAAATAAAACCACAGAGAAAGTTATGACAAATGTCTCTTACCTCGTAAATATTGGGGTGCCACATTTTGGTCAAGAATCTGAAGGTAGGTGGTGAATATGGGTAGTCAATAGGAAATTTAATATGTGCCTGAAAGAAAAAGAAGATATGCTAATAAATGAGGTAAGTTATTCATTTGTCTAATAATTCATTCTTTTATATCCCAAATAAACAAAGTTCCTTTCTAATAAGAATAAATCATTTGTCAGAGTTATTAACATGTTCTTTTAGCATCTCATCAAATATTGATGTCTATGTTAAATTCACCAACTCAAAAGAATGAAAGGTAGGATATGCCCAGTACTGAGGTTGCTGTTCACATGCAAGAAGTGGGACTCGAACCACTGCATACAGATGTGCACATACAGATGAGCACACTCTACAACTATGCTAGTCCTCATTCTCTGCTACTGCTATTGTTATGCCTAACAAAACAAGACAGCTTTCTAGTAAAGAAGACAGAATAAATACACATTCTTTTTTATCGACCTCATGCAAGCATTATCTCCCCACTCAGAAACAATGATGCTGACCATTTGATGCAGTTTCTTTCGGTGGCTTTCATACAGTCCGTCTCCCCTCCCCACCAAGCCGCACAACTTGAGTTTAATTTCCAAGTCTCATATTGCCAACTCACATGCATCTCCCAATACTTATTTTTAAACTTATTATTATATTTGTACTGAATGTTTGTATGTGTGTGTGCCATGTGTGCCTGGTAACTGGTCAGAAAAGGGAGTGTGGGCCCTGGAACTGGAGTTATGGATGATGGTGAGCCACCTCATGGGATCTGAGAATCAGACCTAGGTCCTCTGCAAGAGCAAGCACTGCTTTTTACCCACCGGGCTAACTGTGCAGCTACTCTAAACACTTTTTTCAGCAGGTTAGGAATGTAGCTCAGTGATAGAGCACTTCCCTAGCATTCAATCCCTAGCCCTAAGTTCAAGTCCAAGCACTGACAAAAAGAAAATTGACATGGGGGTAGTAAAGAGGCAAAAATGAACAAGATATAACAAGGTCTATATATAAAAATGTCACAATAAGTGCGCTTATGTTAACAAAACTATGACTCAAAAAAATTTTAACATGTAGACATACTGAGTTTTATATTCTGTTTTTGCCTATATTATATTATAAAGTATTTTTATGCTGGGCCATCCAAGCCAGCATTGTCTCAAAACCACAAAAAGCCAGCCAGGGTGGGACACACCTTTAACTCCAGCATTTGGGAGTTAAGTGTAGCCGACCCAGAGTTCAAGGTCACTTTCAGTGACACAGTGAGTTTGAAGCCAGCCTGGTGCTACATCAGACACTAGAAAAGTAAGTACTTATTTTGGCAGCACATACACTAAAACTGGAATTGTACATAGATTAACATGGCCCCTACCCAACAAAAGATACCCAGTTTATGAAGTAGTCCATATTTTTATAACAAAATATTCTGAGTGTGGTTATTAGTGTTAACATAATATTTGATTTGGAATTGTACATAGATTAACATGGCCCCTACCCAAAAAAAGATACCCAGTTTATGAAGTAGTCCATATTTTTATAACAAAATATTCTGAGTGTGGTTATTAGTGTTAACATAATATTTGATTATATACATATACAGATGGAACCTTTTTTGGAGACAGGATATAGCTATGTAGCCAAGGCTAGCCTCAAGCTTGCAGTTCTCCTGCCCATCATGTACTAACTAGGATTATGGGTATGCACCACCACACACAAATTCTTTCTTTCAAAAGTGGTTTTCTTACCTTGGGACAATTAGGTTACTTCTTGCTCTTTTGATATGATAAATATCTTACAATATATGTCCTGGGCAAGAATTCATATTTAAAATATTATGAAATATAAAACAAGGGCCTGGAGAGATGGCTCAGTGGTTATGAGCACTGGCTGCTTTTGTAGAGGACCCAGGGTTCAGTTCCCAGCACTCACAAGTGGCCCACACTGTGAGTTCAGCTCCAGGGCATCTAACATTCTCTCCTGACTTCCTCAATGCATGTATGACTGCATTATGTACTCATACATACAAGCAGGTAAAACACTCATATGCATACGATAAAATAAACTGGGCTGGAGAGATGGCTCAGCAGTTAAGAGCACTGGCTGTTCTTCCAGAGGTCCTGAGTTCAATTCCCAGCACCCACATGATGGCTCACAACCATCATCTGTAAGATTGCTCTCTTCTGCCATGCAGCAGAGCAAACAAATAGGAAGCACTTTTTGAAAAATTAAAAATAAAAAATAAATTCAAGGCCAGTCTTGTCAACAGAGTGAGTTCCAGGACAGCCAGGACTATACAGAGAAACCCTGTCTCAAAAACAAAAACAAAAACAAAAAAAAGCAAAAAAAAGATAATAATAATAATAATAAATAAATAAATCTTTTTTTAAAAATCCAAAATAAGGACCCTTAGGAGTTCCATCATAAAAACAATGAAACCGTTTTATAAAGATCAACTAATTCACAATTCTAGAAAACTATATAATCAACTGTATAATCAAAGCCAAGCACGGTAGCACACAGATCTGTGACACAGCACTCAGGAGGGCAAGACAAACTCTAGATCAACACCAGCTACATGGCAAGGTAGTGTCTAAAACAAAAGCTTCCATCTTTCCAAAGACTGGTCACAAAAGGGCGGGGCTCCCGAAAACACAACCTTTATGACTTAATTCCGTCTAGTCCAATCTGCTACTGCAAAAGCTTTAAAACAAACATTTTATAAATTCAATCTAAAAAAAATAAGGTAGGGTGGGATGTGAGTGAGAGGGCAGGTATTAGAGAGACCCTGCTCAAACCCCATGACCTCACCCCACACCCCATGCTTGAGAACTGTCATTATTGGATCCTTCTCCATATTTTCTGGAAACCTCCATTTGCAGAGGGATGTCTATTTCATCTCATTTGAAGCAGAGCCATCATGTAAACAGTTCCCCTTATGGCTTCTGATCAGAATTACTGCCTAAAATTGATTATGTTCAAAGATACCCTAGGCAGAGAGAACGAATACACACACACACACACACACACACACACACACACAAATCCATAATCCCACTCCACAAATCCCAAGTAAATCTGTACAACCATCAGCGTATGTTAAACTGAAATCAATGGTTTTATAAAAACCATGATAAAGAAACAGACTTTAGAAAATTAGGCTAGCCGGGCAATTGTGGCGCACACCTTTAATCCCAGCACTTGGGAGGCAGAGGCAGGCGGATTTCTGAGTTCAAATCCAGCCTGGCCTACAGAATAAGTTCCAGGACAGCCAGGGTTACACAGAGAAACCATGTCTTGAAAACAAAAACAAAAAAAAAAAAAAAAAGAAAATTAGGCTAAAGTCACTAGGCAAGTTAACAACATATTAAATGTTGAATAAAAACTCTCTTAGTCAGATGGTTTCATGGGTACCAAACCTGACGACCTAAGTCTTCTCCAATGCAGCAGAGCCCTCATGATAGGAGGGAACCAACCTCGCTGACCTTCATTCATGCATTGTCACATGCATGTACACAAACTCATACATGAACAACACCCTCCTCTGGTGTGTGTAGACAGCTACAGTGTGCTCATATGCATAAAATAAGTAAAACAAAAGAGATGATAATGGATTAGAGGTTCTATGTTTAGACTCTGACACAATTTACTATTATTTAAATTTCTAGACCTTTTTTTTTCCTTTCTCCTTTTTGGACATTATAGTAGCCCTGGCTAGCCCGGAGCCAGAGATCTACCAGTCTCTGTCTAGTCCATGTCTGTGACTAGAGCAAGAGGGCATCAGATAGCCTCAAGCTAGTTAATGATGTTATAAGCCACCACATGGATGATGGGAATGAAACCTGAGTTCTCTAGATGAGGGGCAAATGCTCTTAACTGCTGTGCCAGTTCTCCAACCCCTCAGTCCCCAATTCCCAACTCTGTAAGTGAACTGCTTGGTAGAAAAAGGTCCTTGTGGGCTGGAGAGATGGCTCAGTGGTTAAGAGCACTGACTGCTCTCCTGAAAGTCCTGAGTTCAAATCCCAGCAACCACATGGTGGCTCACAATCATCCGTCACAAGATCTGACGCCCTCTTCTGGAGTGTCTGAAGACAGCTACAGTGTACTTAGATATAATAAATAAATAAATATTTTTTAAAAAAAGAAAGAAAAGAAAAGAAAGAAAGAAAAGAAAAAGGTCCTTGCCACCAAGGCTGATGACCTAATTGGGATGACCCTGTGAGATTGAATCACTGACTCCCATAACTGTTCTGACCTACACTTGTATACCATGGCCCATGCATACCCACACATAAAAATATAAAAAATGGAGTAATATTTCAAAATGCTTTGTTTGCTTGTGTATTGGTTTGTTTTCTGTTTTGGTTTGCTTTTTTGATTTTTGAAGCAGGGTCTCTATATACAGCCCAGGCTGGCCTGGAACTCAGATCCACCAGCCTCTGCCCAGCGGCATCTGGCTTTTTGTTGCTGTTGGACTTAGTGGAACAGTATCAGTAGTCCCAGTAATCAGAGAAGCTGAGGAAGGGCAACCTTGAGTTCAAGGCCAGCCTGGGTTGCATAACAAGATTCAGGTTAGCCTAGGCTACAAAACCAGGGCCCTGAGAAAGGAGGGAGGTGGGGAACAAACAGTTTCACAAACTAAAATGTGGAAAAAGCAGATTTTGCTTGGCATAGTCCTAGAGTAGAATATACTGAGGAGACGTAAGAGGATCAAAATCTCAAGCCTATAGGACTATTGAGATGGTTGGGGATAAGAACATTTTCTAGCCTGCTGTGGCAGTGGTGGCTGTGCACACCCTTGATCCCAGCACTCAGGAGGCAGAGACAGACAGATCTCTGAGTTTAAGACCAGCCTGGTCTATATGAGTTCCAGGACAGCCAGGGCTACATAGAGTATAACCCTATCTCGAAAACCCGAAAAGAACATCTACTGCTTTTGTAGAGTTTGTTTCCCAGCACTGGCAGGAAGAGGATCCAACACCTTTAGCCTTCATGGGCACCTGCACTCATGCACACACACAAACCCACAAATTGTGTGTGTGAGTGTGTGTGTGTGTGTGTGTAGACCAGATTGGTCTTGAACTCAGAAATCCACCTGCCTCTGCCTCTCAGGAATTAAAAGTGTGCACCACCACCACAAGGCCTACACATAAACAAACTTTAAAAAAAATTAAGGCCAGTCTGGATAAGCTAGAGAGACCTGAAAACAAAGTAAACAAGCTTGGTAGTTAACAGCACTTACTGCTCGGGAAGAGAATTTGGTTCCTAACACCCATATCCGGGTAGCTCAGATGCACCTGTAATTCAAGTTCCAAGATACCTAAAGCCCTATTCTGGCCTCCATGAGCACCTGCACACATGTGATACATATACACACACTCAGGCTCACATGAACACAGGTAAAATAAATAATCTTTAAAAAGTACAATGTTTTTAAAAGCTAGAAGTATAGCTCAGCATTTGCTCTCTCTCTCTCTCTCTCTCACACACACACACACACACACAAACATACACACACACACACAAACACAACTTGCACTGTGCACAACACTATATTTTTTTTTCCAAAGAACTAAGCTGTGGTAGTCAGTTTTGTCAACTCGACACATCTTAGAATCAACTAGAAAACAGAGTCTCAAAGAGAGATTGTCTACAATGAGGTGGCCTACACAGGCACGTCTATGGAGTAGTTAGTATCTTAATGGGAAAGCAGAGCCCACTGTGGGTGGCCCCATTCCCTACGTAAAGAGTCCTGAACTGTATCCATGAAGAAATCAAGTTGAGCCTAGGCAAGCAAGAAGGTGAACAAGCACACACGTTCCGTTTCCTCTCTAGTCTCAACGGTGCTGTGACTACTTCAGGCTTTGCTTGACTTTCCCAGCCACAGATTGTAACTAGAATTGTGGGCTGAAGTAAAAACTTTTTGCTCTAAGCTTCTTTTTTCAAAGTATTTGATTACAGCAACACAAACCAAACAAAGATATAAGTTCACTATTTTACATGTTATGAGTGCTTTATCTGTATTTATGTCTATGTACCTCATGTACACAGAACCCAGAAGACCCAGAAGCTAGAATCAGATCTCCTGGGAATGGAGCTATAGATGGTTTGTAAGATGCCATGCAGATGTGGGGAATCAAACTCAGGTCCTCTGAAAGTGGGTACATTGCTGCTGTCTTCAGACACATCAGAAGAGGACATCAGATTGCATTACAGATGGTTGTGAGCCACCATGTGGTTGCTGGGAATTGAACTCAGGACC
Source organism: Tokudaia tokunoshimensis (assembly GCA_036184795.1). Lineage (NCBI taxonomy): Eukaryota > Metazoa > Chordata > Mammalia > Rodentia > Muridae > Tokudaia > Tokudaia tokunoshimensis. Next base: position 29,254,757 of record BTHU01000005.1, on the reverse strand, counting down.
TCTGGAAGAGCAGTCAGTGCTCTTAACCGATGAGCCATCTCTCCAGCCCAAGTCAAGGCTCTTAACTAAACACTAAGCTACCTCCTCTCTGGCCCCAGTTAAATAATTTTATTTACTGATTGTCTTATTCTCTAATTCCCTAATTTGCTATGTTGCCATGGTTGGCCTTGAACTCTTGATCCTCTCATTCCTACATCAAAATTCTCAAACCATAGGCAGATCACAAGTGTGTGCCACTACCATCAACTTGGAAAACAGCATTTTAAAAACTGAAATATTTAGCTGCACAGGCATGTGTCTTCAGGCCTGTAATCTGTCTGAAGTTTGAACATTTGGTACATGTGAAACCCTGAGATAGAATCCCAGTATGTGTATGCGCGCGCGCGCGCGCGCGCGTGTGTGTGTGTGTGTGTGTGTGTGTGTGTCTGTCTGTCTGTCTCTGTTTCTCTCTGTCTCTGTCTCTCCCTCCCGCTCTCCCTCTCTCCTCCCTCTCTGCCCATTCTGCCTTCTTTTGTTAATTTGAAGAAACACAAGAAATACTTTGGACACGATTTTGGAGACTGACCCTATGGCCACATATATGTCAGACAAGTGCTCTCTACCGCTAAACTATATTCTCAGATCCCACTTAAAAAATTTTTTTAAAATATTTATCTTATTTAATGTGTGTAAACATTTTTCCTGAATGGGTATGTATGTGCACCAAATGGAAGTCTAATGTGAAGCCAAAAGAGGATATCAGATCCTCTGGAATTAAGAGCTTCAGATGGTTGTAAGATTCCATGTCATGCTGGGGAATTGAACCCAAGTCCTTTGCAAGAGCCAAGAGCTTTTAACCACTAAGTCATCTCTCCAGGCCCCCAGCCTCCCAATTTTTAAAAGTAAAAATCACTGACTGAACAGTTAACACATCTACCCACCTTCACTCCCGTCCTCACAAAGTCAAGGCCTGGAAACAAAATCTGTCTTCGAAAGCAAGAGGTAGAGAAAGGCCTTTTGCGTCCTCAGTACTCTCCTGGACCAATCCTCCAGGATTGTGACAAAGAACCTGGCATCAACAAACCTCACATAAAAATGCTGCCAAAGCCTAGAAGTCTTAGCCAGCTAGATTTGTCCCCATTAACATTTTTATAATGAGGTAGAACACTGCCACCAGGTGGCAGCAAACTGTCTCCAAGATCAGATGAGATTTAGATCAGAAGGATTTCCTGAAACTCCCAAGACAAAAATATCTCACATTTTGTGTAAATTGTTTAACTCCACTTATCCCAGTCTGGTGGAACATATATACCACCAACCATATAACCACTATTCTAGAATATGATGCTCTGGACTTAATACTTGTATACTGTTATATATAAAATAAAACAAAATTATTTATGCCAGTTTAATATGCATGCAATAGACTCACACTGGTACATTCCTGTAATCACAGCAGTCAAAAGCTGAGTTGGGAAGACTGAATTCAAAGCTATCCTTATAGTAGGTTGCAGGGGAGGTCTTTTATTTTTTGTTTTGTTGTTTTTTTTTTTTTTTCAAGACAGGGTTTCTCTGTATAGTCCTGGGTGTCCTGGAACTCACTCTGTAGACCAGGCTGGCCATCTGCCTCTGCCTTCCAAGTGCTGGGATTAAGGCAGACACCACCACTGCCGGGCTTGCAGGGGAGATCTTATCTGGGGGCTGGCAGAAGGGGCTCTGGCCATGAAACAATGACACAGACGAAGCACTTGTGGCAAAATCCTGGGTGCACTTCCTGGTACAGTAAAACAAACAAAAATGTAGGGGGTGGTCCTGTTCCCCAATTGGTTCTTGATCAATCAGTAAAGATGCCTGGAGCCAATTGCTGGGCAGAAGGAAAGAGGTGGGACTTCCAGGAACCCACAGGCAGGCAAAGAGAAGCAGGGGAGGAAGAAAGATTTTTGCAATGCTTCCGGAAGGAAAAAAAGGCAACCAGCCTTGTGAGACAGAAGGTGGAGTGAAAGCTGAGGGAAGATTTAGGGCGCTGAGGTAAGAGAATTGGGAAGATCGGAAGCACCTAGCAATTGAGCCAATAATACAGGTTGAAAATAAGTTTGTGAGTGTGTGTCTGTTTCATTCACAGATCTGAGGGAACCTGTTTGGGGCTGGTAGAGTAGCCCACCCGAAGCTTAAAGCTGGGTAGCAAAAGCTACACAAAACAGATGGCGCACATCGTGGAAGGCGAGTATCCACTATTAGTTTAGGAATTCTAGGATGGTATACACGCACGCAAATGATGTAAGTCTAGGAAGAGGGGAGAACTGGTTTCTCAGCAGAGCAGAGCCCAGTCACGTGTCTCGGAGCGTAGGGTGTGGGGGCGGAGAGCTTAAGCTGAGAGGCTGGGAACTCCTGCTGTGCAGTCCGCTGTGACCAGTTGGAAGGCACTGAGAGACAAACAAGCAGATAATCAAAGGATATACTTTTAAAATTTGATTTGTTTTTAAAGATAGAAGGAAATACAGATTTTGCCCAAGCCACATGGGGATTTCTTCCTGCAGTTCGGAACTGATACAAAGAGCTTAAAGTGAGAGGCAGAGAGCCAGATGGTGGATACAGCAAATACTAAGCGGCACAGAAGAGTGAAGATCTGGAGAACGAATGAACTAATGCTTTAAAGATGTATAAAAGTCTTGCCAGGACAATTTCTCAGGATCTTTGAATGTGGCCCACACAAGATTTCCATGATTGCTTTTGCCTGGTATGATATAAATAGAGACTGGAAATAGGTGTATACAGTAAGCAGAAGGAAATTTAAGGCTAATTACAGAGAAATAAAAATATTGAGGCATTCGATCTTAAAAAATTAGATCAAAGGCAGAGAGTAGGTTGCCTAGCCTATCTCAGACAGTAGGAATTTAGGTCTTGAGAATTATAGAGCGAGAGCCTGGAAATAAGCCCATGCAGTAAGTGGCAGAGATAGTAGGTAATTTAGGCCTTGATCTCATGAAGGTTGGGGCAAGAAACAAGTAGAACACTGTCTCATTGCTTAATATTTGTTTAGAGTGCTTTATTTGCTTTGAATTGTTTTATTTAGCAAAATGAGTGTGGTTTTGGTAGTTATATTAAAATTCCTCTGGGAGAAAGGTCAAGCAAAATGTTTAATGATTTCTGGTTACTGGACCAAAGACTTGTTATTTTGGAAGAAAGTCTCTGCATTTGCGTTGACAGGAAAGGAGAAGAAGCTCTGGACCCCATCCTGGTCATGTGGATCAGATATGACAGGGGGAGACCCCCTGAAGAACTAGAAAAACTTCAAGAGAATCAAACAGGACAGGTAAAGAGTCACAGTGCCATCCTTCACAGGGCATGAATGAAGACTTATTACAAATGGTTATTAATAAGATTAACTCATAAAAAGGACAGCTGTCTTTCACCTGCTCAAACAAGGAGCAAAATTTCATCCTTAACTGATCTTTGCACCCTGCACAATCCATTTGAATATCTTGACGGTACTAAAGTTTCCAACCTTTCACATAGACCTGGTCAGAACTTCACTCAATCTCTGAACCTTCTAAATATGCAGAGACTGGATAACACATGTGAAAGGTAACTTCCTTAAGTCTATCCAAATTTTCTAACTTTCCTGCCCTTCCCCACCCCTTTAGAGAATTTCTCTTCACCTCTATTCAACAGGAAGAAGCTATGGAGAGTTGCCTGCCCAACTCCCTGGGTTTGGGTGTCTGGTAATGGTTATTTTACAAATTATAGATAGTCATTTTAACAGATAATTTGGAAATGGTCATAATTTTGAACAGGGAGGAAAATAGATGGGATGGATTACTAAATTTTATCCTTGAACATAGCATTGTGTAGCCATAATCTTAACTGACAAGAATCTTTATAACTGATACCAACTGAAGTTATAATTTCTTATATTGGTATAGAATTTATATTGATACAGATTTAAGGTTTTCACTGGTGTGAATTTCTTATATTGATACAAAATTTGAGATTACTATTGTTACTCTTAGATAGGCACTGTTCTTATGCAACTCATTTAAGAATACGAGGCTTAGACCCAGTCCTTCTAATAGCTGCTTACAAACTATGATGATTAAGTAACACAAGGGCCAGATAACAAAGTCATGGTTATGTTAGATTCTGATTTAAATTATAAAAAAGCACCTTCAGTTTACTCAAATAGAAATGGCAAAGAGTAGCTAAGGTTTAAAAGGTCAAGATACTTTACTTAAATGGTCTTCAAAAACATCAGAAATCTGCAGAATGTAATATTAATGTTATTTCATTACTACATTGACAATGAGATATGTCTGTCTGTTCCAGACAGTTCCCCCATTCTCCTTCAGAGAAGGATTGAGCATCTTTACCTCCAGGAGAGGCGCTCTCATCGTGGCAAGGCAGCCACAAGGCAGAAAGTGCTTATATCATCTACAGACAATTTACTGTCCAAAGGGACAAACAGAGGCGGGATAGTCGACTACCAAGCTCTGCCAAGACAGGATAAGATGGTCCTTCATATTTCCTGCTTCACGAAAGGTCTGCCAGATAGTTCTGGGTCAGAAGGTTGAAGATAAATGCCCCAATATGATAAACTAGAGGCTGTCCAGGTAGTCAGCTGTCTCTATAACTGTTTAAGATTGAGAAGCTGTGTTGCGTGCTTCCTATATACCCAGGTAATGTTTAAGTTGTTCTTGGATTTCTGACAGAGTCGAAGACTAGTTATATCTCATAATCAAACTCAAGTTGTTTATTTAACATTGATAGAAAGGTTATAGAGTAGAAGACATGGTTTTCAGATGGTATTACATAATCCAGGGATAGAATCATAATTCTACATCTAAAGTGACCATGGTAGATGTGCTGCCTTACAGGATACAAAGAAAATGAGGTAATTCCACAAACTTTGAATGGTGGGCAGTCTAGCAATAAGTGAATCCTAATGACCAAGCACCAGGGTTCTGAATGTCTAAGTCAAGACTAGGAATGCTGACGTGCTCAAAGGGTCTACAGACAGGACAGCTTAGAAAGAGAAAAAGACCCAAGTGAATCCTTTTGTAACCATCACTTTAAGATAACCAGCTGGAGAGAGAGCTCAGCAGTTAAGAGCACTGACCACTCTTCCAGAGGTCCTGAGTTCAATTCTCAGCAACCACATGGTGGCTCACAACCATCTGTAATGAGATCTGATGCCCTCTTCTGGTGTGTCTGAAGACAGCTACAGTAGACTCACATACATAAAAATAAGAAAAAAAAGCCTGTAAGATGACTAGACAAATTTAATGGGATCTGTGGATTAAATGGTACTTATGTCTCAGCCTTGATGTCTCTCTTGGGAAGAAAGTAGGACAAGAGGTCTTGCTCTGTATCCCAAGCTAACCCCAAACTCACAACAATCCACCTGCCTCATCTCCTTAGTGGTGAGATTACAAACGTGGGAATCATCAGTCAGCTTCATTTTAGTTTCTTTATTGATAATAATTCTGAGTGTGTAGAATACCCTTATTTGTAGGGTATATACTAAATTATTCAGAGGAATAGTGAAACATCAGATACCTTCAGATGGTTCCCCAAAAAACAATTTTTTAACTTGCCTCTTAAGTGTTGAGGCCCTTTTTTTTTTTTTTTGGTTTTTCGAGACAGGGTTTTTCTGTGTAGCCCTGGCTGTCCTGGAACTCACTCTGTAGACCAGGCTGGCCTCGAACTCACAGAGATCCAGCCTGCCTCTGCCTCCTAAATGCTGAGAATAAAGGCTTGGGCCACCATGGCTCTGCTTAATTAAAGATACATTTATTTATTTTTATGTATGTGAGTACACTGTCGCAGTTCCTATTCTAGTATCTTAGAAGTGAGGTGGGGATTATGAAGTGAAAAGTTGATTATGATCTCAAGGCTAGAAACAATCATTTAAAAAAAGATTTTAAGTGCTGAACCAAGACTGAATCTAGGGCCAGAGTTCCCTTTAGGTGTGGTTTTATGAGGAGGTAATCAAAGACTGCATTCTGAAGGAACTGAAAGATGCTGCTAGTCAGCTGGTGTGCTTCTTATGTCGAGACAATGAGTAATCTGGATGGACGGGATTTGGAGGAGAGGTCAAAATAAAATCAGAATTAGGGAGTCCAGACAAGCAGGTCAGTTAAGTCATCAGCCACTAGCCACAAGGACATAGTGACACTTAATACTGCAAAGGACAGCTGAGCCTGAGTCCAGTGGCTCAGGGGTTATCAAGGTGGGTTGGCTTTATCTCCATATAAATGGTTACAGATGAGAAAAAACTGAAGCAGTCAATGACATTTCGTAACAATTCTCTCTGCCCTACTGCCACTTTAAAACACACCTACACTGATGTGCTCCTAATTCTGATAGACAATTCTGATTTCATTTTAAAAGTCCAGATCCTCAGGTTTGGTACAATCTTGAATAGTCTAATTACTAGGATATAACCACATTCCTCAATCACAGATACTAGAATGTACTCCAACTCTGACTTATCTTCTGAAAATATTCTGAGCAAAGTGTAGGTAGGTCAGTGGGAGAGCACTTGACTAGCACTCATAGACCTTCAACTTAAAACCCAGCACTGTCTACTTGCCCCCCAAATGTTGTAATGTTTATTCAGCTTCTGACAGGCATGAACAGAACAGGAAGTATACTTCCTGGAGGCTACATTCTTTCTCCCAAACTACAATCCAATAGCAAGAATCTCTATGGACCTCTTTCCACACAATCATCTAACAGACCACCACAGCTGAACATCCAAGTATGTGCTTTGAATAGGGCAAAATATAGTTAAGGCATACAAACTTAATAAGCTACAGAGCAAGGAATGCAAACTACTCTGTGTAACCCTGGGAGTCTCTGAAACTCCCTACAAGCCTTAAGTCTACTCTTTACCCCCATGTATAAAACTATAGTAGTGAAATCTCACCAAATTGCCGTCCAAATTATATAATGGTGAAGAATGGGAAGGTGGCTCAGTGAGTAAAGTGCTTGCTATGCAAACATAAGGACCTGCATTAGGATGCCCAGCACCACACAAAAACTGAGCGTCTGCAGTGCTCGTAGGGGCTTGGGGAGATAAGCCAGACCCAGGATGAACTTCCTAGCTAACCAGTCTAGCTGAAATAGCCAACTCAAGTTTCAGTGAAAGACCCTATCTCAAAAAATAATGTAGAGAACAATGGAAGAGATCACCCAACTTCTACCTCTGGCCTCTATACAATCATGTGTAAGTAAGACAGTGAGTGTACCCAGAGACACATGCAGACCTACACCCACACACAGTAATACAAGTATATAACAGAAGTAAGAAGCTATCATTCACTGGGCGTTTCCTATGTGCTGGACACTCTTCTAAACTATATTACATATTTTAACTCATTTAGTTCCTAAAATAACCCTGCGTTATCATCAAAACCTTATTATAAAGAAAATAAATACAAAGTTTTAGAAACTTGTATAGGATCACATTTAAGTAACTGAGTGTGCATATTATTTACACAAATTTCTCTCTGTCTCTCTCCTTCCCTCCCTCTCTATAGAAATGCAAACAGGCAACATATGCTCTGCCCATTTTATCGCTGGGCAGGGCAAATGTTAGTAATACAATGAACAAGATCTGTATCTTTGCTTTTCTATATTAAATAAGACATTTTCTTATATGGGGTTTGCTTGGTTTTTTTTTTTTTTTTTTTTTTTTTTGGTTTTTCAAGACAGGGTTTCTCTCTCTAGCCCTGACTATCCTGAAATTCACTCAGTGGACCAGGCTGTCCTCAAACTCTGCCTGCCTCTACCTCTCAAGTGCTGGCATTAAAGGTTCATTGTTAGCTGGAGGGAGAGGCAGGTAGATCTCTGTGATTTTTGAGGCCAGCCTCATCTACAAAGTGAATTCTAGGACATCCAGGGATACACAGAGAAACCCTGTCTCGAAGGAGTGGGGAGGTGCATCACTAGACAGGCTTATTTCTTTAAAGAAAAGCTTCTCTTCCCTTCTTAGTATTATGCCAATTTTACTGCCCAACATACCTCTTCTTTCTAATGCTTTCCCCTTGAGACCCTTTCTCCTAACAAACCTTATTTCCTCAAAGATAATTCTGTGTTGGCTTCTGTGAACCTACCCATTCTTTCCCTCTTATATCTAATAAAAAATAAACAAACCCAGTGGACAGCACTGAAGAGCAACACTCGAGACTGTCCTTGGGCTGCCACAGGAGATATATATATATACACACACACACACATACATATATACAGCTAGCTATACAAACAACAGCAGAAAGACAAGACACCCTGACATCAAAGTAGAAGGCAGGGGCCCTAGAAATTTGCCTCTGACCTCACATGCCTCCATGGCGCATGTATACGACCACCTGTTAATAAGCATGCACATGCTCTCACACACAATACTTTTAAAATGTCTCAGCAAAAGTTAATTTCCAATGCCATTTAGGTTTTATAATTCTTCAGAAAACTCTCTGGCACTGGGCTTTAAGAATAAAAATCCACGCCGGGGGCTGGAGAGATGGCTCAGTGGGTAAGAGCACCTGACAGCTCTTCCAAAGGTCCTGAGTTCAAATCCCAGCACCCACATGGTGGCTCACAACCATCTGTAAAGTGATCTGACACCCTCTTCTGGTGCGTCTGAAGACAGCTACAGTGTCCTTTCATAAAATAAATAAATCTTAAAAAAAAAAAAAATCCACGCCGGGCGGTGGTGGCGCACGTCTTTAATCCCAGCACTTGGGATGCAGAGGCAGGTGGATTTCTGAGTTCGGGGCCAGCCTGGTCTACAGAGTGAGTTCCAGGACAGCCAGGGCTACATAGAGAAACCCTGTCTCAAAAAAAAAAAAAAGAAATATGTATTACATTTCCTAGGCTCGCCATTTTGTTAATTTGCCTTTTTCTGTTCCACATGCATTTTTACCATCATCAGCTATGATGGGTCTTAGCAGATTCCACTTTTGTGTTCTACTGAACTCTCGACCAGGGTTCTTCCAAACTGGCATTCACACAAATTAATTTCTTTTTGTTTTGGTTTCCATTTTGAGATCTGGCCTCATGTTGTTCAGGCTGGCCTCAAACTTCTGATCCTCCTTGCCTCTACCTCAGGAGCATGGACATCATCATGACTGGTTATTTCATTTGGTGCTGGGGATCAAACCCAGGGCTTTGTGTATGGCAGCCAAACACTCTAAGCAACTGAGCTACATCTGTAGCCCCTACACAAACTAAATAAATCTTCAGTAGCTTCAAACTCTGTATCAACTAGTCAAATAACAAATGAGCAGTATAAAATAACATATAACACATACCCACTCATCTAGAGCGGGGTGAACTACCTGACATCACTGCGCTCCTTAACGGACACTGACACTGCTGCCAACGCCCTCCACTTGCCCAGCACCTGTCCTCACCAAGAGCTAACCATCCTTAAAATGGTTATTTCCCTAGTGTTGGAACTAAACACTAGTTACCTTACACGGTAAATGGCTGTCCAATTAGCTGCAGTTTTGGTTTGGGGATTGTTTTGTTTTGTTTTTAATTTTTATGGTATTGGTGTTTTGCCTGCTTGTCTGTGTGAGGAAACCAGATCCCAGACTGTCTGGAAGAACAGCCAATGCTCTTAACAGCTGAACAGCTTCATTTTTAATTTTTAAAAATTTATTATGTATATAGCATTCTGCCTGCACATATGCCTGCAAGCCAGAAGAGGACACCAGATCTCATTATAGATGGTTGTGAGCGACCATGTGGTTGCTGGGAATTGAACTCAGGACCTCTAGAAGAGCAGACAGTGCTCTTAACCTCCGAGCCATCTCTCCAGCCTACTCATTTTTAATTTCATGAAGAAATTTTCAGATGAGATATTCCATTTCAATTTTCTAGTTTTTTTTTAAACTTCCTGTGAGTTGAGACTTTTATGGGAAGTATAATCTGATGTCTATTTCTCTTATAGTTACATTGTGATGGCATAACAAAGACAATGCTTTCATTGTCACATCATTTGATGACAAAATTCTCCATTGTGTCTGGAGTCTGCCATTTTAAGTCAACTTTTGTCTTTTCATTTTTCTCTTTTTTTCTGGTTTGAAAGAGGATATCCCTCAAGCTGGGCTAGCCTCACACTGTGGCAATTCTTCTGCTTCAACTTCTTGAGCATGAGCTACCAATGGGTTAAGAAATGATAATAAACAAAAGCTTAAAATGCCCAAGTACAGCAAATATACATGCCAGTCAATACCATCAACACAACTACAACTACATCAATTTCATTTTTCTTTTGTTTTGTTTTTGAGACAGGGCTCTCACTCCATAGCCCTGGTTGGTCTAGAACTCATTACGTAGACCAAGTTGGTCTTGACTGTGGCTATCCTCCTGCATCTGCCTCTGGGGTGCTTGGATAATAGGTGTGAGCCACCACAGCTGATTCCATTACGGGGATGTATAGTATACCATGTGGAAGCATGAACAGAGACCACCGCATGTCTCCTATGGAAACTACTCAACTTTGCCACTGGAGTATTAATAAATGCAAGGTTCTAGCAAACTTTTATGGACCATGAAATTTAAACGTCATAAATGCTTGTGCGTCAGAACACTGTTCTGTGTTTGATCGAGTTCTCTACTCCATGGGTCAGTCCTTCCAACTGGAGCACTTTTGGAATGAGGCATTCACCTTTAATGTAAAGAAAATTTCTTTTTCAATTTATTTCTGCATGTGTGCGCTCTCGCGCGCGCTTGCGCTTGCGCTCGCGCTCTCTCTCTCTCTCTCTCTCTCTCTCGGGAGAGTAAGTGCCACAGCACACTTCCGAGTTATAAGGCAATTTGAGGAGTCAGCTCCCCCCAACACACACATAATGGGTTCTAGGCATCAACTCCAGGCTGTCAGATTAGGTGGCAATTACATTCCCATGCTGAACCATTTCACTGTCCCCACAGCTCCCCTTGTATTTATTAATTTTAAGTTGTTGCAGTACTTATTCCTAAAGTACAAGCCTGCTATCAAAACTTGACATATATTTTTAGGCCAGGCAGTGTCGGTGCACAGCTTTAACCCCAGCACTTGGGAGGCAGAGGCTGGTGGATCTCTGAGTTCAAGGCCTGCCAGTCAGATCTACAAAGACAGTTCCATATTTTCTTTGAAAATATGCTTATTGGAACTGAAAAGACAGCTCATTGGTTAAGAGCATTGACTGCTCTTCCAGAGGACTGGAGTTTGGTTCCAAGTAGCTGTGATAACTCACAACTGCCTGTCATTCCAGTTATAGAGGACAATACAAACATTGTAAATGAAAGCTGTTTTCATTTATAATAATATTTATAGTATAAGTCTTTTTGAGCTGATGTAACAAAAGTACCAGAAACTAAATAGCTTAAGGGAATGTTTTTTTTAGATTCTGAAGGCTAAGAAAATCCATTCCAAAGTGTATCTATAAAGACAAGGAAAGAAAGGAAGGAAAGTAGGTATGTATTCCCAGTGGTGGTGGCTGTGCACACCTTTAATCCCAGCACTTAGGAGGCAGAGGCGGGGGATCTCTGTAGGGCAACCTAGACTACAAAGGGAGTTCAAGAATTGCCAAGGCTACTTAGAAATACCCTGTCTTAAATAAATTTGAAATACAAAAAGGTATTTTGGGAGCTGAGCATGGTGGTGCATGCTTTTTAATCCCAGCACTGAAGGGAGGCCAGCCTGTTCCAAACGAATTCCAGGACAGCCAGGGCTACAGAGAGAGAGACCCTGTCTCCAAAAACAGGCATTGGGAGACAACTTTATATAAAAATATGTATGTGGGGTTTTATGTGGTTTTGTTTATTTTTGACTTGGTTTTTTTTTTTTTTTTTTCGTTTTTCGAGACAGGGTTTCTCTATGTAGCCCTGGCTGTCCTGGAACTCACTCTGTAGACCAGGCTGGCCTCGAACTCAGAAATCCGCCTGCCTCTGCCTCCCAAGTGCTGGGATTAAAGGCGTGCGCCACCACTGCCCGGCGACTTGGTTTTTTTGAGGCAGAGTCTCACTCTGTAGACCAGGTTGGCCTTAAACTCAAAGATGTGACTGCCTCTTCCTCTCTAGCACTGGGATTGAAAAACAAACTGACATCATCTTAAGAAAGCACTAGTTAAAACTACAAAAATGTATTATTTTAGCTTACAGTAGAGGGGATGAAAGCTAGCTCAGCCATTAAAAATACTTGCTCTCTAGGGATTCAGAGGAGGGGTTGGGGGGTTTTGGGGAGGGGGGGAAACTGGGAAAGGTTTTACCACTTGAAATGTAAATGAAGATTATATTTAATTAAAAAAAAATACTTGCTCTTACAGAGGACCCAAGTTGTTTCCCAGACTTCTCACAACCACCTATAACTCCAGGGCCAGGGGATCTGACCTCCTTAGGCATCAGGTGCACATGGGGTAGGTACACAAGCAGACAAAATGCTCATACACACACAAATAAATCTTTAAATCAAACAAACAGACAAATCCTCTGTGCTGGCAAGACAGCTTAGCACTGGCCACCAAGCCCAATGATCTGAGCTCGGTCCCTAACTCATACACCACGGAAGGAGAGAAGCTACTTCTACAAACTGTACCCTGACCTCTACAAATACACACACACACACCCCAAATAGATCTTTTCTAAAAAGCTCTCCGAGGGCTGGACGTTACCATACTCAGTGGTAGCTCTTGCTTAGCTAATGGGCCCTGGGTTCCATCCCCAACATCACAACACAGTTATAAATGTGAAGGGAGTTGATGAGGGACGGCTCAGACAGTAAAGTGCCAAGCACCCACACAAAATGCCAGGAGCTGTGACACGTGCTTATACCCCCATCACCGATGAGATGGGGACAGGAAGGTTCCTGGGGCTCATGGTACCCTAGCTTGTGAGCTCTCAACCAAGGAGATCTGTCTCAAAGAAGGTAGCAAGTTCCTTAGGATCACACCAAATGTCCTGTAGCCTACACAGGCACACACATGCATGTAAACATTTTTAAAAGAAAATCAAGTTTTTTAACATAGAGGGAGCCAGAAAATGGCTCAGAGGGTAACATGCTTACAAGATGAGGAGAGGCCTGATTCCTCCATGCTGTACAAGTACACCATGGCACACATGCACCCCATCTCACACGTGCTCTTTTCAGAATATACACATACGCACACACTAAGGGAAAGTGGAAGACATACTGCATAGTTGAAGGAGATGGCATTTCATGACCATCATCCACAACAAGAAAGATTTTAGTTACAAAAACAGAAGTCCACATATACCCTAGAATTATGATGGCACTCACCAGAAGAACAAGCCATAACCAAAAAGACAGAAGTCTTTGAGAATGATATGGCATAAATACATTTGTTAGCACGTTTTATTTGCAAATGACAATAACAAAAACTGTCTGGCTGGGCAGTGGTGGTGCATGCCTTTAATCCCAGCACTCGGGAGGCAGAGGCAGGCGGATTTCTGAATTTGAGGCCAGCCTGGTCTACAGAGTGAGTTCCAGAATAGCCAGGGCTACACAGAGAAACCCTGTCTCGAAAAAACGAAGAAAAAAAAAAGTCTGAAAATTAGGCCAGAAATGTCTAAAGGAATGATAGGAAAGTTAAGAATATAAAACTTTAGCCGGGCGGTGGTGGCGCACGCCTTTAATCCCAGCACTTGGGAGGCAGAGGCAGGAGGATTTCTGAGTTCGAGGCCAGCCTGGTCTACAAAGTGAGTTCCAGGACAGCCAGGGCTACACGGAGAAACCCTGTCTCGAAAAACCCAAAAAAAAAAAGAATATAAAACTTTTAACATCCATATGTATTACTTAAATTGAAAAAGTATAACTCATGGTGATGTAGCACACTTTAATCCCAGAGTTTAAGAGGCAGAGGCAGGTGGATCTCTGTGAGTTTGAGGCCAACCTGGTCTATTAGGATAGCTAGGACTACACAGAGAAGCCCTGCCTAGAAAAACCAAAAGAAAAAAAAAAAGGTATCGCTCATAACAGTACTTAGCTAACACTAAAAGCAACAAACACATGTGCTTCTTATATTAACACAAACATATTCCAAATACTCCTACATGACTAGATTCTTCCAACATGCTGAGAGCAAGATAGATGTTCCCTTCCCATCTCTATTTTACATAGGAGATGAAGGCATGCAGGGATTAAAACATTTACCCACCATGACAATGTAGAGTCTGAATAGAAACTTAGTTTCTCCAGTGCCTACTCTCTCCCTCTTCCCTTCCCCAGACAGGTTTTCTCTGTATAGCCCCGGCTGTCCTGGATCTATAAACTAGGCTGGCCTTGAACTCAGAGATCCGTCTGCCTCAGCCTCCCAAGCACTGGGCTAAAGGCATGCACCCCCACCCCCCCAGGCATTAGTGCTCCCATTCTCAACCACATCTGTTAGACTGCCTCCCGACCCAATTAATTTTGCTGAGAGGTTTCTCTGAGGGACAGTGTGTTCCTCAAGCTCACCCTGAACTCCAAAACCTCCTGCCTCAGTACCAGAATTATAAAGCTACACTTCTACATGTGGCTCAAGATACCGTTTTAAAGCCAGTAATTCTAGGTTACACACATACAAAATAAACATTTTAAAAAATTTTAAGACTGGAGAGATGGCAGTTAAGAGTACTGACTGCTCTTCCAGAGGTCCTGAGTTCAAATGCCAGCACCCACATGGCGACTCACATCTGTAATGGGGTCCGATGCTCTCTTTTGGTGTGTCTGAAGACAGCTACAGTGTACTCACACACATAAAAATAAATAAATCGCCGGGCGGTGGTGGCGCACGGCTTTAATCCCAGCACTTGGGAGGCAGAGGCAGGAGGATTTCTGAGTTCGAGGCCAGCCTGGTCTACAAAGTGAGTTCCAGGACAGCCAGGGCTGTACAGAGAAACCCTGTCTTGAAAAACCAAAAAAAATAAATAAATAAATAAAAAATAAATAAATAAATCTTTAAAAAAAATTTAAGGAGATATTTTCATTGCTACATACTTGAACATGATAAACCATTCCACTAACCTATAACCTTCTTGTCCTGTTAATTAAACTTAAGAATAAAGGTTTAGCACAATAAAATTCAAAGAATCAATAAAACACAGACTGGTCTTTAAGTCCAGCAGACATACATATCAACAACTTTTAAAAGTAGCACTCCTAGCCGGGCAGTGGTGGCGCATGCCTTTAATCCCAGCACTTGGGAGGCAGAGGCAGGTGGATTTCTGAGTTCGAGGCCAGCCTGGTCTACAGAGTGAGTTCCAGGACAGCCAGGGCTACACAGAGAAACCCTGTCTCAAAAAACAAACAAACAAACAAAAAAAAAAAACCACTAACTTTTTAAAAACTCCAAGAGCATGAGAGGAGGAGGTCTACAGGGAGACGGAGAATTCTGAAGGTGATAGAGTGTGTGTGAGGTGAGCAGAGGGAGGGCTGAGGGAGGAAGAACCAGATGGAGGTGGGAGGAGTATGCCCTCAAGGGCCGTGGGGGAAAACAAAATATGATATATATATAGATATAGATATAGATATAGATATACACACACACACATACACATATGAATGAATGAAGATGCCATAATTCAACCCATTGCTTTTTATACTAACCTAAAAACTTGATTTAAAAAAAAGGAAAAAGAACACACCTCTGACCCAGCACTCAGGAGAAAGCAGGCAGGTCTCAGTGAGTTTGAGGCCAGCCTGGACACTACAGGGCTAGTTCCAGGCAGCAGGGGCTACATAGACTTTTGTCTCAAAGAAAGAAAGGGGAGAGGAAGGAAGGACAGAGAAAAGGGAGAAAAAGTTAAGGAAAGAGGTCTAGAGAGATGATGGCTGAACAGTTAAAAGCACAGACTGCTCTTGCAGGGAACCTGAGTTCAGTTCCCAGCTCCTATTTCAGACTCAACAGCCACCTGAAACTCCATGACACCGCACTAGCCAGACCACCTCAGTTCAGTGCAGAAAGGGGAGAACGGATTCTGAAAGCTGTCCTCTAACCTCCACGAGCACGCTATGGCCCCCACACTAATAATAAAAATCACAATTACATGCATATTTCCACCAGATTCTCATTCTAACCTGTAAGATTCTGATTCTGACTGTGTGTCTGTTATGGAGATGGAGGTCTGTCTATGTCGTCCCAAATAGCCTTGAGTCCTAACCTCATTTAAAAGCAGACTCAGAGGACGAGAGACAGGCAATACTTCACATCTCCTAGCTGGCATGCACCACCTACCCAGACCTGTATTAATATTCCTTTATCAACCATTATTTTCAAGTTTCCAAAATGAGTTAAATTCTTTAGCACTTCATCAGATGCTTAATATTCTCTTAAAATACTGCCATAGGTCCATCTAAAACGCACTTGAATGAGCCCCATGCCAAAGAATTCCACCATCTCCCATAATATTTAATTACTTTAATTATGGGAAGCACAAATTTGAAATCCTTAGTCAAGCTTGAAACTTGACTTGTTCTCCTGATCTAGTTTCTATGTTAAAAGAGATTAAACCAGCCGGGCTGTGGTGGCGCACGCCTTTAATCCCAGCACTTGGGAGGCAGCGGCAGGCGGATTTCTGAGTTCGAGGCCAGCCTGGTCTACAGAGTGAGTTCCAGGACAGCCAGGGCTACACAGAGAAACCCTGTCTCGAAAAACCAAAAAAAAGAAAAAAAAAAAAAGAGATTAAACTGAAAGATACTGGTATTCAATCCTTCCAAATTTAGACACTAGCTATCACTTAAGAAAAAATAAAGAAAATCTAAATACCCTTTCAGGAAATTGCTATAATTTTATTTTTGTGAAATCATTAAATTTACTACCTAAATCTCCAGACATAAACATCTAATTCTATTCATGCTAAAGCTAAAAACCAAATAGCATTTGCAATATTTGGGGCCAGAGTTTGATGGTAGTTTTAAGGGCATTCATTACACTAATCTGCTTACTTTCCTTTTTTGGGAGACGCTCTGTGTATGTCGCCTAGATTGGCTTGAACTCCTAAACTCACGGTACTTTCTCAATTCTCAGTATTTGGAATGAACGCACCTCTGTATTGGGCTATATTTCTAAAATCTACAATATTTCACTGCATAAAATATTCTCAGGATGTATGAAATAAAATTATTTGAAAAAAATATTAGGGTAAAAGCAAAAAAAAAAAAAGTCCAACAATATACTACAAAATTATAACATGTATGCTAAATAGCAATTTAAAAAACTGCAGCATAAACCAAACATGGTGGCATGTTTGTCATCTCAGCGCTTAGGTGAAAGGAGGAAGATAAGAGTCCATAGTTATCCTAAGATGTTTCAGAACAAAAAGAAAAATAATTAAATGTGGGATAAAGATATAGGTCAGCAGTTAAGAACACTTCTTGCTCTTGCAGAGGACCTGGGTTCAATTCTCACTGCCCAGATGGTAACACTAGTTCCAGGGCCATCTGACACCTTCTGACCTCCAGGGGCACCAAACAGACATATGATATACATAAATATATACAAAACATTCATACACAAAAAATTAAGTCTAATACTAATAATAATGATAAAGAAAATTAAATAGAACATACACAAAAACTTAAGTCTAATAGTAATAATAATGATAAAGAAAATTAAATAGAAAAGCATAAAACTGCAGTAATAAAAGAGGCCCAGGGACTGGAGAGCTGGCTCAGTCAGCAGTTAGGAGTACTGGCTGCCCTTCCAGAGGTCTTCAATTCAATTCTCAGCAACCACATGGTGGCTTACAACCATCTATCCTGGGATCTGATGCCTTCTGGCATGAAGGTGTACATGCAGATAGAGCACTCATATGTATTAAGTGAAATCTAAAGAAAGAAAAGAAGGCCCAGACAGAGTGGTGTGGTGTATGTTACTTGTAGTCCTAACATTCAGGAAACTGGGGAAGGAGTCTAAGTTTCTAGGTCAATCTGGGTTATATCTTTCACAGTCAAAAAGAATACCAATCATATATAATGCAAATAGTTCACACATATTGAAAATATGTGAGATCTCCATGAAAAAATAAGATTTAAAATCAGTCTTATCTGGTTAACACTTTCATCTCCCCTCAGTGGATCACTGTGCTTCAGCCTGAAGAGAACAGGTATATACCATCACACCAGGCTGAAGAGTACAGGTATATACCATCACACCAGGCTGAAGAGTACAGGTATATACCATCACACCAGGCTGAAGAGAATAGGTATATACCATCACACCAGGCTGAAGAGTACAGGTATATACCATCACACCAGGCTGAAGAGTACAGGTATATACCATCACACCAGGCTGAAGAGTACAGGTATATACCATCACACCAGGCTGCAGCTTCTAATTTTAGAGAATACAGATATGCTTACATATGCAAAGACTTTCTAGAGGATTACATTTTGAACAGTTAAGTGGCTTTCGGGGGCAAAAAAGACATTCAGATTGTTTTCCTATATCACTCTTTTTAAAAAATATTAAGTATAAAAAAAATTTTAAAAAAAATATTAAGTATTAACAATCACTGTTACAAAACTTGAATTTCTGTATAGTATCTACAGTGATAAAATTATATTCATCCTATCTTGGACTTTTTTTTCTTACCAAATTTACAAACCTAAATTAAAAAAAAATTTTAACTCACTAAGTTGTCCTTTCTATAGTTTTAATGTTATGAGTCAAACCAAAGGCTTTGTGTATCCTAAGCAAGCAACCCAACCAGTGAGTTATACCACATGGCACTGGCATTTTTATTCTGAAGCTCAGATAATCAAGAGTTAAAGATTGAAATGGAGAAGGATAAAGAGGCAGGGAACTTAAACAGGGTTAAGGCTCCAACTTTCCACAATCACCTTGTCACAAATATCTGATAACCACCAACCTTAGGATAGCAGCCTCACAATGCATTAATGCTATAATCAATCCAATAGTGAACTCCATGAAACTAAAGGAAGCATCACTGCTGTTAAATATATTCAACTGTTACAAGGTAACTTTTGAGAACTGGAAAGATGAGATAGTTCAGCTGTTGGAGGATGACTTTGGGCACTGTGGGTGCATTTATATGCTGATTTCTGTACCCAGAGATCTGGTTGCAGCCCCACTGTCATTATTATTGAAGCATCTGATGTCTCGATATTGTGTAAAAATTGTTCTCCATCACCCCTGATTGGTTAATAAAGACCTCTAGCAGGGCAAGAGAGTTAAGACCCAACTACTGATTCCAGTGAGGGGGTCCCAGGTGGACAAGAGGTTTGGGACACACACACACCCCTACCTACTTATCACCAAAGCCCATAGTATGATTTCACTTACATGAAATGTCGAGCCTAAGTTAGGTACTTGGGGAGATGAAGGCAGGAATTCAAGATCACCCTTGGCTACACAAGAAAGTCCAAGGTCAGCTGGGCTACCCTGTCTCAAAAGGTCCCGGTTGTGTTGGCACAGCCTATATATAATCATAGCACTTCAGGGTGGAGGGTGGGGATTCTGAGATCAAGGCCAGTCTAGTCTACAGAGCAAGTTCCAGATAGCCAGGACTACACAGAATTAAGCCTGTCTCAAAGAAAAAAAAAAAGAGAGAAGAAAGGCTGGGGAGATGGTTTAGGGGTTAAGAGCACTGACTACTCTTCTAGAGGTCCTGAATTCAATTCCCAGAAACCCCATGGTGGCTCACAACCATCTGTAATGGGATCTGATGCCCTCTTCTGGTGTGTCTGAAGACAGAGACAGTGAACTCATACATAAAATAAATAAATAAATCTTTAAAAAGAAAAAAAAAAGATAGCCTTAAATTGGGGATACACACCTTTAATCCCAGCAGGCTGACTCCACAACAGCCTGATCTACATAGTGTTCCAAGATACCAAGGCTACAGAGAAAGACCCAGTCTCAAAATTCCACAATTCCAACAAAGGTAAGAAAGAAATGTAGCTTTCAAATTGTTTAGGCTAGCCTGGTGTTGGTGGTGGGTGGTGAGTGGTGGTGGTCAGACAGAGGCATTTGGAGATCTTGAGTTCGAAGCAGGCCAGCCTGATCTGCAAAGTGAGTTCAGGCTAGGGCCAGCAAGATGGCTCAGCAGGTAAAAGTACTAACATAGAAGCCTGACAACCTGAGGCCATCCCTATAGCCAGCTCACTTGGTGCTGAGAACCAACTTCCACAAGCTGAAGGTTCTCGCGCCCACCCACATACACACACCTTGTGACACGCTCACATACATACAAACACGTACATGTGTGCACACATACACATACACTAAATGAAATGTTTAGAAAAGAGACTAAAAAAGTGGAAAAAAAACCTATTTGGTTAAATTTTACCAAGATTCTTTAACGAAATGTATATATGGTATTAACAAAATCAAGGTCCACTATTAAAAATTATATATTCTTAAGTAGCCAGGCATGGTGGAGAAAACCTTTAATCCCAGCATTACAGAAGCTGGGACAGGAGAATGACTAGTTTAAATTTAGCTCCATTTGGGGGCTAGAGAGATTACTAAGAGGTTAAGAGAACTTATTGCTCTTACAGTGGACCCACGTTCAGTTCCATGAACCACATGGTAGTCAATACTATCCGTAACTCCATCTGATGCCCCCTGATGACCTCTTTGGGCAGTAGGCACACATTTAGTGCATATGCATACATGCAGGCAAAACAATTCACACACATTAAACATATATTCAGCCAGGTGATGGTGAAGCACAGCTTCAATCCCAGCACTCTGGAGGCAGAGGCAGGGCAGTCTCAGAGTTCCACGGCAGCCAGGGCTCTGTCTCAAAAAACTAAGAACTAACTAAATAAATAAATAATAAACAAATAATCCCAGTACTTGGGAGACAAAGGCCAGCTACATAGAAAAAAGTCTCAAAAAAAAAAATAAACCTAAAATCTTTTAAAAAAAAAAAAGGTTACTCTCCATTTTGCTCATTCTATGAACCTTGAACAAGTCTTTTTTCTCTTTAAGTGATACTGGAGATTGAATCCAGAGTCTTAAGCATGTTAAACTCCCACTCCACCACTGAGTTACACCTGCAGCACAGAATTAACTAGGAATGCCTCCTGGTTAGTCTTCTTTAAAACTATTTTTTAATTGTATACCCTAAAAATTAACATTTATTCATTTATTCTTTGTATGTATGTGCACCGCCCACCCGATTGGTGCCTGCCAGAGTCAGAAGGGGGCACCCGATTCCCTGGAACGAGAGTTACAGGTGTCTGTAAACACCATGTGGGTGCTGGGAACTGAACCCAGGTCTTCAAAGTATGATGGTTTAGACACCTCTCCAGCACACTGCTGTTGTTCTTTGGGTTTGGGGATTGCTTGCTTGCTTTGAGACAGGGGTCTGAATTCAGGCTGGCCTCAATTCATTTTGCAGTTGAAGAGGATTCTGAACTCCTGATCTCTGTGCTTCCACCACCCATGCGCTGGAAATTACAGGCAGGCAACGTTCTGTCTAGGGTAACTGATTCTTTGAGTTTACTACATAGTAAATCTTTGCCTCAAAAATCAAAATAAAAGCAAAATCTACTTTTCTGCTAGATCTTAACTTCTAATATTGTAAAAGTTAAAGCAAAAACAGAATTAGGTTTGTTTTGTCCCTTAGATTCTACAAAAGAGGTTAAGCACTCTTTATTTTCATGGGACCATAGTAGTCATGGTTGTTTCTACTAGCAGGTTTTGCTAATGTCCTTCATTATCACTATTGTGGAATTCTTAGCCTTCTCTCTATGTCTATTCTGTTATAAGAGGCCTTTACAAAGATGCTAATCTGCTACATTAACTATATTACCAAGATAACCATCATCTTTTTTGCTGTATTTGCTGTGTAGCCAAACCTTCAGTCATTAAGAGCCTAAGCTCTCAAAGAGGCAACCCAGCAAAAACAGCAAACTCCAAAATAAAATCCAATTTCTTCCCAGGAGGAAAAAATGCAACCAGAGGATCTTCACAGTCCAAATAAACTCAAACCTTAAACCAACCACCTGAGTTCATTTCATTACGGAAGCGTCAGGTGATGAGTGACTCCTTGCAGTCAGAATCAGGGAGAAGGGAAGCTGCCGTATTCAAAAGACTAGACTCAGGCAGGGCATTATGGCGCCCGCCTTTGATCTCTGGAGAAGCAGAGGCAGGAAAACCTCTTGAGTTTAAGGCCAGCTTGGTGTACAAAGTGAATTCTGAGACAAGGTAGGAAGGACTATAGAGAAACCCTGGGGAGGAAGGGGGCACAAAAGCAAAGTAGAGTGCTCAGCTAACACAGAAGGAACCATCCAACCCAGAAGCTTGAGGCCAGCCTGAACCACATAGTAAGACCCCTCTCAAAAAAAAAACAAAAAAACTTCAGGTGTGGTGACATGCCTTTAATTGCAGAATTCCAGAGGCTGAAGTCGGCTAATTTCTGAGTTCAGGACAGCCTTTTCTATAGAGTGAGTTCAGGACAGCCAGGGCTACACAGAGAACCCTGTCTCAACAATAAACAAAGCCTCACTGAGGTAGGAGCTCCCTGCAACAGCAAGGTAGGAGACTCAAAGATGAGGTTGCCCTAGAAAGCATTTCTCAAAGCTAGAAATAACAGATTTTCTTAAATTGGAATTTTGTAGTCTTCACCTAACTTCCTTTCCAGTTCACCACTTGCTATGTTTTCAGTGACCTCTTTAACTTACGTCACAGTTTACCAAGAGTAACTTCAGTTGGAGCTGTAACTCAGTAGCAGAGTACTTCGCCTAGCATACATAGGTCATCAGCCTTGGCAGCAAGCACCCTTGCCCAGCTGAGCCAGCTTGTCAGCCCCTGTGTCAACTTTTTTTTTTTTTTTTTTGGTTTTTCGAGATAGGGTTTCTCTGTGTAGCCCTGGCTGTCCTGGAACTCACTCTGTAGACCAGGCTGGCCTCGAACTCAGAAATCCGCCTGCCTCTGCCTCCCAAGTGCTGGGATTAAAGGCGTGCGCCACCACTGCCCGGCTCCCTGTGTCAACTTTTAAATGCAGCTGTAAAGAAACACACTAAAAGCCTTGTTTTAATACAAAAGTACTGGGGGGGGGGAAATGATCATAAATTGGCCTTTTTCCAAGGAAGAACTAATCAGATAACACAAGTGGGGGAAAAAAACCCCGAAAAATGCCAGTCAACGATTTTCTCACCAAGACTGAAACAACCTGTTTAGAGTCTTCATGCTGGGCCGAAGAGCTGGCTCAACAGGTAAAGAAAAGCATTTGCTGCCAAGCCTGATGACCCGAGTTCAATCTTTGGTACCCACACTGCAAAAACAGAGAACTCCAACACTCTGCCCTCTGACCTCCACATGTACACCAAGGACCATACATACACACTTAAACAAACGACTCAGGGCTAAAGAGATGGCTCGGCAGTTAAGAGCACTTGTTCTTGCAGAAAACCCAGGTTTGAGTCCAAGCATGCATGTGGTTGCTCACGGGCTGGGCGTCTTCAGACCTCTTCAGGCACCAGGCACACATGGGCTGGAGAGATGGCTCAGCTTTAAAAGCACTTGATTCTCTTGAGAAACCAGACTCAGTTCCTAGTATTCACTTAGGGGCTCACAACCACCTGTGACTCTAGTCCCAGAGATGCAGTGCCCTCCTCTGGCATCCTCAGAGAGCAGACAGACCACATGATACACATACATACATGCAAGCACTCACAAAATAAACAAAGTAGTTCTCTGTTGTTTTTTGAGACACGGTTTCTCTACATAGCTCTAGCTTACCCAGAACTATGTAGGCCAAGCTGGTCTCAAACTCAATTAGAGACACCTGTCTCTGCCCCCGAAGTGCATGGATTAATAAATACATATCTTAAACACTCAGGAAACAGACGCAGGGGGAGAGCTCTGAGTTCCAGGACAGCCAAAGCTACAAAGAAACTGTTTCAGAAAAACAAGTGTGTGTGTAAAAACACAACAAAACATTTTTTAACAAATTTCTGAGTGCCAGACATGGTGGTGCACATCTTTATCATCATTCTGAAGATGGCTCTCTGAGAGTTCCAGGACAGCTGGGACCCTGTTTCAATGCTCCCAGTTTAAAAAAAAAAAAAAAAAAGACTTTCTGAGGGCTAAGAGTGATGGATCAATAGTTGCGAACACTTGCTGTTCAAGAGAGGCCCTAAGATCAGTTTCCAGCAACCACATTAGAGGGCTCATAACCCTCCACAACTCCAGTTCTGATGTCCTCTTCAGGTTTCTGAAAGCACCCACCTTGATAGCAAACACTCACATAAACACACGTACAAAGTATTTTTTAAAGGTTTTTTCAATTCTGAGGTTGAGGCTGTAACTCAATTGGCAGAGTGCTTGTCTGGCACACACCTGCCTGGGCTCAATCTCCTGCATAGCATAAACCTGGCACGGTGACAAAAGACTGTAATGCCAGCACTTGGGAGGTGGGAGGCTGGAAGATCAGTTTAAGGTCATCCCTGGTTACGCAGTTCTAGGCTGGGCAGTGGTGGTCTATAGCTGTAACCCTAGCACTCAGAAGGAAGAGGCAGGTGGATCTCTGAGTGTGGGGCCAGCCTGGTCTACAGAGTGAGTTCCAGGACAGTCAGGCTACACAGAGAAACCCTGTCTCAACTAAGAAAGAGGAAGAAAGTTCATGGCCAACCTAGATTATATGAAGCATGTTTTTAAAAGGAAAAAAGGATTTTCATACTTTACCAGAACAGGGTGGCACAGACCTATAATCCTGACATTGGGAAGGCTGGGAAGAGGGTTGGTTGGTTAGCACAAGTTCCACAGTGAGTTTCAGGTCATCGTGAGCTACATTACTAGGTCCTCTCCAAAAATAATCTTTTGAGACCAATCTCATCCTGTAGCACAGGATGGCACTGAGACTACCACAGGAGTCAGGGGCTTTGGATGGTGGCAGGGAACGAATGTCATTCTTCCGAAACAGAATGCTGAAGGCATAGCTTCAATGGCAGACTTCGGGGAAACCCAGGTTCAATACCCAGCAACAAAAAAATTAGTACAGGGGCAGAAAAGATGCATCAGCAGGTAAAGCTCTTGTTATACAAGCCTGTAAATCTTGAGTTTAACCCCTAGAACCCACACAAAAATGGAATGAAAAAACTACACCCAAAAGCTGTCCTCTGACCTCCACAAACAAGCCATGGTTTGCTGTTTACATTAACATCTCGAATGAACACTTTTTTTTCAAATTAGGATGAGGGAAAAATAGGGCAAACATATCGTATTATTAAAAAATGTAAGCCAAGCAAGGTGGTGCACTCCTATAATCCAAGCCAACTCAGGAAGCAGAGGCAGATGGGTCTCTGAACTCAAGGCCAGCCTGGTCTACCGAGTTCCAGGACAGCCAAGGCTACAGAAACTGTCTCAAAACAACAACAACAACAACAAAAAACCAAACAAGAAAGAAAGGAAGGAAGGAAAGGAGGAAGAAAAGAAGAAAAAACAAACAGGGATTGAAGAGTTGGCTCAGTAGCTAAGAGCACTTGCTGCTCTTGCAGAGGACCCAGGTTCAATTCCCAGCACCACATGGTAGATGACAACCATCTATACCTCTAGTTTCAGAGGCTCCAATGCCCTTGTCTGAACTCCAAAGGCACCAAGCAAGCATATGTGTGGTACACATCCGTGAAAGCAAAACATTAATACACGTAAAACAAATCTTTAAAAGGTGAACATGAATTTGAATGAGAGAAAGGAGTACAGGAGAGGATTAAAAGAAGGAAAAGAGGGTGTAAAATTATAGTCTCAACAGGCAGTGGTGGCACACGCCTTTAGTCCCAGTACTTGGAAGGCAGAGGCCAGCCTGGTCTACAAGTGAGTTCCAAAACAGCCAGGGCTATACAGAGAAACCCTGTCTCAAAACAAAACAAAAAAATTAGTCTCAAAACAATAAAAAATGTTTTTCTGCAAAGGAATTTAAACGAGATAGAGCAGGAGTGTGGGGGTACACCTGTGCCTCTGATCTCAGCAACTCTGGAAGCAGAAGCAAGTTTATCTTTGGGAGTTCCAGACCAGCTACACAGGGATAAACAGTAAGGCTCTGACTGTCTTGAAAAAAATAAACCGAACCATACTCAATAGGAAGTAAAGCCTTTCTCTTTCTCTTCCCCTGTGTCACACAGCCCTGGCTGGTCTAGAACTTACTGTGTGGAGGAGGCTGGCCTCAGATTTGCTTGGGTAACCTCTTCTGCCTTTGCCTCCTGACTGCTCAGATTTCAGGGACACCTCTAGGTCTGGGCAGTACTGGAGATGGAACACACGGTTTTCAGCATGCTAGACAGGCCCTCTACAAATGAGGTACACCCCTGGTCCCCAAAGTCAATCTTTTCAAAAGGACTAAAGCTATGATTTGTTTATTTTGTTGTAGGTGTGTTGTTTGTGTGGAATTTAAAAAAAAAATCAGAGCTTCATGCATGCTAGGCAAATATTCTACCACTGAGCTACAGCCCTAGCCCAAAGCCTTTATTATTTTTGTTGTTGTTGTTGTTGTTATTGTTTGAGAGAGGGTTTCTGTGTGTAGCCCTGGCTGTCCTGGAACTGGCTCTGTAGACCAGGCTGGCCTCGAACTCAGAGATCCAATTGCTTTTGCCTCGCGAGTGCTGGGATTAAGGTGTGAGGCACCACTCCCCGGCTTTATTTTAAATTAGTATATGCTACAGGAAATATTTCCATTTTATCAATTCCAAATCATTAGTAAACAAAAGTCTTACTTTCATAGTTTTTAAAAACAAATTCCCATAGGAGAGTAACTACAATTTACCTTAACTATCAATTGTTCCAGAAATAATACTTTTTGGAAATTAAACTGTATCCTTAAGCTTGGAAGGTGGAGGCAGAGGCAGGATAATAATCTCTGTGAGTTCAAGGCCAGCCTGGTCACAGAGCAAGTTCCAGGACAGCCAGGGCTACAAAGAGAAACCCTGTCTCAAAAAACACAAAAACAAAAATAAATAAAACAACTGTACTCTTTAAAATTAACCAGTTGTCTGCTTTGAAAATGTTTTCTAGGAAATTATCATATGAACTCCACTTTGTGCAATACTCCCAATATCTACAAGTTAAAATTTATATTTGACAGTGCATATAACATACCTCAACATAGAAACAATACCCTTTCCAATCTATCACTAATAAACTTGAACCTTTGCTTAGTAACTTTAAGCACCTGCATCTAAAAAGTATAGTTGTATGCTGACCACAAAAGATGAAGCAAACAGTTGGTAAGGATAGCACACTCTTACATAACATTCTAAAAATGTCCTTTTACTAAGTATTCAGCAACTATCACATGCATGAATGTTAAGCATTCCCTATCAATCCTATTTTCAACAAAGTTGACCCAGTTTAAAGCCTGAAATTTGAGGCTTTTGAACGGTAGAAAATAAGAGTTAAGTAATTGGGTAGTCCTAAAAATACACATCACAACTACATGACTAAGATATTCGTTTAAAACTTGTGCCAAGATAACCCCTCCCTTCAAAACAAACTAAAATTGACTCATTGGCCTATTTTACCTAATTATGGAAATAAAATAATAAATGGATTCCTAAACACCCATTTCCTCTGTCTCTACCCCCACTACATCTTCACTCAGGGATTCTACCCTCCAAAAAAATGCTTCAGTCAAATCAAGACAAAACAAAACAGCATCTCCAAGTACTGATGAACTCAGGAATAATTCATGGAAAACAATGGAAACACTGTCTACATAGTGGCTAAGGAACCACTCCACCATGAGAAACCCTGTCACCTCAGGTGGGGCTCATCTGTGGGACGACCCCATTTGTTGGAGCTAACCACCTAAGCAAAAGCTTTTAATCTTGTCTCCCTAAAGTGGGAAACTATCAATCTGCCTGACGTGTTCCACCCTTTGTGGATGTTTGCACATGGGGGGGGGGGTGCACTAGTAAACTTGGTAGGAAAGGACAAAGGGCATTTTGGAAGGAGCAGAGACTGACTATAAAGTAAATGGAAAACGAGGATAGGAAAGAGTACTAAATTAAAGTCCCCTCAAGCGGATGAACAGCAAGACAACGCCAGCACACCACCCTCCCTTTTCTGGCCACCTCCAGGGTCCTCTTCCTTATTACCATTATCACCGTCTGTAATCAAAAGTTGGAATACCACTACCCAAGACCCACAAATCCTCCAAATGTCAGGGCACTAGCAACATAGGGAATGACAGGCTAATATTCCTCCCCCCACACACACCCCCAAAAAAGAGAAAAGTCCAATCCAATAAGTGCAGGTCACCCTGCCCTCTGGGGCAGTTCCAGCCTGCGCAGAGAAGGCTCAGATGGGTCGAGAAAGAGAAGACAGACCATCTCTAATTCCACACACCTCTCAGCTAGAGAAACAAAACAAAGGCAGCCCTCCTTCCCGGTAGCCACTACCCCAGCCAAAGAGGCTTTCCTATTTCCCGGTGCAGTCTGGCCTCCCGCCCCCGCCCCATGACAAAGAAAAGGCACTTGGTGAGCAAGGCCTTCCTGCCTCTACGGATGGGGGAGGGGGCTGCGAGGTGAGGCGCCCCCTCTGCTCCCCCGAGCTCACGCTCCGGGCCAGCGGCCGAAAGCGGAGACCGGGGAAGCAGGGCCGAGAAAGGGTGGCGGTACCTTGAAGTAGCCGCCTTCGTAGAGGGTGTTAGGGGGTCCGAAGATGGCCACCTCCCAGTTGTAGAGGTCGGACTCATCCACCAGGGTGATCCGGAAGCCCTCCACCGGTTCCTCCTGCAGGGATTTCAGCTCAAGCATCAGGGCTTTTTGCGAGCTGGTCATCTGCTGCTGGGCCATCGCGGCGGCGGCCGTGCGGGGCCGCGGCCCCAGTCCTCGCGCACCGGCCGGGCCGGACCAGGCCCCTCCCCTCCGCTCGCCCTCGGGCCGGGCCGGGCCCCTGTCCTCACACGCCTGGCGGGGCCGGAACAGGCCCCAGACGGCCCGCGGGCCCGCCCGGGGTCCTCCTCACTCACGACGCGGGCCGGCCCGGGCCCTCTTCACACTCGGGCCGGGCGGGGGCGGGCCTAAGGGAGTTGGGGGAATCCGCTCCGGGCCCCGGGCCTCCCCCCCCCGGAGGGGGCCTCTACTTGTTGGGGGGGGGAGTGGAGGTGGAAGCGAAGGAAGGCGGCGGAGGACAGACGATGGTGAAGACAGGGGGGGCCGAGCCGGCCCGGGATCGCCGTGCTCGCTTGCCCTCTCGTTCTCCGCGGGGGCCGGAGGGGCGCACGAGGGAGGGCGCGCCGTGCGCTGGGGTCTCGGGACGGCGGCGGCGGCGGCGGCGGCTGCGCGGGGGGAGGGGCGGAGGAGGAGAGCGAGAGCGCCTCGCGCCGCGGGAGCGATAGAGCAGAGAAGGAGGGAGGGAGGGAGGGAGAGAAGGAGGAGGGGCGCGCGCCGGGAGGGGGGCGGCTCGCGGCGGCAGCGGCCCGGTGCGCGTGCGCGCGCCCCTCCCTCCCCCGCCCTCCTCGCTGTGCTCGGCTCTACCCTGCTCCTGCTCCCGCCTGCTCGCTTGTTCCCCGCCTGGCCCAGCGGTGGCTGCGCTTCGTGACGCCTGCGCGTGTCCCCTTCCCTTAAAGAGCCGAGCGGAGGTGGGGATCAAGGGCGGGTCGCAGAGGATTGCTTTGGGCCCTAAGTGACGGTTGTGCGACTGGACGCCGCGGTTCCAGAGGCGTGTCCCGGAAGGAACCTCAGCTCTTAAGGCTCTCAGCGCTATCGCCCTGTGTGTCCCATGGCCTCGGCTGCCTTTCCTGTGAGGAGCCCTGGTCCTCTGCATGCTCCCCACGGTGACACCCAGGCTGTGGTCCTTACACTTAGCAGTGCTTTAGTAGGATGCGTCTCCCGCTGATCGTACCCCTAAGCAAGTCTCCCAAAGGAGACCTAGAGAAAAGCAGGCTAGCTCCTGCTTCCTTTTTCCGAGAGTAGGTTGTGTAGAAAGCGTAGAAAACTAATGTTGAACCTAATTACGGGGCCTCCATGAGATTTAAGGAAGAGCGCTGGCTATACCTTAGCTTACTTCTTTGCAAAATATTGATGTTGGCCTGGTGTGGGCTTGGAAGGGAACAAAAGCAAAAATCAATGGGAGGCCAACCTGGTCTGCTTTAGTTCCTTGCCAGTCAGTACTACGTAGTAAGACCCTGTCTCTAAAAACAGAAGGCTGCGGTTGAACTTTTTACCTCTTACGGATCTACCTGGACATGGCATAGCTAGGGAGACACAGTCTTCAGTTCCCGGGTTAGCATGTTCTAGGATTGTTTGCTACAGTGCTGGCACATGCCTTTGATTCAAGCACTTGATAGGCAGAGACAATCTGATTGTGAATTCAAGGACAGCCTGGTCTACATAGCAATTTCCAGACAGCCAGAGCTACATAGAAACTGACTCTCTCTCTCTCTCTCTCTCTCTCTCTCTCTCTCTCTCTCTCTCTCTCTCTCTTTGGTTTTTTGAGACAGGGTTTCTCTGTGTAGCCCTGGCTGTCCCAGAACTCACTCTGTAGACCAGGCTGGCCTCGAACTCAGAAATCCTCCTGCCTCTGCCTCAAAAGTGCTGGGACTAAAGGCGTGCGCTACCACTGCCTGGCGGAGACCCTATCTTTAAAAAGAAAATAAAAGAAAAAGAACGAAGGTAAGAAAGAGAAATCAGGCCATCAGGCCGGGGAGTGGTGGCACATGCCTTTAGTTCCAGCACTTTCGAGGCAGAGGCAGACGGATTTCTGAATTTGATGCCAGCCTGGTCTCCAGAGTAAGTTCCAGGACAGCCAGGGCTACACAGAGAAACCCTGCCGAGAGAGAGAGAGAGAGAGAGAGAGAGAGAGAGAGAGAGAGAGAGAGAGAGAGAGAGACCAGAACACTGAGACAAGTTCCAAACAAACCATTTTGGGTTCAGAAAGCTTCATTCTAACTCCTTACTTGACCAGATTCTATAAAAGAAGATTAAATAGACCTAATTACAATTCCTTAATTGTAATGGCTAAATTAAATCTACAGCTTATAAGACTTTATTTTTACAGAAGTTTTAGGTTTACAGAAACAGTAAAGTTCTCATGTGCTTAGCACCCAGTTCCCCTATTACAACATCATCCACAGTATAGAGCAATTACTATGATTTATAAACCCACTGACAGCTCAGCATGGTGCTACGTGCTTGTGATCCCAAGGTTCTAGAGGCTGAAGCAGAAGGAGCCTGATTTACAAAAGAACCTACCTGTCTTAAAATACAAGCAGGTAGGGTGTGCTGGGGCACATCTTTAATCCCAGTACTCTTGAGGCAGAATCTGGTGGAACTCTGTAAGTTCGAGACCAGCATGGCCTATAAATCGAGTCCAGGACAGCCAGAACTGTTAGGGAAACCCTGTCTGCAAAAGAAAACAACCCAAGTGGTGCTGCTGCTCACCGCAACCCCAGCACTCTGGGATTAGAGACAAAAGGATCTAGGACAGCCAGGGCTAAACAAGACTGTCTCAAAACCAAGGGGCCTGTGAGAAGCCTCAGTAGATAAAGGAAACTGCTGTTAAGCCTGATAACAGAGGAGTCCCAGGATCCACGTGGAGGAAGTAAACTAACTCCTACAAGCTGTCCTACACCCAGCACTTCCTATGACACACACTAGATAAATGCATGCGTAATGTGATTTGAAATTGTTTACATATTTTAGATGTATTTTATTTTGTGTACACTCACAGACACACGTGCATGTTTTTTGCCTGATGTGTGGTCTATGTTACACATTCAAGCCTAGGGGCTGGAGGGATGACTCAGAGGTTGAGAGCATGTACCTCTCTTCATAAAGAACCTGAGTTCAAGTCCCAGCACCCACATCAGATCACAAGCACATACAACTCTAGTTCCAGGGAATCTGCTGTTGCTGGCCTCTGTGGGCACCCACACTCACGTGCACTTACCTACACAGAGATACACATCCACACGTGCTTTTCTTTTAATATAAAGAAGGAGGACACTAGAGAAATGTTCTCCAGTTCGGTGTTCCTGTTCTTGCAGAGGACCTGGATTCAGTTCCCAGCACTCACATGGCGACTCCAAACCACTTGTAACCCCACTAATAAGGGGATCGCTTCTGCAGGAACTGTATACACATGGTGCACAGACATACAGGTAAAACACACACACTATATTATTTGTTTGTTTGTTTGCTTTTTATTTTGATTTTTCCAGACAGGGTTTCTTCTCTGTGTAGCCCTAGCCATCCTGGGACTTGCTCTGTAGACCAGGTATCAAACTCAGGGATTTGCTTGCCTCTGCCTCCCCCAGTGCTGCAATTAAAGGCCTATGGCAGCATCACCTGGCTTTTTAAAAAAAAAAAAAAAACTCCAAATGTTTCCATTTCTGCTGTCCTCTTTTTCTTTAAGTAGTGGGCTAGTTACTGACAGATGTCTATATGCAGGTCTCCATGAAGACCTGAGGATTAAGACTGTCACCCTAGAGGTTGAGCTCAATGACATCATCCTCAAGGCCACAGTCCAAGATAAGGAAGCACCCTGTACAACTAGCAGCAGCTGACGTTCGCCACCAAGCAGCTGACGTTCGCCACCAAGCAGCTGGAAGATGGCTACATCTTGTCAGACTACAGTATCCAGAAAGAGTACCCCCTGTGCCTGTGGGGTGGCATCACAGAGCTGTCTGTTTGCCGCGACCCCGAACTTAGTAAAGTTCCCCATCCATCACCTGGAAATATACATGTGCTAATCTGCTGCATTGCTATGACCTGAAGCTCCAGGTTTATTTACATTTTCTTTCTTTTTACCTAGTGTCATTTTTCTATTTTGCATCCTCTCTTTTTTTTTTTTTTGTTTGGTTAGGGTTTTTTCTTTTTTGTTTTGTTTTGGTTTTTGGGTTTTCAAGACAAGGTTTCTCAGTCTAGTCCTGACTGTCTTGGCTGTAGACCAGACTGGCCTCAAACTCACCGAGATCTATCTACCGCTGCCTCCCAAGTGCTGGGATTAAAGATTTCCACCACTACCGACCAACTAACCCATCCCCTCTTAACTAGTACAGTTTCTTAGACTTTTTTCTTTTGGTGACAATTTTAAAGAATGTTGGTTTTGGCTTTTTAAATTTTATTTATATGACGTTATCATGAGTGATTTCTCTGTATGTGTGTCTGCAATGTGTGCATTCCTGGTGCCCTTAGAAAGCATAAGAGGACATTAGTTCTCCAGGGACTGCAGTTGTAAAGGGTTGTGAACTGCCATTTGGGTGCAGGGACATGAACCCAGGTCCTCTCAAAGAGCAGTCAGCACTTTTGATGGCCAAGTCATTTCTCCATCCCTGCCTTTATTTCTTATTTCTTATGGTGGTGCTGAGAATTGAAACCAGGGTCTCTGTCCTAAATAACTTTATGTCCACTTGATATAACCTATAGTCATCTAAAAAGAGGGAACCTCCATTGAGAAAACATCCCCCATAGGATCTGACTGTAAGGCATTCTCTTAATTAGTGATGGATCAAGGGGAAGCCAGCTGGTTGTGGGTGTTGCCATCCCTGAGCTGGTGACCCTAAGTTCTGTAAGAAAGCAGGCTGAGTTACCCAGGCCAAACGAGCCAGTAAGGGGCACCCCTCACGGCTTCTGCATCAGCTTCTGCCTTCTGGTTCCTTCCCTGCTTGAGTTCCTACCCTCACTGCCTTTGATGGTGAGCTATTCTATGGAACTATGAGTGAAATAAACCTTTTCCTCCCTAAGTGGCTTTTGGTCATGGAGTTTCATCACAGCAAAAGCAACCCTAACTAAGACAGCCTCCAAACTAAGGAAGCACTCTACATCTGGGTACAGCCCTCCGCCATTTTGCATTTTGCTGCTGCTTTTTCAGGGTCCCCCCACCTCAAACAGGATTCCCTCTTTATCTACTTATTATTTTACTCTGTATGTGTGGTGTGTCCTGTACGTGGTGGTCAGAGACAATTTTCTGGGATAGATTTTCTTCCTTTACCATGTGAGTCCCAGGGATCAAACTCTGTCCTCAGACTTAGCGCCAAGTGCCTTTATCCATTGAGCTATCTCGTTCTGGTCTTCTTCTTTACTTTTTTTTTTTTTGAGGGGGGGCTGGATTTTACTATGTAGCCAAGACTGACTTCAATTAGCAGTCTCTGCCTCAGTCTCCACAATGTTTGATTATTATAGGAGTAGGCCACCACACTTACCAAGATCAAGAATTTAGTAGACAATCCTCAAAATTGGGATTTGAAATGCTTTTCTCATAAGAAAGACCCTTTGGGGTATTTTCTTGGTTTGTTTGTTTTTTTTTTGTGAAAGGGAATGATCACAGAGGTGAAATACCATTTGCATGGCATCATACCAAGGGCATAGAACAGAGCGTGATTAGCCTTGTTGATGTTGACCTTGGTCACCTGGCTAAAGTAGTATGTCAAGTCTTTCCACTGTAAAGCTACTCTGCTTCCCCACCCCTTCTTTACTGTGCTGTTTGGAAGGAAGTCACTGTACAAAAATCCACTTAATGAAGCATTTATTTATTTATTTATTTATAGGCAGGTTATGTTTTTGCTGTATAGCCCAAGCTGGCTTGTAACTCAGTATATAACCCAGCTGGCCTAAGACTTAGGAACCTCTTATCTCTGCCTGCTGATTCTAGGATTACAGACATGTGCCACTATCAAGCCTAACTTTTTTCCTCCATAGCTGAGACCTCAGTACTTTAAAACATCATTCTTTGATCCCAAGTTCATCTTTAGCTATATAGTTAAAACCAGCCAGGGCAACATAAGCCCCTGTCTCAAAACATTTTTTTTTAAAGATAATTGACAGGCTCCCGATTTTGTCTAGGTCATGAGACCGAGTTCTACCACTAGAATTAGAACTCCCCTCAAGGAAGGAGAATATTCTAATTAAAGCATCATCTCCTCCCAAAATGATGACATATGCCTAGTTCTAGCTTCCTCTCCTCCACCATTCAATTTAAGGACAGGAAGATTGTTGACCTAGAAACCTGGGAGATGATGTTGACACCTTTAATAGCACAGCTGTGAGTAGACACATAAGCAGAAAGATCACCTTCAAAGCATTTCACCCACATACAGTCACCCTAGCCCCACCCTGACCTATAGGATTATAGATCCCTGGACTAACCCATTGAAACATCTACCTGCATTCCTGGGCTGAAGTCAATTCACAAACTCATACAGTAGGTATCTGCTCTGGACATGGTCCTAAGTTGGAAAGCTGGCATCTTCCTGTCTTGCTGGGTTTTACACTCAGGTCTATTCATTGTAAGTATAGAGCTGCAGTCCCACCAAACCAGCTATTGTATTAGTCTAGCCGGTCAAGACATTATCCTTCAGGAAACTGCAACTGTTTCTTATTCATTTCCATCTCAATAAGAGCGTGGCATCTGATACAAAGTAGATACTTGAGCATTTGGATATTATTTATTTTGGGTAGAGAACCACATGTAGCACTGGAGAGGGGTGTGGAGGTCAAAGATCAACTTCCTGGAATAGATTATCTCCTTCCATGGTGTGGATCTGCTAGAACTCCAGCCCGGCTTGGGAGCCAGTGCCTTTACCCTTTGAGCCATTTATCAGCCTCTGTTGTTTATTTGCTTGCTTTTTGAGGTGGGGTCTTCTCTTGTAGCTCAGGTCACATAAGTATTTGTTTTGAAAGACAACCAGGTTTGGTGGTACAATCTGTAATTTTAGCAGCACTGAATGGGGAGGCTGAAGCAGCAGGCCCAGAATTTGGTTATCTAAAGCAGCAGATGAACCACACGGCTACACAGCAAGATTCTGTTTCAAAACACACACACACACATACACACACACACGAGAGAGAGAGAGAGAGAGACAGAGAGAGATAGAGAGAGAGACAGAGAGAGAGAGACAGAGAGAGAGAGAGTCAAGAAGATAATCAGTATCACAAAATAGCACCTTGAGCCCCACCTTCCACCTCCATGGCTGTTTCCGGTACATAGCAGGTATTCAAGACCAAAAAATCCTTAATAATATTTTTTCTAATATTTTTCACATATTAGGTTCTGAAATAAAAGTTGACAGACCTGGTGATGCAGGGGGGCTGGAGGAGATGGAGGCAGGTGGGGGCAAGATTCCAAATTCCAAGTTCAAAGCCAGCTAGAGAGTTAACATTAGTCTGGGCAAGTTAGGCCCTATTTCAAAATGAAAAAGTCTAGAAATATATAGCTCAGTGGTAGAGCTCCTGCCTCCACACACTTGCTAGAATTAAAGGTGTATACTGATGTGTCCATTTTAGGAAATTTAATTGTGATTTTTTTTTTTGAGCTAAGTTTCTTGTATCCCAGGCTGGCTTTGAGCTTTGTAGGTGAAGCTGTCCATGAACTCATGCTTCTGCCTACCAAGTTATGGGATTGCAAGTGTGCACTACATATCCCAGCTGCCAGTTTGTGCAACGTGTTCACAAATACCTAGGTTCAAGACCTGGTATTGAAAAACACAACTACCACAGCAAATGACCGGCAGAAACTGCAGCATTCTCTACAGTTAACAGCAAGAAGAGACTGACGTGATTGACTGGTGCCCTCTTGTGGTCAGGAAAACAAAATACTCTCAGTCCAAGGTATCACCTGGAATGTGCCAAGCCAGGAACTGCTGTAGAGTCCATTGACTTTATTTCAAATGAGAAAAAGCATAATCTAAACAGAGGAAGAAATACTTCACTTAGGATATTTAAATTTTTAAGACAGAGTCTCCAGTAGCCCAGGCTGGCCTTGATCCATTTATTCAAGCATGTCCTTGAATTTGTAATTCTCCTGCCTCTATACACTTGCTAGAATTAAAGGTGTGTGCTGATTTTAAGAAATTTAATTAAATTTTAAGAAATTTAATTGTGATTTATTTTTGAGCTAAGTTTTCTTGTATCCCAGGCTGGTTTTGAGCTTTGTAGTTGAGGCTGTCCGTGAACTCATGCCTCTGCTTACCAAGTTATGGGATTGCAATCCCAGCTGTCAATTTTGAATTAAAGACTTGAGTTAGGCCGGGCGGTGGTGGCGCACGCCTTTAATCCCAGCAATTGGGAGGCAGAGGCAGGCGAATTTCTGAGTTCGAGGCCAGCCTGGTCTACAAAGTGAGTTCCAGGACAGCCAGGGCTACACAGAGAAACCCTGCCTCGAAAAACCAAAAAAAAAAAAAAAAAAAAAGACTGAGTTAGAAATGTGACTGAATGCTTATAAAAAAACATGGAAGGTCTGCATTCAACATCCACGCACCCCATGGAAATTTGTTTAAAAGTTTATTTTCTGAGACTGGAGAGACGGCTCAGTGGACAAGAGTATTGGCTGCTCTTCCAGAGGATTCCCAGCACCTAGTGTGGCTCACAATGCTCTGTGGCTCCATTTCCAGGTGACCTGACACCCTCACATAGGCATACATGTGGGGAAAAACACAAATACCAATGTACATAAAAAAAAATAAAAATATCTTTATTTAGTTTTCAGGCTTGTTTATTTTTCACTTACTATGTTAACCTAAATCCAGGTGTAGCGCCTCATGACTGTCCTCCTAAAACTCTGGAAGTGGAGATAGGATACCAGGAGCTCAAGCCTAGTCGTGACTGCACATTTTGTTCAGGAGTAACTTGGGATACACGAAACCCTGTCTCAAAAATACATGCCTGGGGCTGGATCAGAGCAGGTACTGTTTTGCAGAGGACTGAGCTCAGCTCCCAGCACTCACTTCAGGATGCTGAACTGCCATGAATCTGGCTCCAGGCATCCAATGCCTCCACCTTCATTCACAGATTAGAAATAGTCAAAGTAGGGCTGGAGAGATGGCTCAGCGGTTAAGAACACTGACTGCTCTTCCAGAGGTCCTGAGTTCAAATCCCAGAAACCACATGGTGGCTCACAACCATCTGTAATGGGATCTGACACCCTCTTCTGGTGTGTCTGAACACAGCTACTGTGTACTTACATATAATAAATAAATAAATCTTAAAAAATAAGTCTTAAAAAATAAATCTACAGTGTACTTATATGTAATTAAATAAGTCTTTTTAAAAATATATATAATAAATAAATCTTTAAAAAATAAATCTTTAAAAGAAATAAAGATTTATTTATTTATTTTATATGAGTACACTATCACTGTCTTCAGACACACCAGAAGAGGGCATCAGAACTCATTCATACAGGTGGTTGTGAGCCACCACGTGGTTGCTGGAAATTGAACTCAGGACCTCTGGAAGAGCAGTCAGTGCTCTTAACCGCTGAGTCATCTCTCCAGCACCAAAAGTAAATTTCTAAAATTGAAAGGAAAGTTCAGCTAATCCCGGCACTCAGGAGGCAGAGGCAGAGGCAGGCAGATCTCTGATTTCGAGGGCAGCCTGGTCTACAGATTGAGTTGCAGGACAGCCAGGGCTACACAGAGAAACACTGTCTCAAAAAAGCAAAACAAATAAAGACAAAGCTATTAGAAGTCACAGTCATCTGATAAAAAGTAACAATTGTGGTTTTTTTTTTAATTGTTATCTCTCCAGCCCGAAAAGTAACAATTCTAAGCATCTACATGTAGTAATTTCTTTACATATAGCATCTCAGTCAAACATCACAAAATCCATTACATGATCATTCATTTTCCTGAGCTAAAGTAAGGTTTACAGAGGTTAGATAACAAGTTACCCAAGGTCACTCAATTAGCAAACGGCAGAACCTCCAGTTGGCCTCAATCAACCCACCTCCCAAGTGGGGGAAGGGGGAGAAGGGGAGTGTCTTTCTTACTTTGTAGCCCAGGTCGGCCTTGAACTCCTGCTTCAGCCTCCACAGTGGTACAATCTCAGGTGTGCACCATTACACCCAGCTGCCACCCCTACCCTTTGGTGAGACTGTAGTTGACTGCCTTGCTGTAACAGCCTTAGTCGAATACACTGCTGACAGTTATCTATGTACATCAGAGCACCACCCACACAGCGGAAGTGTGCTTGTTTACTTCTTCCTCTCAGCCGCAGAGAGGCTCTTGAGAAAGCCATTCATTCTTTCTTCCATTCAACAGATACATAGAGAGTACTTCGTGCATAACAGGCCCTATGCTAATTGCTTAGAATATAGCAGGGAATAAGGCAGCACTGAATAAGTTTTCCTGGGCATGGATCTAGGACGCCAGCACTTGGAAGATGGAAACAGGGAGATAAGAAACTCAAGGCCAGACAGGAAGAGCTGGCCCAGTGGTTAAGAGCACTTGCTCTTGCTAAGGACACCGGTTCAATTCCCAGCATTCACATGGAGGCTTACAATCATTGCTAACTCAAGTTATCAGGAGATAGTGTTCTCTTCTAGCCTCCTTGGGCAGGCAAGTGATACACATGCATGTACATAAAAATAAACAAATACATTTATAAATTTAAAATAGAAATAATAATTAAAAAAAGAAATTCAAGGCCAAATCTCAGCAACAGGTCATTCTAGGTTATTCAGGAAAGAAGGGAGGGAGGGAAGGAGGGAGGGAAGGAGGAAGGAAGGAAGGAAGGAAAAAGAAGCAAACAAGAGCCACCACCATGCCTGATGGAAGGAGCGAGCCAACCCCTGCAAGATGCCCTCCACATGTATGCCATGACACAAAATAATTGGAAAATATAGAAACAATAAAACAAATAATTGATTCGTGCTATCATCCAGTGGATTTGCACTCTAATGGCTGAAACAAAAATAGAGAGAAAATGTCAATGTGGTGGCACTTGGGAGAGAGAGACAAGGAGATCAGGAGTTCAGGTCATCCTCAGCACCACAACAGCTTTGAGGCCATCCTGGGCCATGTGAAATCTTGTCACAAAAAGAATAGCAAACACACAAAACTCCCAAACAAGGTGCTTGCCTACCATGCTAGGGGCTCTGAGTTGTAAAAACAAAACAAACAAAAAACAGCAACAACAATAAACAACAACAGCCAGGCATGGTGGCACATGCCTTTATTGCCAGCACTCTGGAGGCACAGGCAGGCAGATGTCTGTGATTTCAAGGATGGTCTATATAGTACAAGGACACATAGTGGGCACCTGTCATAGACACACTCACATACACACGCACACACACACATACATGTATGTATGTATGTTATGTATGTATATATGTATGTATGTGTGTCTATAGTGGTAGTATATGCCTGTAGTTCCAGCTACTTGAAGTGTCTGAGGCAGGAGTCTCCCAGGTCTATAAGTTCAAGACCAGTTTAGGCAAGATAGAAAGATCCTTTATTTCAAAAAGAAACAGAAAAGGAAAGATGTAGTTACAATGAGAGCAAGAAGAGGAAGAAGGTGGGAAGAGAAAATTTTGTGTTTGTGTAGTTATATATAACTAGATAAAAGGAACTAGCCCATGAAACAAAGGCAAGAACATTCTTCCAGGGTTCTGGTTTATGGTCAAGACTTATGAAACTCTCTCTTTAAGACACCAAGTGCACAGGGCTTGACATT
Source organism: Tokudaia tokunoshimensis (assembly GCA_036184795.1). NCBI lineage: Eukaryota > Metazoa > Chordata > Mammalia > Rodentia > Muridae > Tokudaia > Tokudaia tokunoshimensis. The sequence continues at coordinate 29,214,433 of BTHU01000005.1, read as the reverse complement.
TCTTATACACCTCTATCATTTTTTGCAATAATATTGACCCAGGGCCTCTTAAATACAAACTCTACCACGAATTTTAGGTCCATGCTTCTCTTTTACTTTATTCTATTTTATTTTTCAAGATTTATTTAACAGGGGGCTGGAAAGATGGATTAGTGGTTCAGAGGACTTACTACTTTTGCAGAGTGCCTGGGTTCAGTTCCCAGCACTCCTGTGGTCTCACAACTGCCTGTAACTCTGCTTCCAGGCGTCCAAGTGTCCTCTTTAGGTTTCCAAAGTTTCCTGAACACACATGGTACATAGAAACTCTCCCAGGCACAAACACATACATACTCTGAAATAAATTTTAAAGATTTGCTTTCAATTCAAAGCCAGTGTGGTGTGTGTGTGTGTGTGTGTGTGTGTGTGTGTGTGTGTGTGTGTGTTGGGTGGTACACCTTTAGTCCTAGCACTCAAGTGGCAGAGGCACATGGATCTCTGATTTTGTAGCCAGCTGGTCAACAGAATGAGGTTCAGGACAACCAGGACTACATAAAGACATCCTGTTTCAAAAAAAAAAAAACCCTATAATAACACACACACACACACCACACGATTGATTTACTTTCAAGAATGGAAAGATAGCTCATCAGTTAAGAGTTCTGGCTGCTCTTCCAGAGAACCTGGTTCAATTCCCAGCACCTACATATTGACTCACAACTATCTGTCCATCTAGTTTGAAAACATCCAATGAGCTCATCTGGCCTCCACCTGCACTGTACATACATGGTACAGAGATATACTTGGAGGAATATGTATGTGTCCCCACACATAAAATAAAATAATTAATATTACTTGTATGGTCTATGTCTATAATCTCAGCAGTCAGGAGTCAGGTACAGATGAATCTCTATGAGATCCAGGCCAATAGGGAATGCATAGAGAGACCTTAAAATAAAATTATTTGCATATATATGTATGTGTACCTCGGGAGTGTCTGGTGCCAAAGGATTTCCTAGAACTGGAGTTACAGGCAGCAGTCATAAGTCTCAAAGCTGCATGGGTTCTGGGAACCAAACCTAGATCCTCTGCATACGCAGCAAGTGCTTTTAAACCCTTGGCCTTGCCGGGCGATGGTGGCGCATGCCTTTAATCCCAGCACTTGGGAGGCAGAGGCAGGCGGATTTCTGAGTTTGAGGCCAGCCTGGTCTACAGAGTGAGTTCCAGGACAGCCAGGGCGACACAGAGAAACCCTGCCTTGAAAAACCAAAATAAATAAATAAATAAATAAAATAAACCCTTGGCCATGCCTCCAGGGTGGAATCCTTTTTTGTTGTTGTTGTTTTGCAAAATTCTTTTCCCCTTAATTATGTTTTATTTTGGGTGTGTGAAAGCACACAGGTATCACTTGAATGCATTGTGGAGGTCAGAAGACAACTCCCAGAAATCACTTTTCTCCTTCTACTAGTGTGGGCCCCAGGCCTTAGTGGCAGCTACTTTTACCCACTGTGTGGTCTCATATGTGCTAAGGTGCCAACTCTTGACCTCCTCCTCTCCCCTATACTCCCCTCTGCTTTATTTCATTTATCCTACTGTGTAGTCCTTCCCGGCCTGAAACTTACTGTGTACTGTGTAGACTAGGCGGGCCTCGAACTCAGAGATCTGCCTGCTTCTGCCTCCCTGTGTGTATCTATATTCCACTGCAGTGCTGGGATTAAAGGTATGCATCACCAAGTCCAATTTAGTTTATTTATTGAGCCTGGGTACCGTTAGATAACCCTGGTTGGTCTGAAACTCCGTGTAGATTAGGTTGGCCTTGAGCTCAAAGAGATTTGCCTGCCTTTCTCTGAAATGCTAGGATTAAAGAGACACACCACCACACCTTGGCCTAGATATGAAAAGTCTTAAAAGGTAGATGCCAACGTGTCATTGTGTCATTCTGAGAGTGTCCCTCATAGTTCAGGCTCAGCCTCTTGAATATTATTGGGATGAGCCTCCATGCCCAGTTCCAAGTAATTTTGTAAAATAATATGTAAATAAAGGTAAATTGCCAAAGTATTTAGAACTTCACTATTACAATGTTTCTGTGTTTAAAGTTTTAGTGTTTGAATAGGTTATCTTACATTTTAAGAAGGAAAAGCTTGAGAGAAACTGTGCTAGAATTCTAGATACTTGAACTCAACCTATTTGTGAAAACAGAAAAAAACAAATTCAAGATACATTTTGGAGGTAGAGATCACATAACTTGCTCATAGACACGGTAAATTAGATGCGGAGAACCACTAGCGAAAACAGACACGCACTCACACAAAACAAAAACCCAAAACAAAAAAACAACAAAACCCCACAACACCGGAAGTCAAAGCAAGCCCCTCCCTTCTCTTTCAGGAAGTGAGGAAAAGAACGCGACCAGCTGCAGTCCCAAGCGCTTCCGGTTTAGTGCTGCGTAGACGCTGTAAATCGGCGAACCTTGTTTGGTTCCTCTCACGATGGGCGGATCCCTTCGAACAATTGACCAATAGGAGGGAGACGGCGTGCACTAGCCCAATGGTCCTGCAGTGGGTGGGGCCTGTGGCAAGGGTTTGCGCCCGGGAGTTGCGTTTAGGCCCACGTGGGAAGCTACGGGGTAGATCAGGCTTGAATCCTAAGTGCTGGAGAGAGACCTCCTATGAAGATGGGGCCGGCCCCCGCCGGAGCGCAGCAGCGCGGAGCAACAGAGGAGCCAGAGGTTGGTTGCTCAAAATGTGCTTTATTTTGGCTACAGAGCCTGAGATGGTCAGGCCTGATAGCCTGTGAGGGACTTCGGGGCGGCCTACTATGGAGGACTCGTGTTTCCACTTTTTTTCTAACCTAGATTACTGGAAAAAAAGATTTTTACGGAAGCTAGCCCTGGCAAGATCTGGATAGAGCAGGAGTAGAGGTGATTATTTGGAAAGGCCTAAGCCTGTCTCAGCAAAAGAGTTGTGGTGTCTGGAAACAGGAGGGCTTTGGAGCAGTACCTCGGGCCGTGACTAGTAAACTCAGGTCTAAGCGGGACTGCGTCCTTATGCTGTCAGATTTCTCTCAGTGATGGATATCCCGAGTTTTATATAAATCTTACGCCCACTGAAAGGGAGGAACTCGAGCAGATGAAGCCTTTACCCACAAACTTTAGTCAGCTGATGTATAGATACCCCCGATTTCATGCTGGTTTTTGTCTCTCTGGTCATAGGTGATGGAACTTGCCTTAGGCAAACCGAAGGCATCCTCTAGAAAGCGTGCAAAACCAGAAGCGCCTGCAGAGGGCCTCCTGCAGCCTGCCAAGCTCAGTAGGGAAGAATTGTACAAGGAGCCTACAAATGAGGAACTCAATCGCCTCCGGGAGACCGAGAGCTTGTTCCACTCCAGTTTGCTTCGTTTACAAGTACTTGGGTGGCCAGGGCATAGGTTAGAGGGGTTTGTGTGGGATCCTGAGGCTCATAGATTCTTCCGTTCCCTCTCCTAAAGGTGGAGGAGTTACTGAAGGAAGTCAGACTGTCAGAGAAGAAGAAAGAGAGGATTGATGCTTTCCTGAAAGAGATCACCAAGCGGATCCAGAAAGTGCCTCCGGTCCCTGAGGCTGAGGTAAAACAGATAGCCTTGGGGACAGTGAGCCATGAGACACTCTTTGCTGTTCTCCTAAGGAATTGGGTTACTAAGGAAATCATTCTCATTGCAAGAAGACTCAACCGGGACACAGGTCATGCATTCACCTCTCAACATAGATACGTCTTGTACAAAACAAAGTTTGTAGCTGTTTTGTTTGTTTGAACAGGGTCTTAAATACCCCCGGCTGGCCTTGAACTCCTAATAGTCCTGCACCATTCCCAAGGACTGAGATTGAGGGCCTGAGCCATATACATACATATACATACACACACACACATATGTATGTATTTTTATTTTTATTTTTTCAAGATTTTTTTTTTTTTGAGACAGGGTTTCTCTGTGTAGCCCTGGCTGTCCTGGAACTCACTCTGTAGGCTAGGCTGGCCTCAAATTCAGAAATCCACCTGTCTCTGCTTCCCAAGTGCTGGGATTTGGGATTAAAGGCATGCACCACCACTGCCCGGCATAAGATTTATTTTATGTATGTAAGTATCCTGTAACTGTCTTCAGACACACCAGAAGAGGGCATCAGATCCCCATTACAGATGGTTATAAGCCACCATGTGGCTTCTGATCTTCCTGCCTTCCTAAATGCTGGGGTTGCAGGTGTAAGCCTCCATTCCTAGCCCGAAAATGGGTAACAATAAAATTAAGTCATGGTGGCTTAAATGTCAATCGAGTTGTCTTCACGGGAGAAGGCGTTTGTGGAAGATTGTGAGTAATAGTTAACATGCTGGCATGCTGTCTACTGGACATCAGGGGCTTCGTGAGGAAGGTGATAGACTCCATATGTTTCCTGTTTCTGTCCCCACAGATCACTGACCAGTCATGGCTCCCAGCTGGGGTCCGAGTGCCCCTCCACCAAGTGCCCTACGCTGTGAAGGGCTCCTTCCGCTTCCGGCCTCCATCCCAGATCACTGTTGTGGGCAGCTACCTTCTGGGTACTTGTATGCGACCAGATGTCAATGTGGATGTGGCTCTGACCATGCCCAGGGTAAGGCCCATGACTTGGGGGCTGTAGAGGCCCAGCAAAGGGTCCCTTTGGGACTTTTGTACTCTTTGCCTGAAAATTGAGCGTGTTCCTCCTGTTGGTTTAGTCAGGGAAAAGCCCCCTGGGACTTAAGCCTAGCTTTGACCTAATCCCCAGTTCCATGAACGCTTACGCGTCTGACCTTCCCTCTTCTTCCCTGACTCCTCCAGGAAATCTTGCAGGACAAAGATGGGCTGAACCAGCGCTACTTCCGCAAGCGAGCCCTTTACCTGGCTCACTTAGCCCACCACCTGGCCCAGGATCCCCTCTTTGGCAGTGTTCGCTTCTCTCACACCGGCGGATGCCACCTGAAGCCCTCGCTGCTGCTGCGGCCACATGGTGGGAGGCACTCTCTGGGCTTAATGCCCAGTGTGGGATGGGAAATCTGGAGGGGGACATGAAGGTCTCCTCAAGGTCTAGGGGAGTAGTGCTAGAAGCCTCAAGGCCAGGAGAGGTCTTATTCTAAGGCAGAAAGTCCTGGGTCCCCAAGTATGAGGGAGGTACCAAGGGGATCCCTCTGATTCCAGGAGTCGTGGAATCTCAACATTTCGTATCTCTGCCCAGGGAAGGACGAGCGCCTGGTTACCGTACGCCTGCTCCCCTGCCCTCCTGCGGACTTCTTCCGCCCCTGCCGATTGCTGCCAACCAAGAACAACGTGCGCTCCGCCTGGTACCGAGGGCAGAGCTGTCCAGATTATGGTGAGCAGGCGCTGGCGTTGGAACGTGTTGGTGGACAAGGGTTTGGTGGCGCCCTCTCTTCTAATAGCCTCTACTTGGTTTTCCTCTCCACCTTGCTTAGAGCCTCCTACCCCCCACTACAACACCTGGATCCTGCAGGATACAGCGCTTGAGACTCACATGCACTTGCTGTCGACTGTGCTGGGCTCTTCCCAGGGGCTGAGGGATGGCGTGGCGCTTCTGAAGGTTTGGCTGAGGCAGCGGGAGCTGGACAAGGTGAGTCAGTCGGTGGTGGCCCCGATTTCTCGCCTCACTGTGTGATGGGTTGCTTCCGAGCTCAGTCCAGTCGTGCTTCTCTTTCAGGGCCTGGGTGGATTTAACGGGTTCCTTATCTCCATGCTGGTTGCCTTCCTCGTGTCCAGACGAAAGATGCATGCCACCATGAGCGGCTACCAGGTCCTCAGAAGTGTCCTGCAGTTTCTGGGTAAGGCCACTCACTAGGCTGGACAGGCCGGGGGCTCCACTTGTCCCCAGAGGTTCTCTCATTCCACCAGGGCTCTGTTAGTTTCTCGTCACCAGACAGAAGAGAACTGAGTCTGAGACAGACAGTTGTGGCCACCCAGGCTGAGGGAGGCAGGGATGGCATCACTGTGGCCGGGTCCCCAAGGGACCTCCTAACACAATACCTACCTTCTCTGGTTCGCTCCAGCCACTACAGACCTGACGATCAACGGAATCAGTTTCTCTCTCAGCTCAGATCCCTCCTTGGTGAGTTAGTTAAGGGCAGGCGTGTGCCAACAGGCCTGCAGGTAAAGCTCAACCCTGATTGGCTTCTCTCTGCCGTCCTCCCCCCCCCCCAGCCAACCCTGGAGGAATTCCACCAGCTTTTCGCTGTTGTGTTTGTGGACCCATCAGGCCGCCTCAACCTCTGTGCTGATGTTACAGCTTCTACTTACAACCAGGTACCAACGGGTCCTCCTCCTCCTGGACCCTCCGTATGCCTCAGCTCAGACTCCTCCTGTCTGTGCCAGAACCTCAGAAACTCCCGTCCCAAAAGTCGACTCGGACTGTGACCCTTTCAGCCAATGAGGGTTACAGTTGCGGTCCCTCCTTACCTGTGGCCAGGTGCAGTATGAGGCAGAGTTGTCCATGGCGTTGCTGGACAGCAAAGCTGATGATGGCTTTCAGCTGCTCTTGATGACTCCCAAACCCATGATCCAGGCTTTTGACCACGTTGTCCAGTGAGTTTAGGGTGATAGAGGGTCACAAGGGAGGAGGAGTCGTGGACCTAGTGGGTTCTCATTGGTCCTCTCCGTCCTGTACCCTCCAGTCTCCATCCACTGAGTCGCCTGCAGGCTTCGTGTCACCAGCTGAAGCTTTGGCCAGAGCTGCAGGACAACGGTGGGGACTATGTCGCGGCGGCTTTGGGCCCACTGACCAACATTTTGGTGCAGGGTCTGGGGTGCCGGCTGCACCTGCTGGCTCACTCTCGGCCCCCGGTCCCTGAGGTGAGGCCATGTAGACTGGGAAGTTGGCGCGGTTCCAAACAGGGCTGGATCCGGGGTCCAGAGGGACTCACAGAATGATTCCAACCAAGGTTAAAATCAACCTGCTTACATCCAACAGTGGAATATCAACCAAGATCCCCCGAAACACAAGGACGCTGGGACCTTGACCCTGGGATTTCTCTTCCGGCCCGAGGGACTGACCAGTGTTATTGATCTTGGCCCAGAGGCTGACAGGCCTGAGGTGTGGAACACCAGCATGCCTGTGGGGTGGAGTGGATGGGTTGTCCTCATGCTACCCAAGTTGAGGCCTGTCTTCAGTGCTTGTTATCAGTCCAGCCCTCTGTCACTGGGCTGCGCCCCAACTCATTCTTCCTTGACCTCTCTTCCCATCCTTTGCTTCTCTTTAGGCCGCTGATTTCCGTCAGTTCTGGGGGTCCCGCTCAGAACTTAGACGTTTCCAGGATGGAGCCATCCGGGAAGCTGTGGTCTGGGAGGCAGACTCTTTGTTTGAGAAGCGCCTTATTCCTCATCAGGTGGTCACCCACCTCTTGGCACTGTGAGTGTTAGCATCTTCACACTAGGAGGCTGCTGTGGTCAGGTCAGGGCAGCCATTTTTGAAGGGTGTAGCCCCTGATACCCTCATCTGTGTTCTTCAGCCACGCTGACATCCCAGACACCTGTATCCAGTATGTGGGTGGCTTCCTCGATGCATTGATCCAAGGCCCCAAAGAGGTAAGAGCCTGGGGTCAGAGCCAGTGATTGTGGAGTAGTGCTTGTGGAAGGAGAGCCCTTTCTACCCCAGCCAGGTTGCATCTCCTAGTGTCCAGCAGGGGGCGCCCCAGTCCTGTCATAACCTGAGTCGTGGCAGGATCCGAGATGGGGCTGGGGTTTTGTAAGGCCCAGACCTCCTCCTGAGTGTCTTCTCTTCATCAGCTCTCCAGCACAGGTGAGGAGGCCCTGGCGCTGGCTGTGCGTTGCTTTGATGACCTCAGCCGCCTGCTGTGGGGGCTGGAGGGTCTCCCACTCACTGTGTCTGCCGTTCAGGGGGCTCACCCAGTGCTGCGCTATACAGAGGTAAGGTGCAGGGGGGCAGGGGGTCCTTTTTGGTTAGTGCTTCCGCCTCAACCTCCGTCTCTGGCTGTCCCTCCCTGTCAAAGTCACCGTCCTCATTTCTTCCACAGGTTTTCCCTCCAGCTCCAGTCCGACCTGCCTACTCCTTCTATAACCGCCTCCAAGAGCTGGCCTCACTGTCACCCCGGCCGGAGAAGCCCTGCCCAGCCTATGTGGAGCCCATGACTGGTAAGAGGGTCCTTGGGAGAGAGTGGGGAAGGCAGCGGCTGCGGTTTCAGATCTCTCACCCCATCTGTCCTTCAGTGGTTTGTCACCTGGAGGGCAGCGGACAGTGGCCTCAGGATGCAGAGGCTGTGCAGCGGGTCCGAGCTGCCTTCCAGCTGCGCCTGGCAGAGGTGTTGACCCAGGAGCATAGACTACAGTGCCGCGCCACTGCCACGCACACCGATGTCCTCAAGGTCAGGCTGGGACATCAGCAAAGAACAGGGAGGCTCCAGGGACATCAGGGTGTACAGGAGGATAACTGTGGGTCAGTCATTATCTGGCTGGGGAGCCAGGGATCCAGGCAGCAGCGCTCCCTCAAGCGCTCCTGACATTCATTTCCTCTGCCACATCCTCTTCCCACAGGATGGGTTTGTGTTTAGGATTCGAGTGGCCTATCAACGGGAGCCACAGATCCTGAAGGAGGTGCGGAGCCCCGAGGGAATGATCTCTATGAGAGACACACCCGCCTCCCTCCGCCTGGAGAGAGACACCAGGCTGTCGCCCCTGCTCACCAGTGCCCTGCATGGGTAAGGTTACGGGCATGAGCTCTTGGATGTAGGCCTCCTTCTGCCCCCATGCTGCTTCCCTGGCTATCAGACTCTTTGGGAGGCCAGACAGCATAATACCTCATTTGTAAACTTAGTAGTAACATTAGTAATAACCTCCCGGTATTTGCTAGGAGAGCATGGGAGAAGATATGTCGCACATGCGGGCAGTGCTGGGCAGAGGTCAAGTGACTGGCAGTGGCTCTGACCCTGTGGGGCTCCGAGCTCACAGGCCTCACTGCCAAGCCTTCCTCCGCAGACTCCAGCAGCAGTATCCAGCCTTCTCAGGTGTGGCTCGCCTGGCCAAGCGGTGGGTGCGTGCCCAGCTTCTGGGTGAGAGCTTCACTGATGAGAGCCTGGATCTGGTGGCCGCGTCGCTCTTCCTGCACCCTGAGCCCTTCACTCCTCCCAGGTAATAACGTCTACACTTCCCTTACCCAGAATTACTCTTTGTGATGCAGTCTTTATTCTTTTTTGTTTGTTTGTTTTGTTTTTTCAAGACAGGGTCTCTCTCTGTGTAACCCTGGCAGTCCTGGAACTCACTCTGTAGACCAGGCTGGCCTCGAACTCAGAAATCCGCCTGCCTCTGCCTCCCAAGTGCTGGGATTAAAGGCATCGCCACCTCTACCCAGCCAGTCTTTATTCTAAACAGGAGGGTGGCTGAGTGCTTGATAGAGGATGTTTTCAAATACTTCTCACAGACTTTACTAAGGGATTAGGGGCGTCAAGCCTCAGATTCTTTCTGTTTCTGTCTGTTCAGCGTCCCCCAGGTCGGCTTTCTTCGGTTCCTTTACCTGGTATCTACCTTTGATTGGAAGAATAACCCTCTCATCGTCAACCTCAACAGTGAGCTCACTGGTAAGTGGTAGGATTCAGATCAGACCACTGGAAGAACTTCCCTGTAAGTCAGGTGGTCTCCTTGTAAGTTTGTCCAGGAAACTTTCCCTCATCCCAGATGTCTAAGCGTAATGGTCTGTCTTGGGGAAGAGAATTGTCAGATGGAAGAGGCAGAGTCCATATCAAGTCTGCCTTAGAGAGCTTTGCCTATGTGGTCCATGACAAAATTACTACTCAGGGCTGTGGAGCAAGGGGAGAGCAAAGGAAAGCTTCGTGAATTCTAGGTGAGAGGTCTCGTGTGGGGAGCCAGGAAGGTAGACTGTGTGTCCACACCTTGGAGGTGGGATTGTTGGTTTCCCATTGTAATCTTAGGAGCTCTTGGGTCTCAGCAGAGAGCAGGGTGTCAGGTTCCTAATTCTCCACCAGGTGTGTGAGAGCCCAGATGAGGGGGGCCTTGGGCAGGCCTCAGCAGGCCAGGGACTAGTCTTGGGGTGACAAGCAGTGGAAAACTCTGCCTCGGGCTGAAGCTGGGAGATTAACACCCCACCCCATTAACTTGAATGTGGTGTCCCTTTTATAACCTTTGTTCTTTGGGAGAGAGGTATTGGAAAATCCCTGTGATGGGCAGTTGCTAGGTACACACATGGTGGGAAGACCAAGGTCTTGGGGAAGCTGACATAGCATCCCCGTCCTCTCTAGCTGAGGAGCAGGCGGAGATTCGAAGTAGTTTCCTGGCAGCTCGAACACAACTCCCAGTCATGGTCATCGTTACGCCCCAGGACCGCAGAAGCTCTGTGTGGACCCAGGATGGACCCTCTGCCCAGGTTCAGCCCCTTACCTGTCCCTAAATTAATTAACTGACTTATTTGTTTATTTTACCCAAAGAAGAAAGTAGGCCCAACCCAAGCTAGGAGAAGCATGGTCAGTCTTGGTGTGATTTTTCTGTCCCAGATCCTTCAGCAGCTCGTGAGCCTGGCGGCTGAAGCCCTCCCTATCTTGGAGAAGCAGCTGATGGATCCCCGGGGGCCTGGGGACATTAGGGTAAGGATCTGACTCAGTAACGCCTAGGAAGGGCCCGAGGTCTGCAGTCCAGGGTCCTTCCCAGGATGCCCCGTCACTTGCTCGGTTTGGTGAGACTGCGTACAGAGAAGGCTCTGGAGCCGCCATGGTGCTGGTAGTAGTGAACCTGGTGGGATCCTGGTGTCCTCCTGGACTCGCTGGCCCTGGCTGCTCTCTCTGGGGTTTGCTGTTTTCGTGTTCATGAGGCGTACAGTCTACAATGCATGGCTGGATGCGTGGGAATGAGAGTGTGGAAGGGTGACTTGAAGGCTTCCGCAGACCGTGTTCCGGCCACCCTTCGACATGTTTGATGTACTGATCCACCTGACTCCCCGCCACATTCCCCGGCACCGCCAAGCTGTGGACCCTCCAGTTGCTTCCTTCTGCCGTGGTCTGCTCGCCGAGCTAGGGCCTTCGTCTCTGATGCCTGTCCTGGGCTATGATCCCCCTCAGCTCTATCTGGCACAGCTCAGGGTAAGTTCTTAAAGGACTGGCTGGCCTGGGGAATGCTGTGTGGAGCTGCAGCCATGGAGGAGGTCCTCGGGTACCTATTGTAGTCTTGCTTGCATCCTGTCCTTTCTAGGAGGCCTTTGGAGACCTGGCTCTTTTCTTCTATGATCAGCATGGTGGAGAGGCGATTGGTGTCCTCTGGAAGCCCAGCAGCTTCCAGCCCCAGCCCTTTAAGGTATGCCAGCCAGTGACACTGCCATGTGTTGCCAGGTGTGTACGTGTGGTTCTCTGGGTGTGCATTTCAGTGTGACCCTGGGTCAGATGTATGTGTGGGGCTCATGTGTCTGTTCACACTGCCCAGACCTTACATCCGACGGAATGCCTTTATGACACTTCAACTCAAATTTGCTATCTGATTCTTCAGGCCTCCGGCATAAAGGGACGCATGGTGGTGTCTCAAGGTGGGGAGCTCGTGATGGTGCCCAACATAGAAGCCATCTTGGAGGACTTTGCTGTGTTAGGTGAAGGCCTGGTACAGGCTGTAGAGGCCAGAAGTGAGAGGTGGACTGTGTGATTCTAGCCTTGGGACGCTGGACCTGTGGAGTGGCATGTCCGTGGGGCAGCCACTCTCAGTGCAGTATGGATGCCTGGTGAACACACTGAATCGCCCTGCGAGATGTTTCCGTCTGATGCATCAGCTCTGCGGCAGGGGCCACGGTGTCCTATGTACCCTACACCTGACTCTCCAGATTCCCAGAGGAGGCTGAGCCAGCTCAGAGGGAACTGCGTCCACGAGCTCTGCTGCCGTCCGTCCTGACTCAGCCTGCGCTGTTGTTCGTTTTTGTTGCTGTCCATCTTCACCTTCCCACTGGCAGTGTGGATGGGTGGCAGTGTGGACATGGATGTGTCCAGATGGCAGCGTGCCGTTCCCTGTTGCTGCTTCTGTCCTTTAGATTGGACCCCAAAGAAGTTGTGGCCCCTCCTGGGGGTCGGCACCAGCACTGAGCAGTGGGAGGGGCTCTGTGTGTATGAATGGGACCTGTTCAATAGGCACAGTGCCCTAAGGGTAGGAAAAAGACATAGACCAGGCGGGGCTGGGTAGATGGAGTTGAGGGGATCCCTGGTCCAGAAGAGACAGACAGCTGGGTTCTGCAGCCTGGCCTCTCTGAGTTCCCCCATTACCGTGCCACCCGCCTGCTCTCTGGAGCTCTGAGGGAGGCAAGATGCTACCTCTCAGCCTGGTCCACGTTCCCTTCTGGCAGCCACTCCCTGCTTTTCTCCCTTAATCCTGACGGTTTGTTTTTTTTTTTTTTAGACTCAGCTCAAATAGCACCCCTCCCTCCTAGTCCCTGCCCTCACCCCCACCCCTCTTTCCCTTCTGTGAACTGTGAATGCGATTATTCCTTGTTGAGTTCACCTGGCAGGCATGCATACCAGTATGCACCTTCTATTGTCCTGAACTCTGATTTAAAATTAAATTGCTTAATTCTTTCTGGGTACCTGACTTGTCTTTTCTCAGGATTTCAGCCTGGTCTGTGAGAAAGCTCTGTGAGGGTGCAGCATGCTGAATGCAGGCAGATAGATGGCTTGGTGTTTCTCACTGCACCTAGAATGAGGCTCTCAGAGCTGTGTGTAAGGGGAGCCCCAGCCCAAGTAGGTGGAGGCCTGGGGCACCGCCACGAGGCCACAAAGAAATGAGAGTCAGACCCTGTGGATTATGCTGTGAGCAGGCGAGGTGGCAAAAGACAACCTAAGACTGACTGGATGTAGTGGTGTCATACCTTTAACACCAGCTCTCTGGAGGCAGGGGCAGGAGGAGCCTGAAGTTTGAGTTCTAAGTTGGAGGTCAGTCTGAGCTACTGAGACCAAAAGCAGTGGAGACTCAGTTTATATATAAATAGAATTGAAAAAGCCTGAAGGTCGGGGCTGGAGAGATGGTTCAGTGGTTAAGAGCACCGAATGCTGTTCCAGAGGTCCTGAGTTCAATTCCCAGCAACCACATGTTGGCTCACAACCATCTGTAATAGAATCCAATGCCTCTGGAGTGTCTGAAGACAGCAACAGTGTACTCATATACATAAAATAAATCTTAAAAAAATAAATAAATGGAAAAAAAAAAGCCTGAAGGTCTGGCAATAAGGCTCAGTAGGTAAAGGTGCCTGACCCCTGAGTCCCATCCTTGGATTCACATGGTGGAAGGTTGGGAGAGAGAGAATCGACTCCCGTTAAGTTCTCTAAGTTGTTTTCTGACCTTTACATATCACACACTTGCCTAAACACAACATAAATAAGCCTGAAATTTAAAAAGCGATTTATCACACATCTAAGTGCATATTAACACTTAACACTGTTAGGTGTTGGCTTCCTTACTTTTTTCTAGTCTTTGGAGACTGTCCTGTCTGTGCAGCCCAGGATGACTTAAACTTGTGTATAGGTGAACTCCTGAATTCTGCGGCTACCTCCCAAGTGCTGGAATTGTGGGTATGTGTCATGCTTGGCTTGGCTTCCATATTTTATGTGTGGAAATGTGGTTATATAATCGTTACCAGCCCTATAAAGAAGATACTTTTTCTCCCCTCACCCCCCCCCCCTTTTTTAAAGACAAGATTTCTCTGTGTAGCCTTGGCTGTCCTAGAACTCACTCTGTAGACCAGGCTGGCCTCGAACTCAGAGATCCACCTGCCCCTGCCTCCTGAGGGCTAGGACTAAAGGTGTGCACCATCACTTTTAACTCCTTTCTGAAGGAGTCACACTCAGTGCTGGGTGTGACAAGTGCAGAGACTTGGCTGCCTGGCAGGTGAGCTCTATCTCGAGAAGTCACATGAAGGAACTCTGGTCTCCTCTTTTATCTTGGTGGACTTTATTCTGTCCCTACTGTCATTAGACAGCTCAGCCCAGACTTGGAATTAGCATGGGAAATAGAACTGATGATGTGGTTCGTTTGTGAAGAAGCATCTGTGTTCTGTATAGCTCACATCACTTACTGAGCCCTGTACACCATGGTCTATGTCACCTTTGGCTTGTCTCTGCCTCCTTTGCCCTTGGTTCCTAGGCCTATTTCTGTAAGTTCCTCTTTGAGCTCCAAGGAAAGCTATGATTGGCTGGTCCATTTCCAAACCATTCTGTTTTATCTCCAGGGCAGCCTCGGGTCATGGATAGTATACCCTGGGGGCAGGTCTATAGCAGGTGGTAATAAGAGTATAGACACCAGTGCCCACCAGGACTTGGTTCACTCTTGCCGTCTATATGCATACAACAATGACTTTGTTGAGTGCCCTCTGCATGCCCAAGTGACAAAGGAAGATGCCGAGGTCTCAGAAACCCTCCCAAGCCACTCCTTCCTGAACACTGCTCTTGCCAGGGACAGGGTAGGAAGCCTACGCAGCTCCAGCCTGTTCTCCGCAGATCTTCCCCAGGAGGCAAGGAAAGAGATGACTCTGCCCTGGCTCCTTGGCTACAGTACAGCATGACAGTTGCTTGGCAACTGCGTCTTAGTCCACTGAGGCACCAGGAAAGTGAGTATTCATGGTTTTTATTTTGTTTTTTTTTTAATAGATGTATTCTTTTTATATATGTGAGTACACTGTCACCATCATCAGACACACCAGAAGAGGGCATCAGACCCCATTACTGATGGTTATGAGCCACCATGCGATTGCTGGGAATTGAACTCAGGACCTCTAGAAGAGCAGTCGGTGCTCTTAACCACTGAGTCATCTCTCCAGCCCCATTACTTTGAATTTATAATGAGAATATTACAATGAAACACTGCTTTGAACTTAATACCAACATCCTTCTGTAACTCCCATTTTATGTAGCATTTTATCTATGAGGTAATTTTCTAAAGAACTTTTTGTCTAAGGAGGCATAAGAACGCCAGAGAAAAGAAATAAAATTGTTGGTTGAATGGTTTGGCTTGTCTGTACATATGTGTGTAGGTGCATGTGTATGAATGTAAGCATGCATGAATACTTGTGGAGTGTATGAGACAGGTGGTTGGGCCCAACAAAAATGTGAATATGTTAATGTGTAAATGAGAGAGTGAAAATATAAATGTATGTATGAATGTATATGTGTCTGTGTATATCTACCTGTATAAAGCATCTTAATTCTTTTCCTTTCCTTCCTCTCTGGCTCACAAAGAGTTAACCAGCCCAGTCACAGAGGCTTTTATATGCCTGGACAGAGAAGAGAGTGATATCAATAATTTTTTTTTTACCTAGCTCCCCAATGCTAGGCAACAGGTATTAATGGCCCAAGCCGGTGGTTTTTAACCATAAAATAAGCAAGAAAGATTTTAGGATATTTTAGAACTTATCAGCAAGCATTCGGTATAGAGCTAGAAGGTCAGAGACCATCAGTCTTTAAAACTATCTCTATGTCCAGTTTCAAACCCTTCCAGGCTGGTGGCTCCCAGCACTCTTCAAAGCCAGATTTCCTCATTTGCAATGGTTCCTTGTGTTGAATAAAAAAACAAACTCCTTGTACACAAAGACACAGGCATACAGATGTGTGCATGTACATCCCGAGTGCGTGAGGAACAGAAACACCTCTTTTCTAAAACCATTCTTCCTAAAATTATTTTAATCAAATCAGAAAATCTATAGAATCATTAATTCATGTAAATAGCATTAATTTGTGAAAGTTCATCTTTATGTTGATCTGCGGGTAATCTGGTCAATAAAGTGGGCTAATGCCCAGGGATTATTATATGAATTTAATAATGACAGGAAGGCATATCAGCTGTGAGAAGCAATTCTGAGATGAAGTCTCTTTGGAACCTTGCTGTGGAGCTCACCCACTGTAGATCATGCAAACCAGTGAGCCACCTCCAGGAAGGCCACCCACTAGCCTTAGCCTCTCCTAGATGACTCCTAACAGGAGAGGATGTCAGGAGGAAAAAGCTCTGAGGTAAGCAGTAGGAACCCTGGACTCCCTTCCTGTGGCTCTGAGAAAGGCTTTTCTCTTTGGAAGGTGGATGTTTAGACTTCCAAAGTTCTGACCTTTGAATCTTCTTTTGTTCAGTGAGGTGAACTCTGAAATGGCCTTTCTTTCTGGTCAACCTCCTCTCGGTCTGAATCGTAACTGATGACCCTCTTTTCCTTGACCCAGCTTCTTACTTTGGAAGAAAAAGCTCACGCCCCCCTAGAACCCAGTGTCTGTGCATTAGGTTACACTCAATGAAGTCTTATG
This sequence comes from Tokudaia tokunoshimensis, assembly GCA_036184795.1. Lineage (NCBI taxonomy): Eukaryota > Metazoa > Chordata > Mammalia > Rodentia > Muridae > Tokudaia > Tokudaia tokunoshimensis. The sequence goes on along the minus strand of BTHU01000005.1, from coordinate 29,198,195 downwards.
AGGTCAGACTTGGGCTAACTAGCCTCTCCCCAATATACATGACACCCCCCCCAACATCCGGTGCTTATTTTGTGGTGAGTCAAGCATTAATCCAGCTGAGTGATAAGGGAGGGGGAAGCGTGGGGCACGTGAGTCATCCCATTCTCCTGGTTCAGAGCAGGAGGAGGCATCTCATATTGCCCAGGGGAACTAAGCGAGACCAAGGAAAGGGGTGTTCCAGAGGAGACTTCCTCTTGCTCCTCAAGTTCTAAGAGGCGGGTGGGGAACATAGTTTTTCTGGTTTGTATGTCGTTCAGCCATGTAGGAGCTTGTCCGGGGACACAGGGAGTCGGGGGTAAAGCTACATTGGGCGGGCTGAGCCTGCCCTCTGGGCCAAGGGGTGACGTGAGGTGAGATGTGGAGAAGGGAGAAAGGCCTGGAGATCCACCCGGAGGGCAGACCAGGAGAGAAGCACTTGGATCACGTCTCTCTTCTGGCCTGACAGTTCCCTTGAGCTCTTCTCCAGACCCTAAATTATAACTCACAGCTAAGACCTAGATGGTCAGGGTGACGGGAAAGGGCAAAGGATGCTCTGCTCGGCTGCACCCCAGCTCAAGCCTAAACCTTCGCGCCTCAAAAGCAAGACTTAGCTGTCATCCTCTCTACCACAGGACAGGCCTTGAGGCTCCCGAGGACTGAAGACAGGATCTTGACTAAAAGGCAGCACTGAGATCTAGCCTCCTCCCCCCAGCTTCCACCTGTCATTCGACGGTGTTAATGAAAAAGATAGGAGATATGCCCCCTCCCATCTCCAAAATTATCAGCCCACTGACCCCAAGATCTAGAGACCCTTAGGAAGAAACTTGTGGAACCCTAACTAGAAGTGCATCCTGCCCCCTCCCCTGGAGCCTTCCCCTGCGAGTCCTCTCCCTCTGCTGTGTGTCTAGCCGCTACCCTGTAATTAGCAGCCAGCCTGGGCTGAGATGAGAAGAGGACCTGAGCCCAGCACTTGGGAGGCAGAGGCAGGAGGATTTCTGAGTTTGAGGCCAGCCTGGTCTACAAAGTGAGTTCCAGGACAGTCAGGGCTATACAGAGAAACCCTGTCTTGAAAAACCAAAAAAAAAAAAAAAACCCAAAAAAACCAAAAAACCAAAAAAACAGAAGAGGACCTGAGACCCAGGCAGCACATGTGTAGCCTTTGTGGCAGTCTCACATGGTGCTTCCTGCTGTGAAGTGCCTACGAATGTACCTTCTGCTGTGAGGTCCTTCCTAGAGCCATGTCTGGCTGGTCCCTGGTTCAGACCTCACTTCTGCCCACCTACCTCCTCACGCTGTCTCCTCGAGCCTCTCTTCGTCAGGTCATTTCCATGCTTCTACTCTTTTTCTTCTTTATGGCTTCTCCTAGGCCTCCTGGCCTCAATCCCTCTCCTTCCTACCTGTCCTCTGGAGACCTGCCGAGATCCTTCCCAGTGCAAATGCTTAAACCCTTTGCAGCAACTGTTAGCTACTGTTCCTGGTGGGTGAACATCTGCCAGAGGTCCAGGCTCTGGTTTTCCTACTCTTCACCCCCAGCTGCATCAGTCTCACATCCTCAGAGCCCTGGACCTCAAATAAGTACAACTGAAGTACCCCCTGGTTCCTGCACAAAGTCTAAGCTCTTAGCGTAAAGTCCCAAGTCATCTATCTCCCTTTCTAGCCTCTCTATAGCTGCTCAACCCCTGCCAGACAGATGGTCATCCAGCCATCTGGTATCCCTCACCTAGAACCACCCCCATTCATGCATGCTTCTGCAAGTACTCTTGCCTTCTTTTCCTGGCTGCAGGAAGGGGGCACTGACCCAATCCTCAGCTCTAATTTGGATTCAGGATGCCTGTGAGCATTTCCATCTTCTTCACGGCTGGTCTTGTCCTCTCATCTTCTGCAAGAGCCCTCTTGGCCCCAGGAGCTTTCCTGTCAGTAAGAAGGAAGAGGGGAAATCAGAAAGCCCGGCTTCGGGGGTGTGGTTCCCGAGAGGAGAGCTAGAGCCCTTCAGACATCCTAGGCCTGCTCCCAGGGGTGGCTTGGTTTGTGTCATCTCTGTATATTAACTCCTTTCCGCAGCAGCTGGCATGGGGTGGGCCCAAATGTTCAGCAGTTTGTCGCCAGAACCTTCAACATTTTCCCCTCCACTTATCCTAGGTCTTTCTAAATACCAGACCCAGACCAGGTCCTAGCAGGGACACAGATGAACAGGTACACATATGCACATATGGATCCTCATCAACACTCACACAGTATGCATGCACACATGTCTAAGCATGTCCCTGGATGTACATGGATAGTCACACATATGTACATATGTGGCTAAAGATCCAGCTTTTGGACATGACCCTTGATGAGGGTGTGGTACAAGCCTGAGATAGCCCTGATGTTGTCTGACTCTTTGAGGCCCTAGAGGTGCTTCCAAATGAAACCTCAGCAGAACTGAAGAAACTGAGACTCTCAGGGGCCCCCAAGTAGCTAAGGCCAGGTTAAAGTTCAGATTTGGGGTCTGTCAGAGGGCTCTATCCCACCAACCTAGTCCCTACAACTCTGGGCTGTTTCTTAGCAAGGGCTCCTAGGCCTTGTCCCATCGTATTCCTCTCTGGCCTCACTCTTACTTTCTAGTGTCCTAATTGTCAAAGGGTATTGAGCAGCTCAGGGGCACCAGTGGGAATATAGGCTAAATGGCCTATTTTCCTAAAGTCCAACTTGACATCTCTAAAGGTGCCCAAAAGAATTTGTATTTGTGGACTCTGGGCCACCTCAGCTGTCTGGAGATGGGAGTAACTCTGTGAGTACTTGAGGAGCTGTCCGCTGGGCTTCCAGAGTGGGGACGCTGAGAGTAGACTGGTTCATTTCTATTCCCGCTCTCTCTTGCAGCGTGGTCAGCCTCTGGCCCTCAGTACCCAGAGTCAGGCACTATCTAGCAGAGGCACACTCTGGAAATGGGCTGTGTAGAGGGACCTCAGTAGGACCTGCTTCCTTGGGCCACAGACCTGTGGTTCTCTCTCCCTCTGTTCTCTCACCACATCCTGCCAACCTCCTACTCTTTTTTGGTTTGTTCAGTTTTATTTGAGGCAGGGTTTCTCTACATCATCCTAACTGGCCTGGAATTCTATATAGACCAGGATGGACTTGAGTTCACAGAGATAGACCAGGATGGCCCTGAGTTCACAGAGATCTTATGTCTCGGTCTGTCTCCTGAGTGCTGGGATTAAGGCCACTGTGCTTCCCTTTGTTAATGCTCTGCGAGTGCTTAAGAGGTTGGAGAGTCTTGGGGGGCTCTAGAGTGAGCTGCTTTTGATGTCTCTGTTCCCCTGCCTCACCTCTGCTTCTTTGACAGTTTAGACTTCCTCTCTCTCTCTCTCTCTCTCTCTCTCTCTCTCTCTCTCTCTCTCCTGTCTGTCTTTTTCCCCTTCCTTCTTCCTTCCTTCCTTCCTTCCTTCCTTCTTTCCTTCCTTTTTCAAAACAGAGTTTCTCTGTGTAACAGCCCTGGCTGCCCTGGAACTTTCTCTGTAGGCCTGTCTAGTCTTAAATTCACAGAGATCTGCCTGCCTCTGCCTTTGCCTCTGCCTCCTGAATGCAGGGACTAAAGGTACAAGCCACCACCAATTGGCCTCTTTTTTTTTAAGATTTATTTTAAGATTAGAGAAATGGCTTAGTGCCTGTAATCCCAGCATTCAGGAGGCAGAAGCAGGCAGATCTCTGTGAGTTTGAAGCCAGCCTGTTCTACAGAATGAGTTTCAGAACAGCTAAGGCTACACAGAGAAACCCTGTCTTGAAAAACAAATGAACAAACAAACAAAAAAACAAAAAGAAAGAATGAACGAATGAACGAGACTATACAGAGAAACCCTGTCTCAAAAAAAGAAAGAAAGAAAAAGAAGAAAGAAAGAAAGAAAGAATGAAAGAAAGGGAAATGGCTTAGCAGTTAAGAATATATACTGAATCCAGAGTTCAAGTCTCATCACCCACATAAGGTGTCTCACTAATTCCAGCTCCAGGGATCTGGTGCCTCCTTCTGGCCTCTACAGTTACCTGCATTCACATGCACATACTCCTATAAACACACACACACACACACACACACACTCACACACACACACAAGCATGCACACACATGTGCGCGCGTGCACACACACACACACACTTTAAAAGTAAAATAAATAATTTTTGAAAAGATTTATTTTAGGGGCGCAGGTCAACCAGGTGCCCAAGTGGTACACAAATATACATGCTAGCAAAATACTCATATGCATAAAAAATAAATAAATAAAAATCTATTTCAGTTAGATATGGTGGTGTATCCCTTTAATCCCAGCATTCAGGAGGCAGAGGCAGGTAGATCTCTGAGTTTGAGGCCAGCCTGGTCTACAGAGTGAGTTTTAGGAAAGCCAGGGCTATACAGAAAAACCCTTAAAGAAGAAGAAGGACAAGAAGAAACAAAACCCATCACACTTATTCTGACCTGCTCTGTTTTGGACTCAGGCCAGTTCACCCCTCCTCAGGCACCTGCTCTCAGAAGGTCACCATATTGATGCTGAACTTAGTGAGGACACAGCACAGTGCACTACAGCTCAGAACTCCTGGACTCAAATGATCCTCCTGCCTCAGCCTCCAGAGTAGCTGGGGATATAGGCATGCACCACCATGCCCAACAACACAGGTTTTAGTTTTTATTTGTATGTATAAGCACGTGCATGTGTATGCATGCATGTGTGTATATGTATGTGAGTGCAGGTGTCTGGGGAGTGCAAGAAAAGGTATAGGATGCTTTGGAGTTGGAGTTCAAGTTGTTGTGAGACACCTGCCTGATGTGGGTACTGGGAACAGAATCCAAGTCCTTTGGAAAAAAGGCAAGTACTCTTAACCATTGAGCTGTCTCTCCAAGCCCTGGGCTGCTCTCATTCAGGCCAAAAAATTTGGGGGGCAGGAAATGGAGGGTGTGCCACCCTCACCCCTTGAAGTGCCCCAGGCAGCACCTCTGGTCCAGCAGGCTCAGATTTGCTCATCCCTAGGCTGGGAACCCACTCCCCCAGCTCTGCCTTAGAGGAGTCATGGCCTCCCACAGTAGGATGCCCTGTCCTACTCATCACAGAGATCTGCCTAGTCCATGTCCCGTCCCTAACTCAGCCTCTTGCCTAGGTGAGACATAGGCCTTGATCAAGATGCCCGAGGAGGAGGCAGGGCCTCTCAAGAGCTCTCAGAAGACCCGGTTGGCCACTTGCCCTCAGACTTGGCTCTCTTTCACGGAGCCCAGAGGACTCCAGGTAAGCTGTGTGACCCAGAGGGTCGCGACCAACCTTGCCAAGGAGTCTTTTCTCTGTGACTCTCTTCTGCCTTTTGTGTGTGTTGGGGGGGACAGGGGGGTGTGTACCAGTCACATTAAATACACTGAAAAAATGATGCCCCAGAGTTACTCAGCAGGAAACAAGAGAGTCCCTTTCTACCCCACATTCAGGCCAACCTGTCACTTCTGTACACACATCCTTCATCCTCTCTTGCATCCCATGTGCAAGAAGAGCTGACAGGTATAAGGGACTTTTGGAAGTCATCCTTCTTCTCCTTCAAGTAGGGCCCTTTCTCATCCATCAATGAGTATGAACCCTACTCATCTATACTGTTTCAAGTCGAACCCTGACCATTCTAATGGGCCAATGTTTGGATATGTGCATATACCATGGTCATGGATGCGTGGGATTACATGGAGTCATGGCCCTGTATGCTGGTCCTGAGTAAGCTGAGAAAAGAGACAAAGAAGACTAAGGGTGTGAAGACCCTGACTTTGAGCCGGGCAGTGGTGGTGCACACCTTCAATCCCAACCCTTTGGAGGCAGAGGCAGGTGGATCTCTGAGTTTGAGGCCAGCCTGGTCTACAGAGCGAGTTGCAGGAGAACCAGGACTACACAGAGAAACCTTGTCTTAAGGAGAAAATCCTTGCCTGTGTCACTTACTAAGCTATGTGCCTTGGCACAGGGCTGATTGGAGGTGTCAAAAAGATGCTCTGTATTGCTCTTCAACCTCAGGATTCTAGACAGGTACATCCACAGTGACACACAGGATCACAGACACACAGTGTTCTGAGCTGCTCACATCTAAGCAAATGGAACTCTATGGGAATAAGACACGCATATCCAAGGTTGTCCCCACCTTCCGCATGCACTACTATGTGATCTGGGTACAGGCCATGGTACGGGGCACTCATAGCACTCGGGTATTTATATAATACATGTACACATGTTAACATACATGTATACACCTGCTCTTTTCCTTTGCTCTGGTTCCTAGGCCGATCTCTGCTAGTGGCAGGCTAGGATGGGCAGGGTGGGGATGGGATGCTGTGGACCGGGTTCTTGTCTCCTAATTCCTGCCTTCTGCAGTCTTTGCAGATCTACCTGAGCCAGTGAGAGTCCTAAAAGCACAGCAAGCGGAGGGGGGAGTGGGGGTGGGGAGGGGGGAGAGCAGAGGGCAGCCTGGCAGGAGATGGCCCCCACTCCCACAAACCTCAGCTGGAACTCTGGCACCAGATGTCTAGTGTTCTGCCTTGAGTCACAGGTTTGACAACAGAGCTAACGGGCAGGAACTCGGTGATGGCTGCCTGATTCACCGTGGAGCCTCCCAGACCAGTGGGGAGGGGTGTCTGGGAAAGGGGCGTCTCTCTGGGTCAAGGACGATGAGAAGCTTCATGTATTGGCTCTATATACCTGTGAGCCTATGGGCAGGCTCTTATTAAATGAAATCCCTTAAGCAAAATGAAGTGTCTGTTGGCAAGAATGTAATTACAAGCTGTGTGTGCGCATGTATGTGTGTATACATGTGTATGCACGTATGTGCCTGAGCAGTTGTGAACCTATTGCTAAATCTCAAAGTTAGGATTTTCTTCTCTACCTTTTTTTTTTCCTTTTGAGATAGGTTCACCAGGTAACTATGACAGGCCTGGAACTTGCTATATAGGCTGACCTCAAATTCACAGAAATCTCCCTGCCTCTTCCCTCCCACAAACTGGAATCACAAGTGTTTGCCACACTTCTATGTCTGGCTTTTTCTTTCTTTGAGTATTTTTGTTTTTATGATTATTTATTGGAGCCGGGGTGGGGGACATGCCACAGTGCATGTGTGGAGGTCAGAGGGCATGACCTCTGACTTCTCCTTCCACCTGGTGGGTCCTTGGACCTGGAGGAAAGTGCTGAGTCTCCTCACTGTGTTTATTTTTTTTAGAGCAAAGGTCTCCTGTAGCCCCCGTGCTCAAATACATAGCCAAGAGTGACCTTAAAGTCTTGGTCCTCTGTCTCCGCCTCCCCAGTGCTGAGGTTATAGGCTTGGCTCCTCTCTACCTTTCATACTGTAATCCTTGTTTCTGACAGCTGTTCTCCAGAGGTCCCCAGGCCTTTAGCTCTCCCAGATTAAGTCCTCCTGAAAATTATAGTTTATTGGTCTTCTCTGGCAATGAATGCTTCTATATAGACTATAGGGGAAAACACCCCCATTTCTCCCTGTCGTAAGGGAGCAGGGCTCAGGCCACTATACCTGTTTCCAGATGATTGGTTGATTGATTTATCTTTTAGATGCCAGGTATCAAACTCAGGACCTTAGACATGCTAGGTGAGGACTTTACCGTTGAACTTCAACCTCAGCCCAATTTCCCAGTTGTAACGAAGCATGAAATGTATATAGTGGTTCACACCTGTAATCCCATCTCCTGAGAGGCTTAGGTAAAAGGTTGTCAAGAGCTGGAGGCCAGCCTGGGCTACATAGTGAGTTCGAGGCCAGTTTGGGCTACAATTTGTGTGACCTTGTCTCAAAAACAAAGGGACAAAAATCAACCAATCAACCAAAAAACCCCAAAGTAAAAATAAATAAATAAATAAATAAATACAGCATGGGGGAGGGGATGGTGTTCAATGGCAGAATACATGCTAAGGATACCATGCTCCAGGCCTGAACAGAAAGAGAAAAAGAAGAAGGAAGAGAGGGAGGGAGGGAAGAAGAGAGGGAGGGAGGGAGGCAGGCAGGCAATACTTACAGCCAAGGTGTCTATGATGTTCCTCTGACAGATCAGACATTTTTACAGTTTGATGTAATCTCCCTCCATATTTTAGACTCTGAGACATAGTCTCTTTTTTGGGCAGGACAGGAATTGGAAGGGGAGGAGTCTCACTCACTGTGTAGCTCTGGATGTCCTGGAATTCACTATGTAGACCAGGCTGTCCTGAAACTCACAGATTCACAGACAGCCGGAATTAAATGCTGTCACCAACATGCCCCTTTCAGACATTTAAAAAACATTTATTTGTATTCTTTTTAATTATGTGTCTGTGTGTGTGTTTGCACACTTGGGCCACACTCACCCACCGAGGCTAAAGGTGTAGGATCGCCTGGATCTGCCGGTGATGAGCGGCCTGCTGTAGGTGCTGGGAACTGAACTTGAGTCATCTATAAGAACAGTTCAGCCAGGCGGTGGTGGCGCACGCCTTTAATCCCAGCACTTGGGAGGCAGAGGCAGGTGGATTTCTGAGTTCGAGGCCAGCCTGGTCTACAGAGTGAGCTCCAGGACAGCCAGGGCTACACAGAGAAACCCTGCCTCAAAAAAAAACCCAACCCCCCCCAAAAAAAAGAACAGTTCACTCTAAACCACTGAGCTGCCTCTGCAGCCCTTCCCCCAGCTCTCTCTCTCTCTCTCTCTCTCTCTCTCTCTCTCTCTCTCTCTCTTTTCTAAGGCAGGCTGTCAATAAGTTGCCCAGGTTAGCCTTGAACTCATCCTTTAAGACAGATGTGCTTTGAACTTGTCAGCCTCCTGTCACCCTCCCAAGTAGCTGGTGAACTCTCTCTTTTTGAGGCAGGGTCTTATTATGAAGCTTAGGCTGATTCCAAATTTACAATTTTCCCACCTTAGCTCCAGAGAGCTGGGATTACAGGTGTGTGCCATGATACCTGGTTCAGTTTTTTTTTTTTAATTAATTATGCCAGATGTGGTAGCTCCTGTTTTTCAAATCCCAGCCCTTGGGAGGAAGAGGCAGGTGGATCTCTCTGAGTTCAAGGACTGGGTCTACATGGTGAGTTCCAGGCCAGCCAGAGTTACAAGGTAAGACCCTGTCTCAAAAAAAAAAAAAATTAATGATGATATATGTATGGGCACATGTACCGCTATGAACGTGTAGAGTTGGTTCTCTCCTACTTTTGAGTGGGTTTCAGGGATTGAACTCAGGCTGCCAGGCTGCCGTGCAAGCGCTCTTCCCGTTGAGCCCTCTCCTGGGCCCCAGCTTAATTACTTAAAAGGGTAGATTTACTTCCATAGGACCGGGAAAGGAAAGAGTTAAAAACAGCTGGAATTCACCCTGCTGGCATGATGTAGCATGTGGCAGGTCAGAACAACTGCAGCTAAGCCTCTGGAGTCAAGGGAATAGAAAGGAAGGTCCAAAAGGAGAAAGCCCAGGTATCCCAGTCCATACGTGGCGCGGCCAAGGTGGTGTGACCAGGCACACAGGACAAACGCCATGCTAACCAACACATGCAACACGTGACACGTTCCCAGAGCACAAGAAGGGCTGGGGAATTCTGGTTAGAATTCAGCATACATCTGCCTACCAGGGTAGGCACTGTGAGGTCTCTTCCCACTCGAGGCTCACAGCCTTCTTTTCAGCCTCCAGATTGAAGACCCGTTCTATCTAGTTATCTTTGTAGCTAGCTGGTTCCTCTCCATTCTGACAGGTCTCACCCCTGGCCTGGGACGGTGCCCACAAGGCTCACTGTGGACCGGGCTCAGGAGACCGCTTGCTTTTTCCTTTTTCCACAGTATTCCAGCCCTCTCAGTTCAACACTCACTCCCCTGAGAATCCTGCAGAGCCAACCCACCCTTAAAGCTCCTCAGGACCCTCCTTACAACTGTCACCCCGCGTCCCCACCAGCGCCTCCAGGCTAGGCGGAGGAGGGTGCTGTGGCCGCACTCCGCCCCAGGGCTCCGAGGGTGTGGCTCATTAGGCTGGGCTGGCGCATATGCATATATAAAGGGCGCCACCTGCGCTCCGGGCAGCCGCTCCCGGTGCGCTAGCCACTTTGCACCCGCACGCCCGACCTCGCCGCCACCTGCTTCGCCATGGGTCGACAGAAGGAGTTGGTGAATCGTTGTGGGGAAATGCTCCATATCCGCTACCGGCTGCTTCGCCAGGCGCTGGCGGAGTGCCTGGGGACCCTCATCCTTGTGGTGAGTGCAGGGAAGTGATCAGCCCTTTCTATTTTCAGCTCCCCCCTCCCGCCCCGTGGTCCCCAAGTTCTTATTCACTCCAGGGACAGTTTTTCAAGGCAGACACGACCAGTTTCCCAGTTCTGCTTCCGAGGTTTAAAACCCTCAGGGTCAAACTGACCTCCAAAGCCTTCCACAGTCTTGACAGTTCGAACTCATTTTGTGACAGTGTTACTCACCAAGAACAGCTCTGTTATTTTTACCTTTCCTAGGGTCACCTCTGCCACGTGGGACCTTCAGCCCCCTTTTCTTCCCGGCCTCCCAGCTTCCTAGGGCGCCAGGCTCAGGAGAAAACAGCGGAGAAAGGCAAATGGACACCCCTATTAAGTTATTTGGGTCTTGGGTGTCTGGCCCCTAATGAATAATTAAGCCTCAGAAAGTCCAAAAGTTGCAGTGAAGTGGGGGTGGATTACCACAGGTGGGGGCAGAGGGCGCAGGCCTCTTGGGCTGTAAGCAGCAAAATCAGAAGAACGGAATGCTATGAAGATAGGGGATTGTGGAAGGAAACAGAATTGTGTGTGTGTTTGTGTGTGTATAAATCTGTTGCGCACATGCCATAGTCCTTCGGATCCTGTCTGTGTGACCCAGATGCTTCCAGCGTCTTTGCTGGCTTTCTGATCCCTCCTCCGCCTCTCCTCTCAGTGGATCTTGATGAATTCCCAGTTTTGCCCTGAGTTCTGGGTAACTTGGTGCACTTCTTGGTTAGACAGGTATTACAGAGTAACTAGGAGTTACTCTGATTTTCAGCCATTGATTTGTTTTTCCGAGTCTCTTCTGAATTCCCATGTCCCTTTGCAGTGGGTGGGTTACTTGAGTTCCAGCCACAGCCTCAGTCCTGGGTAAGGTAGATCAGTCACGTGGTGAGGGATCATGGTGGGGCAGGCTACACGTGCAGAAGAGGGCCCAAACGTGCCTCTGACTTCACAGACTAGTGGCCTATCAGTTGTCCTCACTCCCCCTCTCCTCAGTGCCAAGAAGGGAGCAGAGGGGGAGGGGGCACTTATCATCCTCCTGCCTCCGTGGTTCCTTGTTTCCTATCTTGATTTGTGAGTCTGGCCACCTGTGCGAGAGCAGTAAGAATAAGGGAGGGTGTCTTACACTTTCAAAGACGGGCCTCCTTATCCTTCCCAGTTCTCAGCGCTCCTCCTCTGTAAAAAGAACAGCCAGTCCTCACTGAGTCCCAGGATCATTTGGCTTAGCCCAGACCACAAAAGGAGGGTGCTGGATTTGTGGCGAAGGCTTTCACGGGCTCAGGTAGATGTGTGGGATCAGGTGTCAAGGAGAGCCACCCTAGTGGGTCCTTGCCTCAGGGCTTGCTTGTGTACCTGAGTTGGGGACTTGGGGTCTTAGAGTCAGGATCCAGGTTGGCTTTGGGGTGAGGAAAGCCCCTTTTTCTGAGGTATATAGTTGGGTGGTCTAAGGGGTGAGGGGCTGGCTGAGAACCTGGAGCTGGGTGAGAGGGGAGGATAAGGAAGAGGAAGATTAGCCCCAAGGTGGTGGAACTGGCTTTGATAGCTCCTCCTCCAAGGTCCCTTGGCATGGGGCCAGGTCTGGGCCTCAGGCAAAGAGCTTAGGCCAGGGTCTGACTGGACATAGTGCCCCAGACCTCCACACACCTCCACCCCCTTACTTACTCTCACAATCTCTGACCTTTGCTCTCACCTGCCTGAACACCTTTGACCTACAGCACCACCACTGGCTTCCCGGCCTCATCTTTCCGAGTGATAATAATCGGTGCTTAACAACTCAGTACACAGGCTTGGATCCATTAGAGTCAATGGAGCACAGCCTGCTGCTGGCTAGCATAGCACTTTCTTGGTTTTGAGACCAGGTCTCCTTCCCTAGCCCTTGGCTGTTCTAGAACTCACGGCTGTAGACCAGGCTAGCCTCCGCCTCGAGAGTGCAGGGATCAGGCCTGGCTCAGCATAGCATTGTTTTAGCTATGGAGAAATGGGAAAGGGGACCCAAGAGCTGGGCTGGAGGAGCTTAGGGGGACACCAGAGACTTGAGACAATGGCACTTTAAAGTTGGTGGAGAATATTTTCACACTCAAACATACGTTCCTGTACATATGTGCTGATCTTGAGGCGTCTTTTAGCCCCTCTACCCCAGGCAGAGGGTTAGAACAGATCTCACTGGACCTAGAGGGAAGAGCTGCTTAAAACCTTGTATTTAGGACCCTTTAGATCTGAGTGGGAATCCTGGAGGCAGCGGGCTGGAGAAAGAAGAGGAAGATTGGCCTGGGGAGGTGCTGACAGGGACAGATGTGAACAGGGAGGGTGTGGATGAGGGACACGGGAGGACCAGGTGCAGACTTTTCTAGACGCAGGACTAGATCCAATCTCACTTTTGATCTCTCTCCATGTCCCCCACCTCCTCCAGTATGACCTCAGCTTTGGAAGAGTCCGGAATGATGGGGTATTGCCTACCTCTGTGTGCCAGATCTGGAGGACAGGCAGAGATTGCTGTAGTGATAGCTCTCTCCCATGCCCTTCTGGGATTCAAGAAAAACCAGTGGATGCCATTTAACCACCTGGGTTCCCAGTTATATACCCATTCCCGATCCCTCCCATAGGGCTCTGCATGTCTCCTCTTTCTGCGACTTAATTGCAGCAGGAGGGATTTGGGTTATACTCCAGGAAGGACCTCTCGTCTTCTCTGTGGTGTCAGGGGTGTCTGATCTCAGTGGGACTTCATTTGCTCTGTTCTCTGACAGATGTTTGGCTGTGGCTCTGTGGCTCAAGTGGTGCTCAGTCGAGGTACCCACGGTGGCTTCCTCACCATCAACTTGGCTTTTGGCTTCGCCGTCACCCTTGCCATCTTGGTGGCTGGCCAAGTGTCTGGTAAGGCCTCAATCCCCACCTCAGTTCTCAGTCCTCATTGGCATTTCCAGCAAGTGCCTGTCTAGAGAGAGAGCAGAGAGGAAGGGGGCACCCCCAAGTGCTCGCACTAACAGCACCTCCGCTTTGGGCCCTTTGGAGGGAAGGGTGGAAGACACTTGACATAACCTTTGACTCTCACCTTGGAATCAAAGATCAGTCTGTGACATAGTCCAACTGCCATTCAGGCCAAGAAAACCTACCTATACCCCAGAAAGGAAGAGCGCATGGGAGACCCAGCCCGCCCAAGGGTCCAAGGTGGCGGGCTGTGGCTAATAGATGCTATCTCCTCTTCGCAGGAGCCCACTTGAACCCTGCTGTGACCTTTGCCATGTGTTTCCTGGCCCGAGAGCCCTGGATCAAACTGCCCATCTACGCATTGGCCCAGACGCTGGGGGCCTTCTTGGGCGCGGGGATTGTTTTTGGGCTGTACTACGGTAAGCATTCCCAATCCCGCCCACCCTTCTCCAGGCACTTTCTCTCTTTAAGTACTTGCTGGCCCCAAGCCCATTAATGACAACTGGGGCCTGCCCAGGCCCAGGGCTCATGACTCATTCACTCACGAACACTCAGACCCAGGTTGGGGGCTCTAGGGGAAAGAAACAAGTTGGGCAACAACCGAATCTCAGGTCCTCCACCCGGCTCTGCCCCGCCTCCGGCGCCTCTACAGTAATATGCTTACCCATGACCCCAGGCAGGGTGGGGAGGGCAGCTTTGAGAGGAGAGGCTCTGCTCTCACTCACAATGGGTCTAATCTGTCACCAGATGCAATCTGGGCCTTTGCCAACAATGAGCTTTTCGTCTCCGGCCCCAATGGCACAGCTGGTATTTTTGCCACCTATCCCTCTGGACACTTGGACATGGTCAATGGCTTCTTTGATCAGGTATGGATTGGGGACATGTGAAGTAAATGCAGAGGGAGGAATAGCCTTGTTTTGGAAAACAAGGATCCTTGAACAGGATTTCTCAGTTTGTGGGAACTCCAACCTTAGAACATGATGGCGGGTTTCTTATAAAGCATGGCGCTTCCCAGTGAGTTTTTGTTTTTGCAAGCACCCTAGGGTCGGGGCAAGGCAGAGGAAGGGCAGGACTGGAGCATGAGGAAAGGAGCGGACCCTCACCGCGTTCTCTCCTCTCTCCCAGTTCATAGGCACGGCCGCCCTTATTGTGTGCGTACTGGCCATTGTTGACCCTTATAACAACCCGGTGCCCCGTGGCCTGGAGGCCTTCACTGTGGGCCTTGTGGTCCTGGTCATTGGAACCTCTATGGGCTTCAATTCTGGCTATGCCGTCAACCCTGCTCGTGACTTTGGACCTCGCCTTTTCACCGCCCTGGCTGGCTGGGGCTCAGAAGTCTTTACGTGAGTACAGCTCCGACTCAATTTACCCTAACTTACCTTCCTTCCCTCTTCCTCCAACCTGCCTCTCTGATTACTGGTGTTTTCCCTCCAGGACTGGCCGGCACTGGTGGTGGGTACCCATCGTCTCTCCACTCCTGGGTTCCATTGGTGGCGTCTTCGTGTACCAGCTCATGATTGGTTGCCATCTGGAGCAGCCCCCGCCCTCCACTGAGGCAGAGAATGTGAAGTTGGCCCACGTGAAACACAAGGAGCAGATCTGAGTGGGTGGCGGTCACCCCCCACTGCTCACTCCCTTGAGTGTCCACTGACTGTGTGGGGACCAGTCTCTAAAAGCCCCTTGTGATGCCTCTCTCAAGCGAAAACGCTCCCTGTACCCACCCCTGCTGGATGGCCCCTCCAGCATTTCTACTGAACTCTGCCCACTAGGGCATTAGGCTCCCACCCTTAAGCCAAGGTGTAGGATAGCAAGTAAAACCAAACATCTTTTTGTTTCCCAACATGAAGAGGATGTGGAGAGAGAGAGAGAGCGAGCGTGCGTGTGCATGTGTGTGCTGTTTTCCAGACTGAATGCAAAGGCAAGGAACCAAGTTTTCAAAACAAACTGTAGCAGCTCACGGGAGCCCAGGGGACGGGAGAGACCAGGCTTCAGGGACTCCTCCATGTGGAGGTGCACCCAGGAGTGTGTGTGTGTCTACTGTTTTTTTGAAATGGACTTCTAGGCTTGGGGAGGGGGAAGAGATAAGAAGGACGCAGCTCACATCTGGAGCTATGTTCCTCGACAAGGGGCTGTGTAATATGTTTCTATTATAAGACATTGGGAGGGGCTGAAGTCCAGGTCGTAAGTTTGGTAATTTGTTTTTTTAATATATAAATATACATACATATGTGTTACAGTCTTAGGAATAGGGGTGGGAAACTCCACTTTTTAAAAGGGTTTTCCTTCCTTTAGTCATTCAATCAACAATGTACTGTTGCCTTTTATATAAAAAAAAGAATAAAATGTATACATTCAATAGGAACTATGCCTTTCTGCTTGTGTTTTTTTCGTGTGTGTGTGTGTGTGTGTGTGTGTGTGTGTGTGTGTGTGTTTTGTTTGTTTTCAGACAGGGTCTCTGTAGTCTTGGCTATCCTGGGACTCTGTATACCAGGTTGGCCTTGAACTCATGGAGACCCCCTGCTGGCATCAAAAGTGTGTGCCACCACACCAGAGTCTGTTTTTCTGGGCCTAGCGTTTGAGCCTTGGTTTTATTTGACCATAAATTTCCAGACATTTAGTTCAGAGTCTAATCTCAGCTTGTATTCAGTGGTCCCAGATTCCACCCTCTTGAGCATCTTCCGAATCCTCCTATCTCATCCCCTTCCCCAGAGAGGAAGTCTGGAGCCCTTCTGGTAGGCAGAGCTGCCCAGACAATGGAGAGGCTAAGCCTATGGCTCAAAGAGGCCAACCAGACTGGGGACCGGTATTGTCCTCTACAGTTGCTAAATCTCCAGCCAGACTCTTGGCTGTGGCACACTTAGCAGCCTCCCTCTAAGGGGTCAGTCCACACAGGCTCCTCAGGTTATCTCCCTGAGGACAGGGCTCTTTCCATGGTCCTCATCACATCTCCGAAGTCCATCTGCACCAAGTTCTCTTGTACCTGTCCTTACCTACCCCATCACAACGTTCTACCTTTACTCCTGGCTACTTTCTCTGCCTTTCCTATCCCTCTTCTAGGAAATGGGCTACTCTTACTCTTCGTCTTCCAACCTAAAAGTCACTTGCCTGAATCAAGAACCTCTCCTGTTTACTCAAGTCCCCTTCTGGGACATGTCCGTGCCCAGTAAGGCAAGGGTTATGTGACTGGCCTGGCACACCTGAGCCCAGGAAGTGCGCCTCGTTTCCAGCTTCCTTAATACATGTGACTTAAATTTCACCAGGAATATGAGGGAACTCTTCCTGCAGCGTTAACCCAGTCGGAGTCAGGGGATCCGTGGCCTGCATAATTATGCTCTTAAGGCTCTTGCTCTAGCCCCTTCCCAGATGAGACCCATGCCCAGAAAGGGTGACCGCATCACAGAACTAGGGTTGTGACGGGATTCTGTGGGACAAGAGAATTCCTTCATGGATCTCAACCCTTTCCTGGTTCCCAACTCCCAAGAGGTATCTCTGGAATGCTGGAGAGAGACCAGAGCCCCTTTCCCAGACCCTGAGGGGGAAGAATGTTACCCTTAGGAGCAGAAGGTGCCTGCAGAGTTTCCTTCAGCGTACCAAACCAGTTTCATTCAGCCATACTAGTTCTCCTTGGGGACTCCATCCAAGACCCTGCCTCACCATACATCCTTTCAGTCAGTGGGGAGCAGGAAGCCTTCAGGAGCTATCACTGTAGGGTAGTATCCATCACAGCTACTAGGTGTGTTTGTGTTTCTTCTCTGGACCTTAGTTTCTTTATCTGTGACACTTGGGTTAATAAAAAGAGTAAACAGGAAGAGGTGATTCATAGGAAGGGCTTAACAAGGGCTGGTGAGGTGCCTCAGTGGGTAATGGCACTTGCCGTCCAGCCTGGCAAGCTAAGTCTGATCTCTGGAACCCAAAGGGTAGAAGAATGAACCAGTTCTCCGGAGAGTTGTCCTCTGAGCTCCACACCTGCACTCTGGCCTGCTCATACATCTACATACGTGCACAACAGCAGATGTAATTAAAAAGATAAGCTTAGCAGTGACCAGAAAACAAATAATAAATGACCACTCATGGCAGGATGGGGTGGGTAAGTAGAAGTGGAGGGAGCTGTTTTGTAAAGGCCATTGGATTTAACAAGCGTCCTTCACCTCAGATCTATCCACAAGTGTGGATTTACTGAGAGGGGAGGGAGGAAATGGGGTGGTGGCTTGCCCTGCTGGGTCCAGACCCTCCAAGGCTCTTGGGTTGGTTGGGTAGTAAGGAATGGGTATAAAACGGGCAAAACCGAGTCACAAGTGTGCAGGGTAGAGGACGGAACATGAGCTAGGCAGTCACTTTGTGACTCCTCCAGACAAGGAACTGCCCATGAATCCTCTACTCTGAATAGGCAAAGTTGTGGCTATTAGCAAATTCTGGAAGGAAAATGCTCTACTTCCTATAAGAAAGCTTCTCCATTTCACAGAATTTATTTTCAGGGAAGCTAGGGAGAATTGCCCCATGGTACGGCTACTGTATCTATCTCAGGGCTTGCTGAGGACTCTTTATGCTTCTGTAGCCCTTTGTCTATCTGTCTGTCTGTCTGTCTCCCTCTCTTTCTCTTCATTTTTTGAGACAGGGCTTCTCTGTTTAGGTGCTGGAACTCACTCTATAGACAAGGCTGTCCTGGAACTCATATAGATCTACCTGTCACTGCCTCCAGAGGGCTGGGATTAAAGGTGTGCGCTACCACTGCCCGGCCAATTTATTTATTTATTATATGTAAGTACACTGTAGCTGTCTTCAGACACACCAGAAGATGGTGTCAGATCTCATTACAGATGGTTGTGAGCCACCATGTGGTTGCTGGGATTTGAACTCAGGACCATTATGGAAGAGCAGTCAGTGCTCTTAACCGCTGAGCCATCTCTCCAGCCCCCATGGAGCCTTGTTTCTTAAAGCAGATGATTTGCACCAGTGAAATCAGCTCCCTGAAACACAAGCTGTTTGTTTGGATACCTGGCTCTGTGTCTGTGCACACAGGTGAATGTGCATTTCCCAGGGCTTCTTGTGGGCCTGTTTTTCTCTCTGTGTGTCAGGCTGTCTGAATTTCTGGTTTTCTTCATCTTTGGCTTTCTCTCTGTGTCACCACCTAATTCTTCATGTACCTCTTAAGAGGCATCTCTGTATGTACCCCGAGTCCATTTCTCTGTGCACTTGGACTGTACTTCCAAGTGCAAGTGACGCCAGTCAACCATCTCTGCTCCAGAGCATGTCTTATTAATTCCTGGTAATGAGCTCTGGCTTCCTACTAATTCCCCTAGATTTTGTTTTTTTCTGAAAAAGCTGGGTGGGGCAACCTCAGGCTTGGAGAAACTTGGGTGAGGTAGAATTGGGTGGGGTGGGAAGGCAAGAAGAGGGCCAACTCCACCCAGTATAGAAACGCTGGAGAAATGGTTCTCAACCTGTGGGTCGTGACCTCTATGAGGCTACATTGTACGTACCTTGCTTGTCAGATATTTACTTACAGTTCTTAACAGTAGCAAAAATACAGTTATGAAGTAGTAAGGAAATAATTTTATGGTTGCAGGTCATAACAACATGGGAAACTGGATTAGAAGGCTGAAGCATTAGGGAGGTTGAGAACCACTACCCTAAAGGCTAGGGAAGGTATGGAGACCCCCAAGGATCTAGGATGAGCTGTACCAGAGGAAGGGAAGAAATGTGGAGCAAGATTTACCCACCCCTTACCCTAAAATGGTCTTTTTTTTTTTAAAGATTTATTTATTTCATATGAACATCCTGTCACTTACACACCAGAATTACAGATGGTGGTGAGCCACCATGTGGTTCATGACCTCATGACCTCTGAAAGAGCCATCAGTGCTCTTAACCGCTGAGCCATCTCTCCAGCCCTCTTTTTTTTTTTTTAAGATTTTTTTTATTATACACAAGTACACTGTAGTTCTCTTCAGACATACCAGAAGAGGGCATCAGAGTGGTTGCTGGGATTTGAACTCAGGACTTTTGGAAGAGCACTCAGTGCTCTTAACCGCTGAGCCATCTCTCCAGCCCTAAAAGGGTCTTGACAATAGAATGCCCGGGCCCTAAAAGATCAGGTATCTGGGAGAGGTCTGCTCAAGGACCCAGGGTGGGTCTGCTTGGGTGGAGTTTTGGCCTCAGGGTAGCAGCAGAAACAGAAACTGGTTTAGGCACCTTTGTAGCCTCAGGGGGCTTCAAAGGAACACCTCTTCTCTTCAAAGAAAGCAAGAATTGGACCTGCAAGTCTCTCAGGATCACACAGCCAAGGAAGAGCAGATTCCAGTCCAGACCTCTAGGTCTCTAGGATGGCGAGCTGACCCTCGCCAGCAGCAAGGCTTGGGGCAGGTGGGAGTCTGTTAGCACGGCTCCAATCGCTACTCTGCTCCGTGCCCAGCTCACTAACACCGGTGAGCTGTATCACCTCTTGCTGTGGTTTCCAGTTGACTTTGGCAAGTAGGCGGCAGATCTAGGAAATCAGAAGACAAGGAGGGTGAGACAGGAAGGTCAAGGCATCGGTGCCCGCTTCAAGAATCCATCTTCCGCCTTCTAGAATGTTGCCCATCTTGCCGGCACCTTCTGAATGAGGGCCAATGGTGGTTGCCCTTCATTCTTGATGAAGGGTCCTCCGCACTTCCGCTGGATCCCTTTCTGTGCTCTGACTCTTCATCTGTAAAGTGGGGGTAGTCGTGGCATCTACATCCTTAGATCGCCAGAGGTGAGGATGAATTGAATTAACAAGTGTTGGAGCAGGGACAATGCCAGAGGAGGAGTGAGTACCAGAGGTGAAGATGGTGACAACAGACCTCTTCCTCCTTCCTCTCCTCCTCCCTCTCTTCCTCCCCTCCCCTCCTCCCTTCCGCCTCCTTTCCCTCCTCTTCCCCCTCCTCCCCCTCCTCCTCCTCCTCCTCTTCCACACTGGAGAGGAGTGTGAGACACCCAGCTCTCCAGCACCAGGAGCCTGCCAGTGCTGAACACAGCTGAACTTGGAACCTCCAGTACCCTACCTACTTCCACCCCATTCACTGCCTCTGTCAAAGTGTCAGCTCAAAGTGTGGCAGGATGGGTGCAGTATCAAGAAGGGATGAGCATGGCCTTTCCCTACCCACAAGGTTCTCTGGGGAGGAAACCTTCCTCCGCCACCTAGGCTGACTTTTCTGACTTCTTGAATCACCTGCTTTGAAGCCATCATTTGGTTAGACTTACTATACTCGCTGTCCGTCTCGGGCCCTCCGCCTCCCTCCTTTCTCGCCTCTCACCTCTGTCTGTGGTGCTAGGGATAGAACCTTGGGCTTCATGTGTGCTGGGTAAACACCTTAGACCTGAGCTTTAACCCACAGCCTCCACATGGCTTTGTAGGCTCCCGTGATCTGGGCTGAACTCCACTTTCGCTTCCTCACTGCTCAGAGCCGCCAAGGGTTGGCTGGAGAGGTTAGGGAGGGAGAGAGGACTCTGGGAGGCCTGATAATCATCTGGTTACAGTTCACTGCTTGTCTCCATGGGAATGCCCCCCATAGTTGAGGAGGTACCTGGAATGTCAAGGCACACACACCTTCCTCTGCCTCTCCGCTCAGGTCACTGCCAAGCCTGGAAGGCCGCTGAGGAAGAAGAGGAGATGCCTGAATCTATAAGCAAGCTGCAGGCCCCAGACTATGGCGGCTCTTTCCTGACAGAGGTAACCTTTAGCTGAGAGATCTCTGCTGTCGTGTCAGGGTTGGAGAGAGTGGTTTGACCCTTGACCCACAGACAAAGTCATCCCTTTATCAGACAAATGGTTTATAGCTTTCGATGCCTTCAGCTCTCGGAGCTGTGCGTATGCACATACATGAACTGGAAGTGTGCATATGTTCACGCTGGTACGTTCACCCCCCCTTTCTCAGCCCTCCCATGGCCCGTCTGCTCTCAGCATGCTCTTACCCTGATATCGGCTCAGCGTTTTGTGACTCCTCCTGGGAGATGGGAGCGATGTCTGTTCATTTCAGATAAGGCTCCGTGGACAAAACCGAGCAACAATTCCATCCGAGTCTAGCTTGGTCAGCTAGAGTTTAATTGTCGTTACTTACAGGAGCATGGGAAACGTATAGACGGTAACACCACCAAAGAAAAGTCCCCTATTTATATACACTCAGGGGGAAGCAGAGACTTTATTGCCTCTCCCCACTTCCAGGGGGAAAATGTTCGTGGGTCCAGTCCTGTGAAGGTCATTTGAGGGTGACCATGGCGTCTCTGATCTCAAGACAGCAACACTTTTACTCCTGTGCACACACTCAGACTCAGACTGATGCTGCGGCACATTCAGACATACCAGCACCCTTACACCTCCACGTTCATCTGCTTGCACACCTACGTCCTTACATTCACGCTTAAGGGCATGTAAACACTCCCAGGTTCACGCCCACTCAACTACACCCACACTCCTCCCTGTCTGGGGCCCAAAGGCCCTGAATGACTGCAAGTGCTGTAGTGGGAGTAGTGGGGGAGGGGGAAGAGGAGGGTGTGATACTATGGGGTCATGACCCAGAGGTCAACAAGTGGGTATGATGGGCTGGGAGATGGCTAAATTGCACTTACCCATCTTGCATGGGTCTGATTCTCAGCACCCACATGGTGGCTCACAGCCATCTATGTAATTCAGTTTCCAGGGGATCCAATGCCCTCTCAGGTTTTGCACATAAATGGTGTACTTGCAACCTGCAGGGAAAACACTTGCACATATTTAACAAAAAGTTTTTAAAGCCAGGCAGTGGTGGCGCATACCTTTAATTCCAACACTTGGGAGGCAGAGGCAGGTGGATTCTGAGTTCGAGGCCAGCCTGGTCTACAGAGTGAGTTCCAGGACAGCCAGGGCTATAGAGAGAAACCCTGTCTCAAAAAAACAAAAACAAGCAAGCAAGCAAACAAACAAATAAATAAATAAGCTGTAAGGAAAAAGTTTTTTTTTTTAAGTGGCACTAGGGTAGACTTTAGATTTTGAGATTACAGCTAGGATTTTCAGAGCAAGGGGTAAAGAGGCCAGGACAGTCAACCTTCTTTTCTTTCTAAACAGTGTCACTATGTAGCCCAAACTGCCCTTGAATCTGAGAACCTCCTGCCTCAGCCTCGCAGGTGCTGAGATTATAGGATTATGCCACCACACCTAGCTTAGAAGGTTTGGCATCTCCTTGTCTGGGTGGGTTACACAGATGCTTCCAGCAGATACTTGCTGGCTAAGCAAACAGCAGGCCTGACTGAATATTTCAACAGGAAGAGCCAGATGTCCAACAGGAGGAACTCAATATTCAACTGCTCTGTCACAGAAGCTTAGTGCCCAGGCAAACACCGAGTTACCTGCCTGTATCCATGGAATGCTTCCATGGGTTCCACAGGGCTCAAAGGTGAGTCTCAAAACACAAGGAACTCGAACGAAGTTGCTAGGCAAGGCAGTGACTGACCAGGTCTGAATCGTCAGTGTCTGGATGTTTCCTAGGACCTGAGGACATCTGATTTCTGAGAGAAACCTCAGAGCCCAACTGGCTTAGGTGGATGAAAAAAAACAACTGTTTCAGGTTATGCCATGGATTTGGGGCCTAGCTAGGAGAAAGGAGGTACGATTTTTTTAAAATTTATTTTGAGACAATCTCATTATGTAGCTCTGACTGTCCTGGAATTGATTCTGTAGACCAGGCTGGTCTCACATTGATAGAGGTCTGCTTGCCTCTGCCTCCCAAGTATTTGGACCAAAGGTGTACCCCACCATGCACAGACATATTTTTTTCTTTCCACTTTATTTTTCTTTCCAAGAGAGCATTTCTCCATGTAGCCCTGGCTGTCCTGGAACTCACTCTGTAGACCAGGCTGGACTCGAACTCAGAGATCCGCCTGCCTCTGCCTCTGCCTCTGCCCAAGTACTGGGATTAAAGGCCTGAGCCACCACCAGGCTTCCTTTTTGTTTCTTTCGGTTTTAACTTATTATTTGTATGTGTGTATACATATGCTACTCATGAAGTTCAAGTGGGAATTTTGGGAGTTAGCTCTCTCTTTCTACCGTGGATTCCAAGGGTCAAACTCAGGTCATCAGGCTTTTTGCTCACAGAATCATGTTGCCTTCCCCCCTCATCCTCATCCCCCACACCCATCAGCCTTTCTGGCAGAAGGTTTGGGCTAATTCATCTGTTTATTCGTTCATCAGATATTCTTATATTTTTTTGGGGGGGGGCAGGGTCTCATGTAGCCCAGGTTGGTCTTGAACTCTTTATGTAGTCAAGGGTGACCTTGAATTGCCTATCATCCAGCTTTTACCTCTCAAATGTTGGTGTTATAAGTATAGACCACCAGGCCAAGCTTGTGTGTGTGTGTGTGTGTGTGTGTGTGTGTGTGTGTGTGTGTGTGTGTGTGTGTGTGTCTGTCTGTCTGTCTGTCTGTCTGTTGCCAAGGATGGAATTCAGGGTCTTGTGGATGCTAGGCATGCATTCTGTCACTAAGTTACATCCTTGACTCAAATATCTTTTAGTTTGTTTGTCTTGTTTTGTTTTGCTTTTCAAGACAGGGTTTCTCTGTGTAGCCGTGACTGTCTAGGAATTTATTCTGTAGACCAGGCTAGCCTCCAAATTTGAGATCCTCAAAGATGTAAGTCACCACCACTTGGCCTCAGGTATGGTTCTATGGCTATGATAAGTGTCAGGAGCAATGTGATTGGCAAGATACACACAACAATATCTAGGAGGAAGTAGCTGCATGCAAAAAGACATCCGACCCAGCACGCCTCAAGTACTGATGGCAGTCAGTGGGGAGAATGAGAGCTCGAGATCAGAACTGCGAACCCGGTACCCCCAAGTTCCCATCTCTTCCATTTCCTTGCGTGCTGGCAGCCTCGTGGTTTCAAGGCAGCTGGTGGTAGTGTACTTGCTGCTCTCCTAGAGGACCCAAGTTCGGTTCTCAGCACCCACATAGCAGCTCGCAGCCATCTGTATGTTAGTCCCCAGTTCCAGGGAATCCAAAACCCTTCCTGGCCTCCGTGGACAACAGACATACATGTGGCTCATAGTTATACATGTAGGGGAAAGCATCCATAGATATAAAAAACAAAGTAAGAATTAGAGATGTTAAAGAGTTAGGAAAATGGGTGTAAATCAAACTTTGGTCGACAGAGAGACAGAGAAGACTTTGGAGGCAGGATTGGAGGAAAGCCCGCCAGGGACAGGATTCTGAGTTGGATCCTAACTGTCAGATTCAAGGAGGGAAAAGTGGAGGCCCTGGCTTTTTTTTTTAAAAGATTTATTTATTTATTATATGTAAGTACACTGTAGCTGTCTTCAGACACTCCAGAAGAGGGAGTCAGATCTTGTTATGAATGGTTGTGAGCCACCATGTGATTGCTGGGATTTGAACTCAGGACCTCTGGAAGAGCAGTCAGTGCTCTTAACTGCTGAGCCATCTCTCCAGCCCTGCCCTGGTATTTCTGCCACCACCTTGGCTGAAACCCTACGACCCCAGAGCCATGCCGTGGTAACTGAGGCTCTTTGTGATGCTGGGGTGCTGGGACACCCGCTGGAAGAGACAAAACGCAGGGATACTAGGCTATGTTCCTTCCTTGCCGCCATGGGGTGACAGGCTCGTGGGACATGTTGACACACTGTTTAGGGGAGGCGAAATGTAGCCTAAGATGGGGGCCCTAGCCCGTATTTCTCCAGGTGAGAAGTGCCACAGCCTGGGGCCAATTGCACTGTCTGGATTTAGACGGGTCAGTGAAGTAGCTTCACCTGAAAACAAAGTGAGAAGAAGACAGAGTGTCTTCAGAGTGGGAAGGTCTGGCTCTTTTGGGCTAGTGCCAAAAGCTGGTGGGCCATGGGCCAGGGGCTACTCACCGTCTTTGTTTATCCCGAGTTCCAGCTGGGCAGTGGTGGCACAGGCCTGCCCTTGGGAGGCAGAGGCAGGCAGATTTCTGAGTTCGAGGCCAGCCTGGTCTACAGAGTGAGTTCCTGGACAGCCAGGGCTACACAGAGAAACCCCGTCTCGAAAAACAAAAAACAAAACAAAAAAAAAATCCAGAGTTCCTATGTGGGTCTGCTTGCCGCCAGCTGTGGTATTCGTCTGCTGGGTAGCCCCAGGGAGGGCACCAAATATGGTTCTTTGTTCTGCCTCACAGCTGGGGTCCTGGGACACTGCTTGGGGAAACTAATGCAGAGATGTTAGGCTGTGTTCCTTCCTCACTGCCATCAGGAGGATGGCTCCTGGGACACCCTCCTAGCTCAGGGAAGGCAAAATGTAGCCTAAGATAGGGGCCCCAGCCCGTGTTTCCCCAGGTGAGAAACGGTATAGGCCAGGGCCAAGGCTGTGGTTCCCATACTCCTGGGAACCCAGATGCTGGGATCTGTAAGGAGTTGAGAACAGGGGCATGCTAGCCTGAGGTGAGCCCGGGGCCTGGGGAGTTCCGTTTAGCTCAGGGTGAATGCCAAGGGTGCAGAGAGGCTTTCTGAGTGAGACTTAGGCATATCTCAGTATTGACTTCCCCCTACTGCGGTCTTTGAGGAAGGAGACAGTCCTTGCTTGTCCAAACTGTTTATTCAAGGTGGAAAATGGACATTTATGACTTATTCAGGGTGGACCAGAGACTCAGGGAAGAGAAGCTTATTGGGTTAGGCTAAACCTCCCCCCGCCCCGGGCTGGCCAATCTAGATACCTCATAGCATGGAGAACCCTGGGCTCTGCTACCTCACTAGTTGTAAAGATCCTTTCAGTGGGGTTTCATAGTCACATGCTCCAGGACAGGAGTCTTGTTGGGAGCAGATTTCAAATGCCTGCCATTCTAAAGTATGAGAATTTCCAGGACTCCTCAATCTGTTCAACCTTCCCAGTTTTTCTGTCTGGTGACACAGTTCCCACAGGTAACCTATGGTAACCCAGCAATGGAATTTCTCCTTCCCTCTGCATCCCAATGAAGAAGGATGAGCCTGGTGCAGTAATCCCGGCCCTCAGAAGGCCAAGGCAGGGTGATAAGAATTCGAGGCTACTTGGTATATGTAATGAGACCTTTCTTTTTTCTTTTTCTTTTTTAAATCTCATCTTAATCCCAAATCAAACTCATTGAGTTCTTTTTTTTAAGGTTTATTTATTATATGTGAGTACATTGAAGCTGTCTTCAGACACTCCAGAAGAAGGCGTCAGATATCATTACGGATGGTTGTGAGCCACCATGTGGTTGCTGGGAATTGAACTCAGGACCTTTGGAAAAGCAGTCAGTGCTCTTAACCGCTGAGCCATCTCTCCAGCCCAATGAGACCTTTCATGCAGAGAGAGAGAAACAAAGAGAAAGGCAGGGACAGAGGCACAGAGAGGGAGAAGGTAGGCACAAGAGTCTGCATGCAGGGACCAGCAATTACTGCTGTCAGGACACCGTTCAGTTCCCAGAACCTACATCAAGCGGCTCTCAATCACCTGTAACTCCAGTTCCAAGGAATCCAGAAACTCCCGTCTGACCTCTATGGGTATCTGCATCCACATGTGCACATACACAAACACATAATAAAAATCTTAGATGAATCTTTAGGAAAAGAAAAAGGAGGGTGAGGCTACAGAGCTGGATCAGCAGTTGAGAGAGTTTACTGCCCTTGTCAGTTTAGTCCCCAGCACCCGTGTGACAGCACTCCACTGTCTGCAACCCTGCTTGTAAGGGCTCCGAGGCCCTCTTCTGACTTTTATGGACTGCTGCGTACATGTGGCACACATATTTTTATGTATATGAGTACACTGTAGCTGTCTTCAGACACACACCAGAAGAGGGTATCAGATCCCATTACAGATGGTTGTGAGCCACCATGTGGTTCCTGGGAATTGAACTCAGGACCTTCGGAAGAGCAGTCAGTGCTCTTAACCGCTGAGCCATCTCTCCAGCCCCGTGGCACACATATTTACAGATAAGATAAATAACTTTGAAGATGCCAAGAATTATATATGGCATGCACAGAGGTTGCCAGGGGCTTGGTAGAGGAAGAGATGAGGTGTCACTACTAAAGACATGTAGCTTCTTTGTGGGGTGTCATGTAGTTTCTTTGTGGGATGACAACGTGTTTTAGAATGAGACAGAGTTGATGGCCTCATGGATCTGTGACAACACAAAACCTCACTGAACTGAAGCATTGTTGTTAGTATTAAACCAGGACCTCAGACTTGCTAGGCAAGCACTCTACCATTGAGCTACATCCTAATGCTGACTTGTACACTTTAGTTGTGTGAACTATTATTTAGAAGGGTAAAATACTTATCATCAAACTGTGTCTTAATAAAAAATATAAAAAAGGGCAAGATGAACAAAAAAAAATCCCAGCACTTAGAAGGCACAGGCAGGCAGATCTCTGAGTTCAAGGATAGCCTGGTCTACAGAGTGAATTCCAGGACAGCCAGGGCTACACAGAGAAACCCTGTCTTGGGGGGTGGGGGGACAAAAAAATTAAAAAAGAACAAACTACAAAAAAATTAAAAAGGAAGAGAGGGGGGCAAGGGAAGAAAATCCTTGTTTAGCAGGTCAGTTTCTGTAAAAACAAACTGTGAAAGTTTGGGGGAACCAAAGGAGCTTACTAGGGGCTGGAGAGAGGGCTCCGTGGTTAAGAGCACTGACTACTCTTCCGAAGGTCCTGAGTTCAAATTCTAACAACCATAGGGTGACTCACATCACTCATCTGTGATGAGATCTGATGCCCTCTTCTAGTGTGTCTGAAGACAACTACAGTGTACTTACATATAATAAATAAATAAATCTTCCCAAAAAAACAAAAAAAGGAATTTACTAAATTCGAGCCCAACATATTCCAGCTGAATATTGAAGGCATCCTTGTTCTTCAAAATCATCTTATTGGGCTGGAGAAATGGCTCAGAGGTTGGGAGCATGTTCTTCCAAAGGACCCAGGGTTCCATTCCCAGCACACACACCAGGCAACTTACAGCTTGTGGCTCCAGCTACAGGTGATCTAACCCCCTTTTCTGGCTTCCAAAAGCAGCTGCACACAGATACACATGCATACACATTTTTTAAAGATCGGTTGGGACTAGAGAGATGGCTCAGCGGTTAGAGCACTGGCTGTTCCTCCAGAGAACCTTGGTTCAGTTGTCACTCTCATGGCAGCTCTCAACCATCTGTATCCCCAGTTCCATGGGACTGAACCCCTCTTCTGGTCCCAGTAAGCACCTAGCATGCGCATAGTATACAGACATATATGTGAGCAAAGCATTTATACACGGAAAAAAATCATTTTAGTTTTTCGTTGGTGACGTCACCCCGTTGAGCACCCTAGCCTCTGGCCCTATCCCCAGCTTTAACCTCCTATTGACCTTTTCTTTGTTATTTGTTCGTTTTGTTGTTGTTTTTTCCCAAAGATTGCTTAGGGATTTTTGTCTGAGACAGGATCTCAATTGGCCCAGGCTGAATTCAGATCTACTCCAAGTCTATGGCCTGTCTTGGACTTCTGATCCTCCTGCCTCTGCCTTTGAAGGGCTGCAATCGCAGGAGTGCCCCTCTGCCATGCTCTCTTTTGACAGTCTGTGTTTGAGCGAGAGTGTTTACCTAAGGCCAGAGGGCACAGACCTGAGATTTCCTCCATTCTCTCCGTGTTTCACTGGTGACGGAGGCCTGTGATCTCAGCTCTCGGGAAGCTGAGGCAGGATAAAATTACTGCAGGTTTGAGGCCAGTCTGCTCTAGCTGGTTCTAGGCCAGCCTTAGCTATTGAGTGTGTCTCTAAACCTAATCAAGAGTAGCTTTAGCCACACAGTGGTGGCACACTCCTTTAATTCCCGGAGGCACTCGAAAGTGGATCTGAGTTCAAGGCCAGCCTGATCTACAGAGTGAATTTCAGGACAGGTAACACAGTGAAATTGTGTAAAAAAAAAAAAAATAGTTGCATTTCTCAGTTGCAGTTAAATAATACACTCTTGATATAACGGCATTTAAAAATCTGTCCCTCCAGATGCAGTCTTGTGGAAACAGGGAAACAGGACCTCGTTGTAAAAGCAGCTCTCAGTGTATTACAAGGGGCTCAATCAACATCTGTGGGATGAATAGATGGAGTTATTCAGACCCTACCCTCAAGCCCACCTTCCTTTCCCACCCCATCCCTTCCTTCCTTCTTTCTTTTTCTTTCTTTCTTTCTTTCTTTCTTTCTTTCTTTCTTTCTTTCTTTCTTTCTTTCTTTCTTTCTTTCTTTCTTCTTCTTCTTCTTCTTCTTCTTCTTCTTCTTCTTCTTCTTCTTCTTCTTCTTCTTCTTCTTCTTCTTCTTCTTCTTCTCTCTCTCTCCCTCCCTCCCTCTCCCTCCCTTCATCTCCCTCTCCCTCTCCCTCTCCCTCTCTCTCTCTTTCTTTCTCCTCCCTGTGATTAATAGAAAGCATTTGAAAGCTAGAAAACTAACAGGGTGAGCTGTGGACTGAGCCCGGACTAGACACAGCCTCCATAGAAGGTCAAGGCAGAAGTCGAATTCTCCACGCAGAAGAGCACCTTGGTGGAACACATTATTAAGGTGTATGCAGACCCAGAAGGGAGGGGCAGCAATGACACTAAGTTTCCATGCCTGGATCCCCCCCGAGGGCCGGGCACAGCCAGGGTGCACTCAGCCCTCCCTGCTGGCTGTGGCTGTGCCTGGAGATCTTATCAGTGACATGGCTGATACATGGGACTGAGTCACAGACCCGAGGCCTAGAAAATAGTTGAGATGTTGAAACAGGCCCAAGGGGATTGTGGATAGGGTGAATGTCTCCTGCTACACCATCGGCACACACATTGCCACCCACGCTTCCTCTCACTCTGGGTCACCTTGATGGTTATCACTCTTTTGTGATCCTGTCTCTTACTTGTCTTCCTTCCCCGTCATCCCTTCATAATGTCATGTCCACGTCGTCACCTGACCCCGTTCCCATCACGGTCCTATGCCTACGCCCATGTTTAAGCCTGGTTCCCCAGCCCTACCCCTAAGGTTGTTGCTGAGCTTAGCCAATCCTGCTGCCCCTCAGATGTCTCCACCCTGGTGCTGTCACTTGTTAATTCCATTCCCATCCCCTGTCACCAAGATTGTCCTCACCTGTCCTTGTCATCTTAGTCATCCTTGTGATCACAGCCCCATCCTGCTCATCCGTTTCCCAGCACAGCCTCTCTGCTCATAGCCTGCTTTAGGTCATGTCACCTCTAAGTCCTCCGACCGTCACCACCTATCTCCACCCTGTTGTTGGTTCACCTTCACTGATCCAGCTCTGCCCTCTGCTTGCCAACTCCCTTCTTGTCTCTGGCTCCTCACCCAGGTCCCCAAATGGCACACAACATGTGCATGCCCACCTCTGAGCACCAGACCCGATCTTTCAGGTCAGGCAGGGGCTCTGCTCAGTTTCCATGTTGCCCACCTTTGCGAGGTGTCCGTGTGAAGGGGTTTAATTTCCACCCTAGGTTGTCTGGGCTCTGAGACCAGCCCCTTTTCGGGGTTCCCAGGCAGAGGATTGCCAGGGATTCCCAACTTTCTCCTCAGTTGCTGGGCCTGGCAGTTGCGTCTGCCCAACCTGGCTCTGATATTATTCTCTTTCCCTCTCTCTGAACTGGAGCCACAGTGGGTGGACCTATGTAGCTATGCTCTTCTGACTGGCCTCAAACTTGAGATGCTCCTGCCTCTGGAGAACTGAGATGATAAGATCCTATGCGTGGATAAGATTCCTATTATATTAATGTTATTTCCTCTCGCTCAATCCCCAATGCTTCAGATAACTACGTATCTGTCCACGGTATCCTAGCTCCCCAGTACTTGACACGTAACATTTATGACAAATTCTTATTTCGGTTGTTGTTTTTAAGGCTGTCCTGACCAACAGGATCAGCTGGAGGGCAGCAACTGTCTCCATCTTAGTCAGGTTCCTGGGGCCTAGCAGAGAGAGAGCCTTGTTTCCGGTAGGGGCCAGGGAATCCTGTTGAAGGAGTAAATGCCATTTACTGGCCCCTTTACCGTGTGTGGCACTGTGCCAGGTGCTTAGCATCTGTCAGTTCACCTTGTCTTGTCCTGCGTCCTTTTTTAAAGTCTTGAGCCTTCAAGAATTTTTAATGACTTGACACAAACAGTCCTGACAGAGTTCGAGCCAGAAGCACATTTGCAATCGCTCACCAGAAAGTGAGGAGACGAGAGAAGGCGGATGCTCACAGAGCAGGGAGGACACTTTCTTGTAATTAGGGCAAGGAAAGCCTCGGCTTGTAACATCACCTCTTAATTATATCTTTCAGTTCCCCAAGGAGACTGAAGACATCGAGGGCTGAGGGGGTGGGCGGGGATCCGGGGAAGAGAACTCCTGATCCTTGGGAGGCAAAAAATCAGATCCTCTCCTCACACCCTGACACTGATATATCAAGAAGCAAATAAAGAATGTAAATTAACCTGGATAATCCATGTGATTTGTCCCACCTACGTGATGTCTGAGGATTTGTCCTTCAGAAAAAGCTTAGAGAGGCAGACAAAGCCTTTGCCAATTGCAACCATCCATGCAGCTTTTAACATTTAAATTCATAGATGCATTTATACATGCCATACTGGGGGGCTGGAGAGATGGCTCAGTGGTTAAGAGCACTGACTGCTCTTCCAGAGGTCTTGAGTTCAATTCCCAGCAACCACATAGTGGCTCACAACACCTGTAATGGGATCCATTGTCCTCTTCTGGTGTGTCTGAAGACAGCAACAGTGTATTCATAAAATAAATCCTTTTAAAAAATGCCAGACTGGTCTATAGAGAGAGTTTCAGGACAGCCAGGGCCACACAAAGAAACCCTGTCTTGAAATGCTCCCGAGAGAGAGAGAGAGAGAGAGAGAGAGAGAGAGAGAAAGAAATTCAACATGGAAAAGTTGGATGCAGACCAGTTAGTGGTAGTACACACCTTTAATCTCAGCACTCAGGAGGCAGAGGCAGGCAAATCTCTGTTAGTTCAAAGCCATCCTGGTCTATAGAGTGAGTTCCAGGTTAGCCGGGGCTATACAGGGAAACTGTCTTGGAAGAAAGAAAGAAAAGTTGAAAGCAAATGAAATTCACACATTGTGGTTGTCTCTTGGTTACTCAGGTCTGAAGAGTTGTTCTCCGTTCTTGAATCGGGCTGTATGAAACAAACGGGTTTATACAGAATTACTTTCCGTGATGTCAACAGAGTGGGTAGATGAATGCACGAACATTACAGACATTATGCTGCCCCTGAATATGAGTAACTTCTTGCAGTTCTCATTTTCTTTAATGGGCATCATTACATTTATAATAAAAAAGGCTATGTTCTCCCAGACAGAGGTAGAAATGCTGCTTTATGTGGAGGTGGAGGTGCCTTAGGATCCGTCCTAAAGGTATCCGTCCTCGTTACCTTTTGTTTTACTAGACTGTAAATCCCATGAGGACAGAGTCTTTGCCTGTTTCCCAGCAAAA
This sequence comes from Tokudaia tokunoshimensis, assembly GCA_036184795.1. Classification (NCBI taxonomy): domain Eukaryota; kingdom Metazoa; phylum Chordata; class Mammalia; order Rodentia; family Muridae; genus Tokudaia; species Tokudaia tokunoshimensis. The sequence goes on along the minus strand of BTHU01000005.1, from coordinate 29,165,650 downwards.
TGTGCTTTTTTTTTTTCAATTTACTTTTTACTTATTCACCATCCCGCTCACTGCCTTCCTCCCATGGGCTTTTTTTAACTTTTATTTTTATTTTGTTCGTTTTTTTTTTTTGAGACAGAGTTTCAATGTGTAACCTTGGCTGTCCTAGAGCTCACCAGACTGCCTCAAACTCACAGAGGTCCTGCTGCTTTTTGCCTCCCAAGTGCCGGGATTAAAGGTGTGTGCACCACCATTGCCCAGCTTAATTTTTTAAATATTTGTTTGTTTATTTATTTATTTATTTAATATATGAATTCTCTATCTGCACGTACACCTACACAACAGAAGAGACATCAGAAATCACTACAGATGGTTGTGAGCCACCATGTGGTTGCTGGGAATTGAACTCAGGACCTCTGGAAGAGCAGTCAGTGCTCTTAACCTCTGAGCCATCTCTCCAGCCTTAATTAAACAACAACAACAACAACAACAAACAGTGCTTCACTATGTATAAAGGTTGGTTTGGATGACCTGCAATTCACTATGTAACCCAGGATGGCCTTCAATTTGTCAAGATTCTCTTGCCTCAGCCTCTGGAGTTGGTGGATTATGACACCACACTTGACTTTTGAGGTTTTCAGAGTAATCCTTGCCTGAATGTCTTGGTGGCTGCCTTGGTCTCCAACCCGCACTTGTGTAACTGTGGGCACGTGGAAGCCTCCTGATGGATCAGGGAGAATCTCATCAGCTGTGACAATGAGACCGGAGCGTGGAGGCAGCGGTTCCTCTCCGTTCGTTCCTGTCTTAGAGCAGGCAGCTCTCCAGCCGGAGTCTCGGGGTTTTCCCAGCCTCTGTCCATACACTGTCACAGTCAGTCAGTCAGTCAACACACACCTTCCCTCATCTTCAAGTTGCTTCTCCCACCCGTGCTCTGCCCATCCTGAATCCATGTCTCCTGGGCCACTACCATGCCTTAGAAGTTTTTCTACGTCTCCCTCCTCTTGCCACTCTCCCATTCACAGACCTTTAACGGCTTCCCGTCATTCTCAGAGGCAAGTACAAGAGAGCAGGTGGAGCATGCCTGTGGCCTTCCCGAGGCAGCCACTGAATCTCTCAGGCCCCTCAGGTGTGGGAACCAGGAGACCCACGCCCTCTTTTTTGGTTTTTCGAGACAGGGTTTCTCTGTGTAGCCCTGGTTGTCCTGGAACTCACTCTGTAGACCAGGCTGGCCTCGAACTCAGAAATCTGCCTGCCTCTGCCTCCCAAGTGCTGGGATTAAAGGCGTGCGCCACCACCACCCGGCTTCCACGACCTCTTTCTACACCCACCCCTTTGCCTGACTTCATTTCACCCCAGCTGTCAGAGTGGATGCCCTCTCTTCTAGGAAAGTGTCCTTTATGTCCCCCAACCCCAAGTTTGGATCAGTGCCCAACTGAAACTCCCAGAGGCCCGTGCTTGCTGCGTGCAGTGCAACTCCTTGTTTATGCAACAGCTGCCCATGTGCCCTGTAGGCTTTTCCAAGCCGAGGAGGACCGGCTCTACGCACATCCAACCCTCAGCATTTGGGAGGGCTCCCACTGCTGTGGAAAGACTGGAGAATAATAATAAAGAAGTGCCCTCAGGTGAGTACTGCTCCGGGCAGGGGATAGAGCTCCAGAGCAAAGTCCATTCTTAGTCTGCGTGAGACCCAGTGGAAGCCCCAGCAGAAGAAGAACCAGACAAGACTGTTAGTACTTCCCAAGGCATTCAGAATCAGCACACATGTAAAGTGGACATACATGTTCCATCTTGTTATGCTTTTTCTGTAGCTCAGCGTGGCCTCAAACTTGCAGCCACTATTCCCGCTTCAGTCTTCAGTGGGAGGGGAGTACAGAGGAGGCCCGCCAAGCGCAGCCAAGAACATCAGGATTTAAGAACTAGGTGTTGATTTCTGCAGAACTGAACGCAGAGCAAAAGCGGTGTCCGTATGTGGACAGCCGGAGGGAAGTTAGCCTGGCTATGAGAGTCTTTCTGGGCAGAGGCGGAAGTTCTGTGGAATACGGCCTGAGATCGGTTCCTGCTATCAAACCTCAGAGATCAGAGCCAACTCTCAGATCCTTCCTTTGCCCTAATAGAGCAACTGGTGTGTGGTGAGCCAGGCTTCAGGGTCCTTCACAAAACTGGCCAGCCATGGAGACAGAAGGAAGTTGCCTTCTCAGAATCTTCCTCCTGCTGTTCTCTGATTTAAGTGAGACGTTTCTACCACAGGGGATGGCCTGGGTTGGGCACATCAGGTAGCAGGACAGAAGGCAAGTCTGGACGGGTGGACAGGGGAGCCTAGGCTGTGGGGTAGGGTGTGCACACTAGTCATGGGGAGTGGGGAGGCAGAGTAGAACCTCAGCCAAGGTCAAGGATTAAAGAATGACTCCCGCTGACTGGCTGCCCTCATTTGGTGACGGCTTCCAGGAACTGCAGAGAGAGAGAGAGAGAGACACAGACAGACAGACAGACAGACAGACAGACAGACACACTGGGCTGGGTCACATCTCTGCCATGAGGTTGGGGAAGGGATAGAATGTGGGGAGCAGACCCCTTTGTGACGTTGTTGCTCTGGGGGAAGGAAAGGCAGGGATGAAAGCAAGAGGGATTTGAGTTAGGTGACAGAAGGGTCAGGTAATAGCAGAACAGGAAAAATGAGCTATCCCCTTATTTGTAGTGCTCCTGAGGAGGAAAAGAGAAAGCTACGGCAGTCAGCCCCCAGAGAGAGGTTTCTGAGGCAGGGGAGATGGCTCGGGGGAAAATGATAGCTTCAGCTAGGGTTTGGGAAACTCATAGCCAAGGAAAACACCCAGGCCCTACCTGGATGTTCCTGAGTTGTTCCTCTATGACATGGGGATATCCTCCTTGGTCATATTTAGCTATGGTAACCCAAATATAAAGCCCGGAGTCTCCCCTATATGTGGTTCTGCTGAAGTCCTGGGCACTGATAGGAAACACAGCTGTGACATGAGCTGAACGGAGTGAAATGAGGGTGCCTAGACTAGAGAGCACAGCGCCACTTAAGGATGCCAATAACCTGATGAGGCCAACCCTCCTAAAGACCCTCACAGTAACAGGGGCATCCGACTCGGCCTTCCCAGACATCTGAGGCCCTGGGATAAGCCCCCCTCATCAGATTTCTCTCATCTTACTTTCCAAGTCTCAGAACCTCTCTCTCTGCCCCTCAGTGCTACCTAACGGACTCTACGAGAATTTACCAAGAGTCTTTTACCTGCTAAACTCTTCCCATGTGTCCTGAAATGAGAAAACTGTGGGTCCTTGTGCTCTTCCCTCCTTCAAAAGAAAACTGGCAACAAACAAACAAACAAACTATGGAAATAACCCAGACTGTGGGCCACCTAGAGAAGAAAGCCCATATAGCTGTGGGAACCCACAGAGCATCACCCGGTCCGAGGGATGCAGGTTCTGTGGATCCTGTGCTGGAAGAGCCGGTTGGCATTTGCCAGGGAGAGCTATGTGCATGGTGTGCTGGAGACATGCCAGCAGGTTCAGAGGAAGCCACGTGCTAGATCTTTAAGAACTCTGCAAGGCTGCTTGTTTTGTACTTTAAGAAATTAACTTATGCAAACATATAATTAGCTAAATTATTTTTAAAAACAAAGGTGATATATAGTCGCTTGCTAATTATTCCTACATTTTGCTATTATCTGTGCTCTTCAAAGTCCTGCCATCTACTGTATCTTCAAGGGGAGCGAGCACATAATTGCACAGGGCTGCCTCTCTCTCCTCCCCAGCTCCTCGTTCAGTGACATCACTAGGCAGTCAGAAAAGGCCACGTCGAAGCTGATTACCACACTACACGACACAGCTTCACTGACTGAGTCCAGGGGTTGACAAACCACACCTGGCAGACCAAATCCAGCCAGCAAGCTAAGAAAGGATTTTTGCTGGACCTGTTAACACAGGTCTGCAGTTCCAGATACCCAAGAGGCTGTGACAGGAAGATGGGTAGTTTAAGACCAGCTTGAACTGCTGAGTTAGCAAGGTTGAGGCCAACTCGGGCAATTTAGTGAGCAGTGGTCTCAAAATAAAGTAAAAAGTGGGCTGGGATGATAGCCTTGTGGTAGGGAACTTACATCTCTGGCATGAATTAGGCCCTGGTTCAGTTCTTAATATCATGCATACACACAAAGTGAAAATGACAGAGAGAGGCTGGCAAGGCAGTTCAGTGGGTGGCAGTACTGGTTGTGCAATCCTGACAAGCCCATTGTTTTTTATTTCTGGAATCCCTGTAAAGGTGAAAGTTGAGAAATGAGTTCCTAAAGTTGTTCCCTGACTGACTGTCACGTGCATGATACACACCACCAGCCCTAACTCCAAAATAAGAAATGCATGATAATGATGATGCATACCTAAAATAATGATGCATACCTAACACTCGGGAAGCAGAGGGAGGTGGATCAGGAATTCAAAGCCAGCCTTGGTTACATAGTAGGTTTGAGGCCAACCTGAGCCACATGAGACCTAGACTCAATAAATTGAGATGCAGGGCTGGAGAGATGGCTCAGTGGTTCAGAGCACTGACTCATCTTCTGATGGTTCTGAGTTCAAATCCCAGTAACCACATGGTTACTGTGGTTACAACTATCCATAATGAGATCTGATGCCCTCATCTGGTGTGTCTAAAAACAGCTACAGTGTACTTACATATAATAATAAATAAATCTTTGGGCTGGATTGAGCAGAGGTCCTGAGTTCAGGTCCCAGAAACCACATGATGGCTCACAACCATCTCTACAGCTATAGTGTACTTATATACATAAAATAAATCTTTTTTAAAAAATGAGATGCTGGGCAGTGGTGGCACACCCCTTTAATCCCAGTACTCAGGAAGCAGAGGCAGGCAGATCTCTGTAAATTCGAGGCTACAGAGTGAGTTCCAGGACAGCTAGGGCTAAACAGAGAAATCCAGTCATCAAAAAACAACAACCAACCAACCAACCAAACAAACAAACAAAAAACTGAGAGATGAGGCTCAAGAGACAAAACAGAGGGATTTATTTTTCTAGGTATTGTCACACATACTTGTAATTCTGGTACCCAGAAGGTAGAGGCAGGCTGACCTAACCATAGTTCAAGGCTGGTTTCACCTGCTTAGCAAATTTCAGGCCAGCCAGCACTGCATAGCAAAATCCCATTCAAAATAACTAACTAACTAACTAACTAACTAAGTAAACCTTCCCCCACCCCAAGAGCTAGAAGGTGCTTGCTCTCAAGCCAGACAAGTTGAATTTGATTCCTGGGTCTCAAATGGGAGAAGGTAGAACTAACTCCAGCAAATTGTTCTCTGACCTCCACAAGTGTGCTGTGGGACAAATCACAAAATCACACACGCCACACACACACACACACACACACACACACACACACACACACACACAGACACTTAAAATAATAGTCACAGGAAAAAATTATAGGCTAGCAAAATAGTGCCTATTGCCCAATTTAATTACCTTTGTTCAATCCCTGCAGCTCAGATGGTGAAAGGAGAAAAATGGAAAGTTTGTCCTCTGACCTATGGACACCAAGGCACATGTATAACCCCCATACATACATGCATGTATATATGCATACATACACACAGATAAGAAATAAATGTAAAAGACATTATACCATTGAGTAATTTATTACGGTTTCAACAGGTCCCTCTTAAATTGTTTTCTTCTGTAGGCTCATATTTTTCAAAGCCTACTTTAATAAGGGTTCTTAAGTGTTTCAACCTCCCTCATAGCCCACTGACCAAAGAAGGGGGAAGATGATGGCTTAACAGGACAAGGGAAACATGGACCTGTTTAGAAGTCCTTCTCTGGGGCAATTCCAATCTTCATTGTCTGCAGTCCTGTCCGTTAGCAAAATACCAAACACAAATCAGCAGTAGCAGTTCAATCCAGAAGAAACCGCAAGGCTCCACCCATTGACTTGAGTCTGTGAAGCAGCAAAAAGCAGCAGGAACACCGCCAGACATTGTTTGATGCGTTTCTCTCTACAGAGTTACAACAATCAACGATCAGAGAAGAAAGCAAGGTGAACCAATGCCAGAGTGCCATCCACTGTCGGGTCATACTTACACTCTTTCCAAACATCACATGACCTCTCAAGCATCTGCTGCAGCAAAACACCACATGCTTTTCACCAGACAGCTTCCAGAAAAACACCACATGTCTGTTCTCAGCAAAACATCCTCTCATAAGTCAGCTTCCAGGAAAAAAATCACATGACACAATTGAGTCTCCCACTCATTCTTCTTTTATGTAAATGCAAAAAATATACTATAGAGCAATGTTGTTGTTGTTGTTGTTTGGCTAGGGTCTTGTTACACAGTCCAGGCTAGCCAGGATCTTCTTATGTAGCTCAGGCCTCACACTTGTGGTAGCCCTCCCCCCCCAGCCCCGCCCAGTGTTGGGACTATAGTGTGCACCACAACTTGGTATCTGCAGAGTGATTAACTCTAAACCCTAAACTACACTGGATATTTTAGCATTATTGTCAATTAGGCACAATTTTATACTCTTTATGCCAGTGAAATTTCACAATGAACTTATGCACATAACGTATTATGGATATATATTTAAAGCACAGAACCAGTTGCTAAAAGCATTCACTAGCACACTATGAGAGACTGGGCTCTGGAAAGGAAGGTCAAGGGGGAAGGAGCAGGGTTGTTTAAGGTAACATGGGAAGTGATGGGGCTGGTAAGATAAGACTTGTGAGCAGGGGTAAGGAGACAGACACCACACTGAAGGCCGTGAAGAACTGTAGGGGGATCACAGAGTGGCAGTGAACTTAAATGTGTTTAAAATGTTTTGCTGGCAACTGTATGAAGACTGGATTTCTGGGGACACAGACTAATTTAGTGCAAGGAGAGAGAGAGAGTAATAGGAAATATGTAAGACTAGTTATGATGGCCAGTGTGGTGGTTAATCCTGACAACTAGAATCTCCTGGAAAGAGTACCAATTGAGGAATCGTCTAGATCAGGTTGGCCCCTGAGGATTTCTCTTGAGTACCTGAACTGGTGTGGGAAGACACCGTCCAGTCAGGGTTGCACAATTCCCTAGGCCTGGCATCTTATACTGTATACGAGAAGGAAGCTTAGCAAAATAAGAGTGAGCACAGGTGTGTCTGCGTCTCTGCATTCTTGACTATGGATATGATGTGATCAGCCACCTGTAGCTACTGATGCTGTAACTGCTCTGTGGTGATGGACTAGAATGGACAATTGTGAACTTAAATAAACCATTTCTCTCTTAAGTTACTTCTTGTTGGAATATTTTATCCTGAAGGTGTTTCCTACGGGGCATTTGGGTTGAGCAAAAGCTAGATGATAGTCCTTGAGGCATAGAGAAGTTAGCTACTCCATCCCTGTGTGTGTGTGTGTGTGTGTGTGTGTGTGTGCTTGTGCATGTGCATGTGCGTGTACGTGTGCACTGGGGACTGAATCCAGAACTTTGTACTTGCCAAACTTGCACTATACCACTGAGCTACACCTCTAACCTATCAGATATATGTTTTAAAAGAACAGAGATGTTTTGTTTACATGTATGACATTAAATAGTTTTTTAAAAGGAGATTTGCCTTTTGTCTAGGAGTCCTGGTTGGATGTGGAGGCAGAGGGTTGTTCCAGAGAGCTTGGAGGTTCCTATCTTAATGGCTCAGCAGGTCCCATACCTGGTAGGTGACTCATTCCTTCTCCTAAAATGACTCTGTTCAGGAAGTGGCAGAGGTCTGCAGAATGCAGCTCATCTCTATAGCTAGATAAGTTGTGCAGCAGACTTGGATCTGTATATAAACAGGCTATCACCATGCATGCAGCTGGGGTGGCTTAGCTGGGAAGGGTAATTGAGGCAGAGGCACTATAAAGGAACAAATAGTATTTCTCAGAGTATGTGGGCAGGAGTATGGGGTGTGGCTTCAAATCCTGGTGAGCCACTAGGAAAGGAGGCCTTGGTGGCGACAAGCTGTAAAGGGGTGCCCATGACAGTTCCTTTCTCAAAGAGCCCGGCTGGCACAACTGGCAGATCCAGACACCCTAAGTCTGTGGTGATGATGGCTGGCACCTTTCCTATTTATTCTTTAAGCCCACCTCCATCTCCCTTGCAGGTCATGGTGGCTCCCACACCCTGTCCATGAGAGGGCATACACAGGCTATAGGCCACAAGTGCAGGCCTACAGCAGCCAGAATGGAAGGTAGTGGTGGATTCAGATGTCAGAGCTCCGTCTCACCTCTTGGCACACTCGTCTGCTCTGTGGGAATACACAGAGAGCCTCAGGTTGCCTGTGGAACTTGCTTGGAGTGAGGTTTTTCTGCACAGGCCTGTGTTACGTACATATACCAGAAGTGGACATGCTGGCCCCTGCCCCAGTGCCTGCGGCCTGGTTCTGCCTTCCTGATTTGCTCTGTGATCTGAGAGATGCCTGAAGTGGGGCAAAGAGTCTGGGCCAGGAGCCAGGAAGTACGGGCTACTCCAGGCTGTCACACAGTGACTACTAGAAGTTTCTTAAACTTGCCCACTCTAAAAAACAGAGGGGTTGTAGTCCCTTCAGGGTTGCCATGCAACCCCTGTGAGCTGTCATGGGTGTCATGGGTATATGGGAAATCGGGAAAACTGAGTCTTCCACAGTGGACACTGGTATTCCTTGAGTAACTTAATAGAAGGACTAGGGGCTACAAGCTGGTGGGGAACAGAGGACTTGTACTCTGTTAAACTTTGTATTTAGCCTTTGGGAGAAGGGAAACATTAGCGTTCTGGGGCTGGGCTTCAAAAACAAATTAGCAATGTAACAGGTTAAGACCTGCCTGCTGTGAGGCTGGGAAAGACTCTCCACCCATCCCTGCCCCTAGGCAGTGTCCCAGAGGTGGGGAAGTGGGGTGGCAGGGTGGGGTGTGGAACAATAGAGCTCCCCCAGCTGAGAAGCCTGGACTAGCTTCTGTCCCTCCCGCCCTCATTCCCCACCCCCACACTCGCTTGTTGCCTTTTAGCTTCACACTTTCCGAGTTCAGGGATTTCATCCTCAGGCTGTAGGTAGGCTTAGCTAGAGCAAACAGAGACAGAGCTGAAGTCAACACAACAAGAAGTGAAACAGGTAGAGGTGACTAGCGGTGGGTAAGAAAACTTGGAAGCCACACGAAGGTGTGTGGGCTGCCCTGATTGGAGCCAAGTATCTCCCCTTAGAGGAGGACCCCGGGCCTAAAGCCAGGCGGGCTAGACTCTCAAAGCAAGGGGGAATTTTCTAGCTAGGTGGGAGTTCCCAGCTGGCTGGTGCATGCAGGGATCTCCAGCCCAAGAAATCAGCATAGATCACCAGTAGAGGGCGCTAGTACAAGCCTCATGTGGATGGGTGGGGCGGGGTCTGAGGGTTGAGAGTTGCCCCCAACGCTTACCGCCACCCCAGTTGTCACGCTCCAGGGTTCAGGCTGGCTGCTGCAGGAAAGAAAGACATGAGGCTTGTTATGCCCAGCTGGGTCAGGTTGCTGGAAGGAGCAAACACCTCGAAGTAGAGAAAGGACCATCTTCTCCTAGGTTCTTGGAGCCGCAAATTCAAGCAGATGCCTAAGAGACTCTCCCCATACTACTTGCAGACAGGCTGCTCTCCAGGAGAAACTATTTCTCTTCCACCGAGGGCAGAGGGAAGTCTTTCAACATTCAGTTATTGTGCACTTGCTGTGTTCCCTCTGAAGGAAGGATCCTGGAATCCCTATCCCCAAAGAACTCGGAAGGCCCAGTGTCCTTAAAAGGCAGCCCGATCAGGCCTTGTCACGCCTGGGTCCCCCTACAGTTCAGTGATTTTGAGCCAGCTGCCAGCTGATTACACAGGAGATTGGAGCTGCCTGAGGCAGTCCGGCCTCCTGACTATGCCAGGGGGTCGAGAGGCCAGGCTGCGAAGGGAAGTGCTAGTAGGCCCACATGCGGGCAATCTAGATGGAACCCTGGCCCTAGATCTCACTGCCCGGGAGATGAGTATATAACAGGCAGATTCTTGCTCCAAAGTCTCTCATCTAGCACCAAAAGTTACCTTAGCAACTCATCTCCAACACTTGGCGAAAATATCCAGATGGGTCTTGTACTAAAACTTACCAGTCTTAATGAAAGGGCTGAGGTGGATTCAAACTCACAGGATCTTGTCTACAAAGTCTGAGCTATGAAGGACTCGCCACGCAGACATGGGAGTCCCCCTGAATAAAAAACCTCCAAAAAGCTAACACAGGCCTCTAGCCAGGAGGTCCCTACACTACTCCCCTGCTCTCTGCTATTTCTCCATTGAGAGAGAGAGAGAGAGAGAGAGAGAGAGAGAGAGAGACAGACAGACAGACAGAGAGAGAGACAGGGAGACAGAGATACACACACACACACAGAGAGAGAGAGAGAAAGAGAGAGAGAAACAGAGACAGAGACACAGAGAGAGACAGGGAGAGAGGGAGACGGAGAGATACACACACACACACAGAAAGAGAGAGAGAGAGAGACAGAGAGAGAGAGAGAGAAGAGAGAGAGACAGAGAGACAGAGTGTCTAGGCACTGGACTCATCAGGCGTCTTATATGTTATGTAAGTTAGTGCTCTATCTCTGAGATACGTGCTCAGGCTTTTTTTTTCCATCCTTTCATGAGACTGAAAGTCCCTCAACCTGACTCCTCTTCTATTCCACTTAAAACTTAATCTGACAGTCAAAACTGTACCCATGTTAGATTTTTTTATTTTCCAAGGTCGAAAATTTTAGCCAGGTTGTAGTAGATAGCAGTCATTTATAATCTCAACACTTAGGAGGTGAGTCAGGTTCAAGGTTATCCTTAGCTGCAGAGTAAGCTTGAGGCCAGCCTGGGCTACAAGAGACCTTCTCTCAAAAAACCAAAAAGCTTTATTTGGCAGTGGTGGCGCACGCCTTTAATCCCAGCCCTTGGGAGGCAGAGGCAGGAGGATTTCTGAGTTCGAGGCCAGCCTGGTCTACAAAGTGAGTTCCAGGACAGCCAGGGCTACACAGAGAAACCCTGTCTCGAAAAACCAAAAAAAAAAAAAAAAAAAAAGAAAAACCAAAAAAGAAAAAAAAACTTTATTTTAGAAAAGTTTTAATTTTTTTTTTTTTGGTTTTTCGAGACAGGGTTTCTCTGTGTAGCCCTGGCTGTCCTGGAACTCACTTTGTAGACCAGGCTGGCCTCAAACTCAGAAATCCTCCTGCCTCTGCCTCCCAAGTGCTGGGATTAAAGGCGTGCGCCACCACCGCCCGGCTTAGAAAACTTTTAAAATTGATTTAGGTAAAAATCAAAGGAAGGCTGAGGATATAGCTCAGTTGGTAGAGTGGGGGCAAGAAGGTCACCCTTAACTACATAGCAAATTTGGGCTAGCCTGGGTTACATGATATCTGAAATAAATAAATAAATAAATAAATAAATAAATAATGGAGGAAAATATCAGATGGTGTAAGATAAGATAGGGGAACTTGACATGGAAGGACCAGGTTGACATCCTGAATCTACTATCAACTCACACTAAGTGTGAGAGAGATGGACTTGCGAGGCTTGTAAGATACTAGATGCTACTTTCTAATCCTATTCTCTCCCACAGAGGAGCTACCAGCCCATCAGAGCCTCTGTACAGCAAATGGAGACAATGCAGAGATCTATGGATGGCCTGTGTGGAGCTCAGCAGATACATCTATAGCACAGCAAGGAGGAGGGGGCCGAAAGATCTAGGAGCTGAGGTTTTCAGTGAAACTGTCTCTCCTGGAAATGGCTACAGAAGCATGGTAATGTGAAGAGGAAAACTTCGTGGGGTCCTGTGGAGGTTTGAATAAGCTCAGCTCCTGGGAAATGGTGCTTTCAGGAGGTGTGGCCCTAGGGGGAAGTGTGTCACTGTGTAGGCAGACTTTGTAGTACTAGGCTCAGGCTTTACCCTATGCAGAAGAGACCCTCCTCCTCCTCCTAGCTGCCTGTGAGACAGTCTCTCCTCTCTGCCTTCAGATCAAGATGTAGAACTCTCGGCTCCTCCAGCACCATGTCTGCCTGCACACTACCATGCTTCCTGACATGACGATAATGGACGGAACCTCTGAAAGTGTAAACCAGCCTCAATTAGATGTTGTATTTTATAAAGAGTTGCCTTGGTCATGGTGTCTCTTCACAGCAATGTGAAACCCTAACTATGTCCCATCCCTAAACAAAGAACTATAGCCAACTAATGACATCTGGGAGGAGAATTAGCCTCTCTTAGGGATCCCATTATAGATGGTGAAGTCCCGTGATAGCTGTTGGGATTTTTGAACTCAGGACCTCTGGAAGAGCAGTCAGCGCTATTAACCACTGAGCCATCTCTCCAGCTCCGACAACCTGTGTCTTTGATCTCAGTACTCAGGAGGCAAAGGCGGGCAGCTCTCTGTGTGTCTGGGGCCGGCTTAGTCTACCTCCTGTGTTCCAGGTCACTCGGGTTATGGACATCAGACAGACCCTAGTGCCTGCCACAGCAGGAAGGGAGACGAAAGCTGAGCTCTGGTTCCTGGGCAGGAATACCTGGACCATCTCCCAGACAACCAAGATGAGAAGGGACCTGGGTGGGGAGAGGAACTCTTCAGATGCTCTCCTGTGTACAGAGCAGGGTCATGGAGACACTTAGTGTCAAAAGCTGAGCAAGCTGGAGACTGTCTCAGGAGGGTCTCTTCCCAAATCCTTATTGATTTTTATCCAAATTCATTCAACATCATCCCTTTCTTCTTATCCCACATGATCATTAGAAAACCAAAGGCCTACCTATGCCACAATCATACCGTTCTCCCCAATCACCATCTTCTCCACCACCAACTTCTTTCTCTCATCTAACACCACCGTAAAGCTCATGTCCTGTGATGCTCATGTGCTTGTCCTAGCAGCCCAGATGGAACTCATCCAGGAAGATAGGCAGTGGCAAAGGTGCGGATAGGCAGCTTGGAACCAGGAAGCACTGGTGAGCAGTGAAGACAGGATGCTGGGGCTGGTCCCAGCCATTGGCAGAGCTCTTCCCGGCCTCCGGGAAGCAGAGCTGCTACCACGCCCTTGAAAGTGGTAAAGGCATGGATATAGCATGTCCTGCCAGGAACTGTCCAGTCTGATTGCAAGCCTGGACCCATGCCTCCGCATGGTGGGGAGGGAGGGCTAGACAACTTCAAACATGGCAACTTGGGTGGGGGAAAGTGTAACTGAGGTGGGGACTGGGTGAGGGGGGCGTAGGCAGCAAGCCCCGGAAGAGGTTCCTGAAGGCAGTGTAGATTTGGGGCCTAGGGAAAGGACAGGTCTGGGGCACTGAAAGCAGGACTGAGTTAAAAGAGGAGCTTGGGGCCAATTGAGGAGCTGTTGGAGAGAGAACAGACTCCTAAGCGCAAGGCTCCAGAGACGCAGTGTGTGCCTTGGAGAGGGCTCTGGAGTTGGTTAGACAGTGGGGCATGAAATTAGACAAGAGCACGTGAAGTAACATGTCTATTAGATATCAATAATAATAAAGACAAAATTAAATTGAACATAAGGCTGAAGAAAATACTATTACCGTCATTATGTTGGGTTTTTGAGACAGGGCCTCACTTAGCCCAGACTGACCTTGAACTTCGGATTCCCATGTCATCTTCAACCAAGTGCTAGGATTGAATGTATAACAAGAAAAGGCTACACACACACACACACACACACACACACACACACACACACAGAGAGAGAGAGAGAGAGAGAGACTGGGAGGTACACACAAGAATTGGATCCTAAAGAGATATTTGTGTTCATAGCAACATTATTCCCAACAGCAAAAAGGGGACAGTAGAAAATAAAACATCAAAAGTGGGGAGCACCCACGTGCCCATGGTGGATAAATAGAATAATTAAGCACATTAAGCCATGGAATATTATTTAGTCAGCCATGCAAAGAAAGGCTCTTCTGACACATGCTGTAGCACGGATGAAGTTTTAGGACACTGGAAATAAGACGAAGCACACACAGACTGGATGGTCCAGGAATACGGGGAAACCGGACAGCAGAAGACAGCCATAGTAGGACTGTCAGTTGTCATAGACATAGCATGTCCTGCCAGGAACTGTCCAGTCTGATTGCAAACTGCATAGCAGTTGTCAGAGGCAGGGATTCTGGGAGCAGAGAATTTCAGCTTTGCAAAATGAAAATGTTCTGGAGCCGGGCAGTGGTGGCACATGCCTTTAGTCCCAGCACTTGGGAGGCAGAAGCAGGCAGATTTCTGAGTTCAAGGCCAGCTTGGTCTACAGACAGCCAGGTCTATACAGAGAAACCCTGTCTCAAAAGAAACAAACAAAACAAGGAAGAAAGGAAGAAAGAAAGGAAGGAAGAAAGAGAAAATGTTCTGAAGAATGTATTCCCATTACTAACTATACACTTAAAAATAGGGTGGAGCCAGGCATGGTGGCACTCGGGAGGCAGAGGCAAGCAGAGCTCTGTGAGTTCGAGGCCAGCCTGGTGTACAGAGAGTTCTAGGACAGCTAGTGATTAAAAAAAAAAAAAGATGCGTGGGTGTGTTGTGTATGATTGTAATCTCAGCATTTGGGAGCAAGAACAGAAGCCCCTCAAGTCTGAGGCCAGGTAGGAAGATTAAGTGAGACCATGATTTGGCAGTCTTTGTTTTGATTTTCTCTGTGTAGCCCTGGCTACACAATTTGATTTCTTTGTTTTTGTTTCTTTGTGTAGCCCTGGCTATTCTCAAACTCACTCTGTAGAACAGGCTAGCCTCCAACTCAGATCTGCCTGCCTCTGCCTCCCAAATGCTGGAATTAAAGGCGTGTGCCACCACACCCTGCTAGACCATGTTATAAAAACCACAAAACCAGGAGTTGGAGAGATGGATGGTTCAGCAGTTAACAGCTGCTGTTCTTGCAGAGGACTGTAGTTCAGTTCCCAGCCATGCTAGGTGGCTCTCAATCACCTCAACTCCAGCTCCAGGGGAACCGACGCCTCTGCTCTCCACGGGCACCTGTACACACACACACACACACACACACACACACACACACACACCACTTGGCAGTTAAAGCTGGCTCTGCTCTTGAGGACCTGATCTGCTTCCCAGCACCCACACCAGGCAGCTCACAGGGCCTGTAACTCCAGCTCTTCAGAACCTGTCCTTTTCTAGACTCTGAAAGCTCTGCATTCATATGCACAACCCACACGGGCCTCCTGAATATGTGCTGTAAACCATTTAAACCTATTTGTTTGTTTTTAAAGTATGAGTACACTGTAGCTGTCTTTAGACAGACCAGAAGAGGGCGTTAGATCCCATTACAGATGGTTGTGAGCCACCACCTGAATTGAACTCAGGACCTCTGGAAGAGCAGTCAGTGCTCTTAACCGCTGAGCCATCTCTCCAGCACCGCATCTCAATTGTTTATATGTGTTTATATGTCTATATGGCTGTGGGCCAACAGGAGCCCAAGGCCTCCTTTCTCAGCAAGAGTTTCTGTGAGGCACTTAACCACTGTTTTCCTTCTTAGATTTAACACACACACACTTTGATGCTTTTTTTTTATAATGTCATTAGTCCACATCTCATAAAAGTTTTAAATAAAAAAAGATGACAAATTTTAACTCATAAATTTTTTTACTATAGGGAAAAGAAAGCCATGGGTTCATGAGTCAGGGTGAATGTCACCTGGGCTGTAGGGAAGCTGTCCAGGGATGGACTGCGTAAGGCATAGCCCAAGAGGGCTCAGGGTCTGTGCTGTGAGAAATAACCCCAGTGGTGACAGTTTTCTCCCTTCCTTCCTCCTTTCCTTTCCTCTTTCTTTCCTTCCTTCCCTCCCTCCCTTCCTCCTTCCCTCCCTCCTTCCTTTCTCCCCTCCCTTCTTTTTTCCTTCTATCCCTCCCTCTTTCTTTCCCTCCCTCCCTTTCTCCTTCCTTCCCTCCCTCCCTCTTCTTTCCCTCCCTTCTTTCGTCTTTCCTTCCCTCCCTCCTTCTTTCCCTCCCTCCCTTCTGTCCCTTCCTCCTTCCTTCCTTCCCTCTTTCTCTCCCTCCCTCCCTCCCTTCCTCCCTCCTTCCTTCTTTCCCTCCCTTCTTTCTTCCTTCCTTCCCTCCCTCCTTCTTTCTCTCCCTCCCTCCCTCCCTCCCTCCCTCCCTGTGGCATCCTCCTTGCTCATGTTGCTGTATGCTTGGGCATCCTCAAGCTGGGCTAGGAGCCAGGACACCTGTGTTTGACTAATCCTGCATCTTGGGCTATGCCAGGTGAAGAGAAGTGTTTGCCTGCCCAACCCAGTAGGCCCATCCTGTACCACGGGGATGGCTGTGGGTGTGGGAGGACCCTCAGATGACACAGGGAAGGCCCCACCCTGCTCGAGGGTGTTTTACTAAGCCTTCCTGGCTGAGACTCAATGCCCACAGATGTTAGCATCTGAGACACTTGTTCCACAGGCCTCTGAGCAGGTCTTCCATGTAGCTCCGGGAAAGCTGGCTCTGGAGTCCACCTTCCGCCAGGCCCCCAAGGCCATTTCAAAGCTGCTTTGTTGCTAAAAGGTTAACTGTGAGCATTTCCTGGGGTCTCTGCCCATCTTTGTCCCCCAAAGGACAGATGTGTGTGGCAAAGATGTCAGATTATATCAGGCCTCAGATGGCTTCCCATGCTTGCTGGGAGGCTTTTGGCTGGGAGACTCCTGTAGATGTGGGGACACAGGCAGTCACACTATGTTGGAGCTATGTGGCCTTGGGCCTGCCTCCTTCCTCAGGCTGAACGGGGAGTGAAGTGTGGCTTCCCTGGGGGAGCTGATGGGCTCCTTGCCCACCCCAAGCCCACAGCCCCTAACCAGATCAGATAGGGCACGTTCCCACAGCAAGTTGCCTGCTGACTGGGATCATGCTGACGCACGCAGGAAAATATTAACCCAGCCACACAGGTGAAACCAGATACAGAAGAGCTAGGCATGGTGATGCACATCTGTAATTCCAGCTCAGGAATCAGAGGCAGTGGGATTCTGAGGCCAGTCTGGAATTCACTATTAGATCCTGCCTCAAACAAACAAACAAATAAACAAACAAACATCAACTGAGTGTGGCGGCTCATGCCTTTAATCCCAGTGAGTTTCAGGACATCAGGACTTCTAGGGGCTACACACAGAGAAACCCTGGAGAGGGAGAGAGAGAGGCAAGAGAGAGGAGAGAGAGAGGAGAGGAGAGGAGAGGAGAGAGAGAGAGAGAGAGAGAGAGGGCCCAGTGTGGCAGTAGCTCAGCTATGATCTCAGCACCTGAGAGGTGTGGAAGCAGTTTGGGCTACTTGAGATCCTGGGACAAAAATCCAGGAACAGGGCCCATGAGGTGGCTCAGTGGGTAAAGGTGCTTACCAAGCCTGACGGTCGGAGTTTGGCCTCAGAGATCCACAAGGTGGAAGGAGAGCCAAGTCCCAGCACTCTGCCCTCTGCCCTCCCCATGTGAGCTTGTCTGTCTACCCCTCTCCATAAAATGTAAAAAAATATACTAATGTAAATTAATTAAATGTAAATATAACCCTATAATATAGATATCTAGATAGATGTATCTCAGAACACCCAGATACACCCCAACACACACACACACTTCCATTCTTCTCATACATGCAAATTCTGTGACCTCTCCTCAGCTGCCTCTGTCTGTAACTAGCCCTCCTCTAGGCTTCAGGAAGCCTTTCTTGGTTGCTTATACTAGAAAGAAAAGGCCCAGGCTGTCTTGTCTGCCTGGCTCCTGATGCCCAGTCAAACCAAACAGCTTGACATGGGCTTTTCTTTTCCTCTCTCTTTCTTCCTTCCTTCCTTTCTACCTTCCTTCCCTTTCTTTTTCCTCATTTCTTCTCTCTCTCTCTCTCTCTCTCTCTCTCTCTCTCTCTCTCTCTCTCTCTGAGACAGGGGCTCACTGTGTTGCAGCCCTGGCTATCCTGGAATTTACCCACAGGGCCTCTGCCTCCAGTGTGCTAGGATTTAAGGCATGTGACACCACACCTTGTGTAAGCTCAGCTGGCCTTGACGTGAGCCTCAGAGAGAGCAGGACTGGGGCTGGGGAGCACTTACCTGACGTGTGGGAGGCACTGGGGGTCAATTAAAAATTATATATGCTCTGTGTGCGCATCCTTTATCCGAAGCATTTCCCCTCAGGCAAATCACCACGATGCTTGATCCTGTATGCCTTATCACCCCTAACTACACGTGAGGCTCCTGTAAGCATCCAGGTGGGCAAGGCCGGAAGGAGTTCTGGCAACTGGCAAATGTCAGGGCAGAGGCACATGCCAGCACTGTCGCTCAGATCCCTTGCCTTCTTGCTAGGGGTGGGGGTGTCCTGGTCTGGATGTTCTAATTGTGGGTGACCTCAGGAAAGGAAACTCAGTTTCCCTTCCTGAAAAAGAGGAGTGAAGATGTAGGGTGAGCTCAGAAGCAGGGGTCAGTCCTCTGTATTCCATAAAAGGAAACAAAACCATCGCAAGTGGAGATAATCTAAATGCTAGGGGAATCCACGTTACAGATCCACCAAGCAGAACGCACACTGCACAAGACTGTATGCCTACTTGTAGGCAAAATAATCTAAGGACTGTTTGAATGAAAAAGTAATTAAAAACCTCATGCCTCTGGGTGTGGTACTTTGGCCCGGCCCTTGGGAGGCAGAGGCAGGCAGAGATCTGTGAGTTCGAAGCCAACCTGGTCTACAGAGTGAGTTCCAGGACAGTCAAGGCTACATAGCAAGACCTTGTTTCAAAACCAAATTCCCTTATCTAAGTACTATTTATCGTTTAGGGAGTGTCGGGGGATGTGTGTACGTGTGTACGCGGGGAAAGGATTCAAAGGAGCAAGAGGTCAGGAGTAGTTGTCAGTGAAGGGAAAGGCTCTTGTGGCTCATCTGGTTTTGGGGTGATTAAATAGTAAAAGAAAACAATTTTTATTTATTTTTCCCCTTTTCAAACTTTCCAGCGCAATGTATGATTATATCTGATGAACTTGTTTGACTATGTGTCAATAAATAGTTAAAAATTTTCAGTTAGGTAAACAGTAATGTTTCCAGTCACCAGTTTGCACTGTCAGGTTCTTAGTGTAGTACTGACAGAGAGGTCAGTGGGTGAGTGTCAACCTTCCCCTAGCAAACACCCAACAGCAGATGAAAATCAAGACTTGCTTATGGTCTGGTGTGTGTGTGTGTGTGATGGGGGGTGGCACATGTCTTTAATACCAGCACTCAGGAGGCAGAGGCAGGTAGATCTCTGTTTGAGGGCAGCCTGGTCTACCATAGTAAGTTTCAAGCCAGCCAGTGTTACATGGTGAGACTGCCTAAAAGTAAAAAAAAAAAAAAAAAAAAAAAATTTATGGAGAGATGGTCTTGCTCTGTAACCCAGTGTGGCTTGGAATGCACTGTATAGCCTAGGTTGGTCTCAAACTCAGGGCTATTCCCCTGCTTTGGCCACAAAAGTACCAGAATCATATGCATTTTTAAATTCTTTTTTAAAGACAGGGTCTGTCTGTTCTCGTTCTCTCTCTCTCTCTCTCTCTCTCTCTCTCTCTCTCTCTCTCTCTCTCTCCCTCTCTCTCTCTCTCTCTCTGTCCCTTTTTCTCCCTCTCACTCTCCCCCAAGACAGGGTTTCTCTGTGTAGCCCTTTGCTGTCCTGGAACTCACTCTGTAGACCTGGCTGGCCTCAAACTCAGAGATCTGCCCACCTCTGCCTCCCAAGCGCTAGGGCTAAAGGGTTGCCTGATCATGCCTGGCATTGTTGGGCCCGATCCTAGGGCCTCATGCTGGGTAGGTAATCCCCACTTAACTATAGCCTCAGGAAACAAAACAATTTCTAAGAATGCCTGAGGGCATCAGAGGCCTTCCCTGTAGAGCACCCACACAGCAGTTCCTTTCTGGGCTTTCTCAGTCCCCAGCAGGCTGGCTTTTGACCTCAGGGGTCTGCAGTTGCCTTCACAACCCTGTTCTCATAACTGAGCAGGAAGAGCCCTTATCCTCTGCGCCTGATTTATTGGTGCAGAGGCAGAGAATGGAGGCTAGGGTTCAAATCTAAATCAGTGTGCAAGAAAGACACAGTGGCAGCTCTTCACTGCGGGGGGGGGGGGAAGAGGGGGGAGGGGGGAGGGGGAGAGAGGGGGGGAGAGAGAGAAAGAAAAAGAAAGAGAGAGAGAGAGAGAGGGGTGCTGGATTTCATACATACGTACACGCACGCACATGCACACAGACACAGACACACACACACATACACCCCAAAACCAAAAACCCAAACAACTAAAAAAAAATAAAGCCAAATCACCACATACATAGTAAATAAATAAAATGCAGCTAAAAAACAAGAATTTTCCAAGGTGGTGGTGGTACACACTACCTTTAATCCTAGTAATCAGGAGGAAAGGCAGGCAGATCTCTCTTGAGTTGGAGGTCTGGTCTACGGGGCAAGTTCCAGGACAGCCTGGGCAACCCAGAGAAACTGTCTCAAAAACAAAAACAAAACAAACAAACAAAAAACACAACCCCCCCCCCGAAATTGAAAAAACAAAAAAAGAAAAATATAAGAATTTTGGTATTTCAGGGCATGTAGCTCAGTAGTAGAGCATTGGTTTTTTTGTTTGTTTTGTTGTTTGGTTGTTTTTTTTGGTTAAGCAAAAATAGTGCCTCAGATAAATCTCATTTGCTATATGATACTACCATTTTGCAAAGTTTGTTTCTGCTTTTTATCTTTATCTTTATTTACTTAACTATTTTGGTTTTTGAGACAGTTTTTCTACATAGTCCTTTCTGTCCTGGAACTCACTCTGTAGACCAGGCTATCCTCGAACTCAGAGACCTACCTGCCTCTGCCTCCCAAGTGCTGGGATTAAAGGCGTGCGCCACCATCACTACCTGGATATTTGTGTTTTGTTTTTTTTTTTTAATTACATTTGTGAGTGTGTGTGAGTGTGTGTGTGTGTGTGTGTGTGTGTGTGTGTGTGTGTGTGTAGGTCAGAAGACAACCTATGTTAGTGGGAGGTTTTTTGGTTGTCCTACTTTGTGCTCCCAGCTGGTCGCAGGTACATACTGGGCCAGGAGCTATCTCTGATCTGCGGATGAAAGCCACACACACATTAGTAACTCATTTTTAACCTGTCTTATTGCCTCTGTGGCTGGGCTCTTCCAAGCCTTCCACGGCTAGCGTGCCCTTCCCTTCACCCTACCTCAACACCACTAAATCTGTCCTCAGCTTAGTTGCCCAGTTACCTTTTGTGAAGCCCATTGGTCTTGCTGCCCAAGACACTTTCCAGCTGCCCTTCTGTGGGTCGCTTTCCTCTTCCACCTACATTTTGGAAGATCTCCCCAGCAGCTCTGAGACTGTTCCATTTCTCTAGCCCAAATATCTCTGTTCTTCTCCTCCTTTCTCCTAGCCTGTGGGAACCTGGAAGTCCAACTCCTTTCCACCCAGCCATTGGCCCCTGGCATCTTTATTGATAGATCAAAAAACCAATTGGGGACAAGGACCTTCAGTGTCAGTAAACACAGATTCGAAGCATCAAAACCACTCCTCTACAAACCTGTGGGGGTCAGTTTTCTTCTTCCACTATTTGAGTCCCAGGAGAGAACTCAGGTCATCAGGCTTGTATGAAAATGCCTATACTCACTCAGCCATCTCACCATCCCCCTTTCCCCCTTATATTTCATTTTATTTTGTGTATGGGTTGTTTATATGGGTGTCTGCCTGCATGTGCCTGTACACTACACGCAGGGCCCACAGGAGCCTAGAAGAGGGAGTCCGTTCCTCTGAAACTAGAGTTACAGTTATCTCCTGCTGGGAATCGAACCTGGGTCCTCTGGAAGGGCAATGAGTACTCTAAAACATTGAACCATCTTTCCTTCCTCTGTTTTTGTTGTTTCGAGACAACCTTGCCTTGTTATACAGACCTAGCTGGCTCCCTACTTGCTACACTGCTCAGTCTGGCTTCAAATCTTTTGTGCTCCTCCTACCTCAGCTTCACCAGTGCTGGGATTAAAGATGACACTATCACACCAAGTGAAGACCTGGAAGACTGATTCCTAGCACACACACACACACACACACACACACACACACACACACACACACACAGAGTTGTGTTGGCAGAAGGATGTTTAGGAACATGGTAACCCTACTCTGAGCCTACCCTTGGGAGAAAGGGCTCTGGGTGTGTCTTCTCTGTGCCTAGTTATCTGCATTGGTCCTGTCCAATCTAGTGATTCATTATTCTGATCCACACCTCCCTCCCTCCTGGTCCCAGTGCTGCTTCCACTCTCTCCACCTTGGAACTCCCTGCCTCTTAGCTCCCTGGTTTCCAGCAGAGACCACCTTCCAGCCCGCCCGCTCTCCCAGGTAACCCTCCGCAAACACATGCCTTACCAGCCCCGCTCAACTCCACTCAGTGTGGCTACTAGCTGGCTCCATTAGCCTCTGGGCAGCCCAGGTCCTAGGTTCCCATGTCCCTCCACCTGTTCCTTCTTAGTCCCCCTGCACCCCAAGGTCGGAGCCCTGGTCACTTGCTCATTCCTTGACTGGGCCCTCCTCTGGAGTTTGCTGGAAGTTCAGGGCCTTAAGGATATAGGTAGTAAAGAAGCTTCTACTGTGTTCCTTGCTTAGATTCCCTTTAGAGGCTGCTTGGCTTTGGGGACTGCATCGAAACCCAGTAAAGCATTTCATGGTAACCCCAGGCCATTCCGCACCCTCTGTAAGCTGGTTTCTATTTCCAAGTTAGGTTTTCCTCGGCCTTAAGAGTCATTCTCTTCCTCCCTGGCTGAATCTTGGAGGATTTGACTTCCACGTCACCTTTTCTCTAGACTGGATATATTCCAATTCTCTTTCTAGTCTTACAGCCAGCTTCTGGCTTCATATAAGATCCTAGATTTCTTTATTTGACTCAGAGTTCCTCTGTGTTGCTCAGGCTACCCTCAAACTCAATCCTTCTGCCCCAAGTCTTCCAATATTCAGGGATCACAGGTGTGCAACTCCACACCCGGTTCCATAGCTCCCTCTCTTTTTTCCCCCAAGGAAATGTTTCTCTGTGTAGTCCTGGCTGTCCTAGAACTTGTTCTGTAGATCAGGCTGGCCTCAAACTCAGAGATCCGCCTGCCTCTGTCTCCTGAGTGCTGGGATCACAGGCATGCGCCACCATCACGCGGCCCATAGCTCACTCTTAAACTCATCTCTGACTGGACAGACTCACAGCGCAGGGATGAAGACAGGTGGCCCTCTTTCCCAGAGTGCAGCTCTCCTTTTCTGGAAGAAACACAGCAGTCTGAACCCACTTAGGGTCTGCTATGGGAGCGAGCCAGAACCTCTGGTCGCTCCAGCTTCAACTGGGAGCTTCTGGAAGAGTTGTGTTGGCAGAAGGTAGTGGACAGCTAGGAAAGTTCCAGACATGGCATGGTCTTTGGCGCCCTCTAGAGGACAGCGGTTTCCCCTTTATACTGTGCTCTGGCTCTCTTCTCTTTTCTCTTCTCTTCTCTCTTCCCTTCCCTTCTTCCCTTCCCTTCCCTCCCCTTCCCTTTTCTCTCCTCTCCCCTTCCTCTCCCCTCCCCTCCCCTCTCCCCTTCCCTCCCCTCTCCTCCCCTCTCTTCTCCCCCTCCCACCATGGTCCCGGTTCAGTTTTATTTCCTAACACAAGTTCAGCCTCTAGAACATTAAAATGAGCTGCTCCAAAGCTCAATTAAAACACAACTTACAAAAAAAATATGGAACACTTCTTAAATTTATGTCATCCTTGCACAGGGACCATACTAACTTTCTCTGTGTTTGTTCCAGTTTCAGGACATGTGCTGCCAAGGGGAATAAGCACCCTTTTCTTTCTTTCTTTTTTTCCTTCTTTCTTTTAAAAATTTATTTAGTTTTTTTTTCCCAAGATATGTTTCTTTGTGTAGCTCTGGCTGTCCTGGAATTCACTTTGTAGACCAGCCTGGCTTCAAACTCAGAAATCTGCCTGCTTCTGCCTCCCGAGGGCTGGGATTAAAGGCATGGCCGATGGCCCAGCCAGTGAGACTCTTTATGGACGCCATCCTCACATTTTAGTTGTCATACCCTTTCTCTAAGTCAGTCTCCCACCTCCTCCCTCCCTCCCCTCCCACCTTCTCCTCCCCTCCCTCTCTCCCCTCCCATCCCTGCCCTTAAAACCGTGATTAAAATCTCCAGGCTGGAGAGATGGCTCCGTGGTGCAGAGAACTTGTTCTTGTATAGGATCTGGCTCAATACCCAGCACACATGCTGTGCAACCATCTGTAGGCATGCAGGTGGCACACGCACATACCTGCAGGCAAAATACTCACACGCATAAGATAAGTACACCTAAAATGCAATATTATGTTAAAAGTCCCTTCCTGTTCTGTATAAGACTGCATCCAAGACAGACATCCAACCTGTTGCTTAAATTAAGATGGCTTTGAATTCTCCGTCTTCCTGCCTTTACTGCTCAAATGCTGGGGTTACAGGCATGAAATACCATGCTCTTTCTTTTAACATGGTGCCCACACACAGGGCAAACTTTCTATAAATTGAGCTTTTTTTTTTTTTTTAAACTCTACCTCATACTGGGGACTCCCTGAAATTGTTTTGTGTGGCACAGGCAGGAATGCTGGTTTCACATGAATGAAGGTGTGTGTGTGGGGTGGGGTGGGGTGTGTGTGTGTGAAGAACAGGCCTCTGCAGGGTGGTGGCCATGCCTTTTAAGCCCAGTGCTCCAGAGGCAGAGGCAGCCCCAAAGGCTGGCCTCTGAGTTTGAGGCCAGCATTGTTTACAGAGTGAGTTCCAGGGACAGCAAGGCCTAAACAAAACAAAGCAAAACAAAACAAAACCTGCACTGAAAAAATAAAAGAAAATAAGAGCTGGGGTCTCAGGTAGCTGTAGTCCAGGCTGTCTAGTCTAAACTTACTGTGTAGTGGAGAATGACCCTGAACTCCTGATTGTAGGCATGTAACTATTTAGTCTCTGAGACAGACTCTTACTGTATAGTGTTGTCTGGCCTGGAACTCACTATGTAGACCAGTCTGACCTCATTCCCCCTGCTTTCCAATGCTGGGATTACTGTGTGGTGATGGTCTGGAATTTTCTAGGCAGTCCAGACTATGCTCAAACTTGTATTCCTCTTATCTCTCTCTGCCTTACAGGTGTAGTCTATAGACACCTGCCACCCTGTTCAGCAATCTCTAGAAGATGGTCTCATTCCCATACAAGACTTTTGGACAACCACATCGTCTAACTTCTCCCATCCAGGTACTGTGTGTCTCCCTGGGCTCCCTGCCTACTGCCCACCTCTCAGTGGTAGACGCTCATGCTTCAGCCCTGCAGCCCCTGCTGACACATGCCCCTGAACCCAGAGGACCGCTTCAGCTGCAGGTGATCTTCGGCTCCCTCCCGACCTCACTGCCATAGTTGAGATCCCACTACTGCCTTGAGCCCCGGTCTCATGCTAGGCTAGCTTGGTTTTTCTCATGGAGCCTTGGGCATGCCTTTCCTAAGAGAGGCAGTGTCCAGAAGACAGGGCCTGGAATGGGGATCCCAGGAAGACAGGTCTGGCTTTTTTCCTCTTCTCCCAGATGGGACCCCCCTGAGAACACGGTCTAATTCTCCTCCCTCTCCTTCAGGTTGAGGGCTCTTTGAGGACCGATTGTTTTCCAGTCCTTCCACCTTTCTGTTAGTTTCTGGAGACTTCTACCTACGTCCCCATCTACACGGCTTTCTCTACAGCCTGAGTCTCAGGAGCCTCCGTGGCCTTCTGTAGGCCGCCTCTGCCTCTGGTCTTAGAGATAAGCCAGACACTTGGCATGTTGTACTGGCCTTTCCTCCGGGACTATGAGGCCCAGAACTCACACCTGGAACTCTACCTCTGACCTCACAAGGGCTGCCTCAGAACTCAGTATCCACGGTGCTATTGGCAAGAGCAGAGATGCTATTTTGGGCAGTGTGTATGAACTTGGCTTAAGTGGCATGAGCCAAACCCCTGCCCTACTGACCTCTCCCCTGGAGGAGCACAACAGAGCTCACAGCCAACCTGGGGAGGGCCGAGAGGCAGGCCCTAAGTGAGGACTGTAGAGCTCCAATTCAGTTGCAGCTTGAGCCTGCCTCCGTGTTGGAGGAACAGAATCAAGACCAGCTCTGACGTTAGCAGAGGGGCTGAGGCCGAGGCTGAGAGACACTGAGCACTTCAGTGAGAGTGAGCGAGTGAGCAGGGCTGCAGGTAGGCTGGGACAGGGGAGCCAGCCCAGCAGGGATTGTTTGGGAAAGAAAGTTCATCAGGGGTTAGAGTCTGACTCTCTGTCCTGGTTCCGGCCTCGTGTGGCTGTGTGATGTAGACAGATCGGCTGTGACTTGGTTGTGGCAGGAACAGAGCTACTGAGTGGAGCACAGACTGGGAGGATGCATTGGGCCACCATCAGAAGGGCCCCATGGAGGGAGGAGGGAAGGCCCCGTGGAGGGAGGAGGGAGAGCAAATAGACTGGGCAGAAGGGAGGCAGGTCGGAGACGGCTCTGCTGCTGGCTTCCTCTCCAGAGTCGTCCTCGGGGTTTTGCCTTTAAGGTTAGGGATATAAATTGATGCTTCCTACAGAGAAAATTGGGTAGAGCCCGGCTGACTGTCAAGTTACCTTGACAGTCTGAGAAGAGGATGGGATACAGGGTAGGTTTTAGGGAGGAGGGAGGTCCGACTTTAGCACTGCTGTTATCCAAAGTAGATGATCTGCAGATTTGGGAAGGCTGAGAGAGAGGGCCTTTGAGGAGCCTGGTCTTGAGGTCCAGGGTCCTAGGGTGGCACGAATAGAGGGGGATGGGACTACACAGGACACTTTCACAATAGCTCGAGGCACTACCTCCCTCCTTCCTCTTCCCTCCTCCCTCCAGCTTGCCTGAGTTTGGGATAGCACTGGCAAGGGCTGTCCTGATTGCTTCTCCCCTGAGAAACTGAGGTTTAATGGGAATATGAGGCCAAGTTCTGTGTCCCTCACTCAGCCCTCGGTTCCCCTCTGGTTCCACAGCGTCTAAAACTCAGAAAAACAATGGCTCAAACAGACCTGCCGGGGGAGGGGGTAACCATCCCTCATACCCCCAATTTGAGCCCCTATCCTTGGCCCAGAGCACCTCAGTGGCCCTCCTGTCCTGTCCCCAGCCTCCCCCTCAGGGCGGGTGCTCTCCTAGGCCCCTTCTTTTCCACCCACCCAGTAGCCCCTGCGGCCCAGTCCTCCTGTGTCTCATGTCCCACAGCACAGCCGATATCAGGTTAAGGGAAGCTCTGAAGATCAAGATGAGGATACAGGACTGGTGCACAGGTTCTGCCTGTCCTGTGTAAATGGCAACTAGCTGAACCAACTCCATCACCTTCTGACTCTTGGGTTCAGCCAGAGTCTGCACTAGTCAGGGTTCGGATCTTTTTACCTCCTTAAGCCTCCGCTCCGAGCCTTGCTCTCCCGGCTGGAGAGCCGCGTGGTCCTCAACTGCTTTCTGTCCACATGCTCAGACCACCTCAACAGTCCTTCCCTTTTCCTGAAGTTCTCTCCCCATATTTACCCACATGGCTACTTCTTCAGCCCCTCCACTCATTTCCAATGAGGCCCTCAGTACGGCTCCCCGAGACTACCGTACTTCCGGTCCCACTCCTTGCGCAGCCGCAGCCGAGGCATTCCTAGTTCCTCTGGTTTCTAGATCTCTGTAGTCCTTACTGCCTCCTCCTCAGGCAAGCATGCTTATTCTCATTGCTGAGTGCCCTGAGAGGACAGACGCTCGCCCTCTGTGCCCTCTCACCGGACTTAAAGACCCAGCGGCTCCTTCTGCATTGACGACATTGCGGTCCCAGCCGTGTCTCCCTTCTTGGCTTTAGACCCACTTCATAAGACCAGCAACTCGGCTGCCTGGTGAAAACAACCTTGTCCGCACCTCCTAGCCTCCTCTCTACTTCCCGTGGTCTCAACTCCGACAGGGGTCCCCTTCTCCTCCGCTCCAGCCGGAAGTCAAGGGTGAAGTCCCTGATGTTCCCTCTCCGTCATGGCTGTCACTTAGGCACTGATGCCTTAAATACCTAGACTTTGTGTCTCTCCCCACTTCCCCAAGGCCCACCTAGCCACACCTGTCCCATTCCTCTTCATCCTTGAGACCCAACACCTTCCCCAGCCGCCAGCCCTGTACCCCCTGACAGACTCTGGTGCCTGAATCTCATTTTCCTTCATCTGTCCATCAAACAAAACTTTTATTGAACAAACGTTTATCAAGTGTCAGGCTCCCTTAGGAAGCTTTGGGGTCAATCTGGTTAAGAGCAAGAAATGGATTGCCTGGTTCTCGGTTATTCAGCAAGTGATCCCGCACATCTGAGGGCCTGGCACTGAGGAAGTGAGACCCTGTCTCTTCTTTCTTCCTCCATATCCCGCGTTCATCCATTCACTCCCAAGCGTCTCTGTGCTGGCCTGGTTGTAGAGCCCAGTGCATTTGCTGAACCCCTCCCCCATCTTCTGAAGAACCTAGTATTTGTTTTCAGGCTTCTGTGCTGTTGCCAAACCTCATGGGCAGAGTTCCCCAATGCTCCTAAAACCAAGCTCTGCAGAGAGGCAGACACAACTGAGCCCTAGACCCTGCCCCCACCCCCAAACAGACTGCACTTTCATTCAGCCCAGCCCACCCCCTTTGCAAAGCGGCCACATTGGCACACACCTCCTACCTGTTCAGTGTGGGGCAGAAGGAAGGAGAGGCCTAGCTGGGTCATCTTACCTGCCGTGTCCCTACGGCTCTTGGGTGTCTCCATCCAGTGCTCTTACTGCCCCGGGCGGGAGAAGGTACGCGGGGAGAGGCGACTGGGTTACCCATTAACTCAGCCATGAGTTGAAGGGCCGATGGGCAGGAGGCAGACTTGAGTCTCCTTTCTGTTTGTTGGCTTGGTCTGCGGCCTCAGGTCCACCCACAACTCCACAATGGCCCCCGGGTCTGTGCTCGAGACCATTCGATCAGTGCTACAGAGGAATATGGTGCGAGAGTTCCTGGCGGAGTTCCTGAGTACCTATGTCATGATGGTGAGTGGGGGGGGGGCCTTCGGTGGGTGGGTGGGGAGCCAACAGAGACAGTCCTTTAGCCCCTCCCCACTGTTGACCCCAGGGTCAAATCATTCCTTCCAATGCCTCTGCACTGGGAGCTGGGAAAGAAGAGGAGGAAAGTAGAGAGGCCTTTCTCATCAAGTCTTTTTGGGACAGAAAAAGGCTCATGTAGACCAGGATAGAGTGGAGTCTGACTGGTGGATGGGTGGGAAGGAAAACCAGTATTGAGGAGACTGCAGAGCGAGGCCTGAGGGCTCCTGCCGGTAATGGCAGCACTTGGGAGACCTAGGGCAGGAGGGTTGAAGCCAATTTGAAGCTAGCCTGCGGTACATAGCAAGTTCTAGGCTAGTCAGGGTTCTACTGAGAGGAACTATCAAAACAAAACAGCTGGGCAGTGGTGGCACACACCTTTAATCCCAGCACTTGGGAGGCAGAGGCAGGCAGATTTCTGAGTTTGAAGGCCAGCCTGGTCTACAGAGTGAGTTCCAGGACAGCCAGGGCTATACAGAGAAGCCCTGTCTTGAAAAACTAATACAATGACTCAACCAACCAAACAAAAAGGAAATGATGCGAGACCTGGGCTTGATGAAGCCCACCTGTGAGGCTGAGGCAGGGAGGGCCGTGGGGAGTCTGGGTCCTTCGTCTTGTTGCTCCAGAGAAAGTTCAAGACCAGTGCTGTGCTGCATGGGAGAGGTGGGGAGACCTCTGAGAACTGATCTGAGGGAAATGGATAGGCTGTCAGACGGGAAAGAAGGCCAGGCTAGAGGACTCAGCAGGTAAAGGTGCTCAGTGCACAACTCCGATGACCAGGGTCAGTCCCTGGAGCTAAGGAGAATGCTACCTCCATAAAGCTGTTCTCTGAGTCCCACACACACCTCCACGGGGCATGCACACCCCACTCCCATCAGACGCACGCACACTTTTGAAGAAGTGATAGAATGAATGCTACGGTCGTGTTTGGGTTTTAGAAGGTAGCTGTGGACAGGAGCTCGCCATCAGGCTATTGTTACTGGGGAGGTTGGAGACTGGGGGATGATGAAGCCAGGGTTGGACAAGAAGACAGGTGCTTCAAGAACTGTAAGATGCATCAGGGAGACTTTCGAGCTACCGATGAGGGTGAGCTCTGAGAGTCCATTCCGGAGCGCGGTGTCAGGACAGGCTCAGAGACGAAGCTAATTTGGATGAGATGCCAGTGGAGGGACCCAGGGAGTAGTTAAACAGGGGGCGCTGCTGCTCAAGGGAGGCTTGGGCTGGAACGAAGGAGGTAAAGTTCACTATGAGGGTGGTTATAAAAATTGTTCAGAATTAATGACGTGGGAGGGACTCTGGACATCTATGCTTTTGTCCTAACCCCTACTGTCAACAGCTGACCGGAGCAGGTCACTCCCTGGGTCCGAGCCTGACTTCTCAGTTTCCTAGTGTGTGGAATCCCAGCTTCTGGGGTTGAGAGTTGGGTCTGAGTTCTGGCTTGGCCGTATAATGCTCCGTGGGCAATTCTAACTGTCCAGGTTAGATTCTTTGTTGGCAAACGTGAACTCTAGCATCAGGCTGCAGACTTACATGAAGGAGGTCATGTTCCATGTATTGTACACATGTATGCTTGGCTCCTTGTTATTATTAATTTTTAAAAAGATTTTATTTTTAACTTTACAAACGTGTGTGGGTATTTGTAATGCCAGTGCAGGTGTCTCTGGAGACCAGAAGAGAGGATTGGATCTCTTGTGAGCTGTCTCATGTGGGTGCTGGGAACTGAGCCTGGGTCCTCTGGAAGAGCAGCCAGTGTTCTTAAGCTCTGAGACATATCTCTAGCCTGGGTTTTATTTTGTTGTTGTTGTTGTTTTTGAGACAAGAGTTTCTCTGTGTAGCCCTGGCTGTTTTGGAACTGCTCTGTAGACCAGGCTGGCCTCAAACTCACAGAGATCCGCCTGCCTCTGCCTCCTAAGTGCTGGGATCAAAGGCATGCATCATCACCACCTAGCTAGTTTTTTTTTTAATTAAGATAATGTGTGTGTGTGTGCACATGTGTGCCTGTGTGCGTGTGCCCGCATGCATGTGTACATGTGTGTGTGTGCGCGCTTGTATACATGTGCACATGCATGTCGCTAGCATCATTATTTTGACAGGCACCCTAGCTATTCTTCCCTCTCTGCATCCCTCACATCCATCCTTAGCCACTCTGCTCCTGAGCTGTGGGGAGGACAGCCTGATCCTCCTCAACTCAGAGCAAAGTCATTCATTTATGACAAGGCATTCCAGTCCTGTGAGGGCTGTTAAACCTTGGAATGCAGGAGGCTGGAGGTGCCGGCCTGAAGATGGAGGGGAAGCGGGAACTGCACACGGTGTGGCCCTGCCTACCTCAGCGTTTTAATCTTCTTTTCTGGCAGTGCTGGGGATCAACCCAGAATCTTGTGCGTGTGCAGCTAGTGCTCCATCACTGTACCTCCGGCGACCCCCCCTAGTCTCTCCTTTTGAATGTTTTAATTATTTTTTTCTTTGTGTGGACACAAGCTTACTATACAGTGTGAGTTGGAAGGCCAGAGGACAGCTCACAGGAGAGGGCTCTGTCCTTCCTCTACGTGGGTCTGGGGGATTGAACTCCAGTTGCCAGCAAGTGCCAAACCGTAAAGTCATCTCTCCAGGATCTTCTTTTTTTCTTTTTTCTTTTTTTTTTTCTCTTTTTGGTTTTTTTGAAACAGGGGTTCTCTGTGTAATAGCCTGTCCTGGACTCACTTTGTAGACCAGGATGGCCTGAACCTCACAAGAAATCTGCCTGACTCTACAGTGTTGGGATTAAAGCTATGTGCCACTACACCTGACATTTCTTTCTTTTCTTTAAAATTTTTATCTCTCTCTCTCTCTCTATCTATCTATCTAAAATCGTGTTTAAAAAAAGAAGAACTGGACGTTCCCACACTTGTGCTGTCAACCCTCTGCCTCGGCGGCCTGGCGGGCCATACATTGGCGGGCAATGGCCGACCTGTTTTTATCTCGTGGAGACTCTGACTCTGAACTCCACAGTCTCTCCATGCAGCTCGCTAGGTTCCCACTGGCAGGTCGCTACCACACCAACCCTGGGCTTCAAATCCCCCACGGCCTTTGTGGAGCACCTCAGGCAAACCCACACTTGGCCGCCATAGCAGGAAGGAAAACACACCACAAACTTAGTTCAGAAACGATGGCAACTCAATCACTGGGTACAGTAATTAAAACCCCAATCTCGTAAGCCTTATTAAATTTAAATCCTCCAGTGTCCATTCCTGATGGATCCGCCATTGAAACCGGGAGACAATCATAGCTACATCTTGTCCTCACGCTGTCCCCATCTCTAACTCTCTCCTGCTTCCTCTCTTCCTCTCTCCAACTGGGTAGTCCCGCCTACTGACCCTTCCAGGAGAGCAGAATTAGCATCAAAATACAAGCAACCCCAGGGCTAGCCACAACAAAACAGGATTATTTCAAAGTAGCCTTCAATTTTGAGCTCCTCCTGCCCCAGCCTCTTGAGTGCCAGGATTAAGAGTATGTTCCACCATGCTAGGCTTCCTTTCTCTTATTTTGATTATTATTGAGCATCTACTGCATACCAAACACTACCATGCTAAGCCTCTTACATGCAGCACCTTCCCAAATCTTTATAATGGCCTGTAAATAGGCACTAAATTATTACTCATTTAGTCAAGGTTTCTATATAGCCCAGGCTGTCCTGAAACTCACTTTGTAGACTCAGCTGCCTTGAACTCACAGAGGTCCTTCTGCATGCTGGGCCTAAGGGTGTGTGCCATCACGCCAGGCCTGACATGGGTACTAGTATCACCCCCATTTTACAGATGGGGAAATGATGGGTCCTATGAGACCAAATCACCTGCCTGAGCCTAAATCGAATTCGGGCCAGGTGAATCTGCCTTGACCATGCCTTTGCTCTGCTCTGTCCCTTGGCTTAAGAGAGATGGCAGGCTTGCTAAGATCCTGGCTGGTTATCTCTCCTCCAGCTTGGGTAAGGGGACTTGCTTCCAGTTCCTGGGTAGTTCCAGAGCACCGGGGCTTCAGGTCCCATCTGTAGAGTGGGAGCGGCAGCCTTTGCTCCGCTCATTCTCTGGGAGGGTTTAGAAGCAATGCCTGTGAGAAGAGCTCGGTAAGGCTGGGCCTGTGTGGGACAATGTGCTGTTGCTGCTGTTATTCTCAGTTGTCAGTCCTGTGCCAAGAGGTGGGACCTTTGTGGTTGTAGGAAGCTCAGTAAGTCACTAGGGGAAAGGCTCTGCCAAAAAAGGCTACTGTGACCTTGGGCCCTACATACTGCAGCTGGACGAGGTCCGTTGTTCTCGGAGCTGGTTTCCTGGCTGTTGCTGGAACGTTGGTGGGCTGGGCTACATTCACTGACCAGGGAGAGGAAGGTCTGGAGCCACCAGGACCCTGGAGACTGGGGCTCTGCATGTGAGCCACAGGGCGAGGATTGCAAACTTGGATGCCACGGCTGGAGGGACCGGTGTGAAGGGCTTTGGCCACAGTCTATAAGGACGCCCGCCGCTGCATCTCAACCAGCTGTCCATTGTCATGGAGAGTGGAGCGAAGGTCAGTGGTCCCAGATAGTCTCATTTCTCAAGAGCAGCTGAAACTTCCAAAATTCGCTACCCCGGCACAACCCGAGTGCTGGATGGATTAGGGCAGCATGCATTGTCAGTTGGCAGACCTGGCATAGGACCACACCATGTGAACCCCCCGGTCACACGTTCATTACCATTAACAAATGGCTTTGAAGCCAGGTGTGGTGGCACACACGTGTGATCCAGAAGCTGAGGCAGGAGGACTTGTGTCAGTGGCTTTGACTTTAGTGGGACAGAAGTTGGACCTTCTGTCTAAAGCCCTTCCACGCTTTCACAGGCCTATCACTTCCTATACCTTCTGGCCTGTTAGGCTGGCCTGGCTTTCTTCCTCACCCGTCAGTTCCTGTCTGGTCAGGCTGCATTTTCTCCTGGACTGCAAGTCAGGGCATCTCTGGGCTCCGCTGCACCTGCCCAGGGTTCCTGCAGGGTCCAGTGAGCCCTGTTCAACTGCCTTTCTCTGATTTCAGGGCTGTTTCCCCTCAAGGTTTGCTTGTTATTGATTTTTTAAGTGTGTGTGTGTGTGTGTGTGTGTGTGCGCGCGTGTGAGTTCAGGTGTCCGTGAGAGGCAGCGGCATTAGGTGCTCATGAAGATGGGGGTGCAGTGTGTGTGCTCTTAGCCACGAGCCTTTGTTTTTTTGGATAAGGTCTGGCCATGCCATCCAGGTTAGCCTCAAATGTGGCATTACAGGCATGTGCTACCTTACCCGGCTGGCTTGCTTGTTTTATTCGGTTTTTCACACGTGTGTACATGCATGTGGAGGTCCAAGATCAGTGCTGAGACTCATCACCCTTCCATCTTCCCTGTTCAGACAGGGCCTCAGTCAAACCTACAGCTTGCTGATGTGGCTAGTCTTTCTGACCAGGTCACTCTAGGGATGTCCCTGTCTTTGCCTTCTGAGGGTGATATTACTGGTGGGCCAACACGCCCTTCGGCATTTAATTGAGTTTCAGTGGATTTGAACTCAGATCCTCACACTTGCCTGGTACATGTTTTTTGTTTGTTTGTTTGTTTTGTTTTTGTTTTTTTTGGTTTTTCGAGACAGGGTTTCCTCTGTGTAGTTCTGACTGTCCTGGAACTCACTCTGTAGACCAGGCTGGCCTCACACTCAGAAATCCACCTGCCTCTGCCTCCCAAATGCTGGGAGTAAAGGCGTGCACCACCATGGCCTGGCTACATGTTTTAAGTCCTTAGCCCCCTCCCCTCTTCTTCTTCTTCTTCTTCTTTTTAAAGATTTATTTATTGCTATATGTAAGTACACTGTAGCTGTCTTCAGACACACCAGAAGAGGGCGTCAGATCTCATTACAGATGTTTGTGAGCCACCATGTGGTTGCTGGGATTTGAACTCAGGACCTTTGGAAGAGCAGTCAGTGCTCTTAACCGCTGAGCCATCTCTCCAGCCCCCTCCCCTCTTCTTTAGAGACAAGGTCTCACCATATTTATAGCCCTGGCCCCTGGTTGGCCTGGAATATACTGTGTGGAACACACACGGCTTGAACTGAGCATAGACTCCTCTGCCTCTGGAGTGCTGGGATCACAGGTGTGCATCACCACGGGAGGGGGAGGGCTGCTTCTTCCCAACTGTGCCCCGCCCTGAAAGCTGTCCGGTTGAGCTCCTGCTCACCAGAGGAGGTTATCATGGAGGCTCCGTGTAGCTCCTCACTTTCCTGCCTGTTACCTGCACGTGTACCTGTCTCCCTCAGCGAGAGCAGACGCCCTCCCTCCAGTCACCACACCTACCCAGGCACCTCAGCTGTTTCTCTCTCCTTAGCCTCTCTCTCTCTCTCTCTCTCTCTCTCTCTCTCTCTCCCCCCTCTCTCTCTTACTCCCTATTAGCCTACCAAAGTCTCTCTACCCCAAACAACACAAGATAGAGTCAAACACACCAGCAGTCTATACAAGTTCCTTCCGGTTCCTTTAATCTATCTGGTGGGGCTGCGCTCATTGGCGGAGTACTTTCTTTTGTGAATGAGGGCCTGGATTCCACCCTTAGTGCCTCAAGCAAGAAGAATCCAACAACAGTGGTGCGTGATTGCCGCAGATGGAGAGGTGGAGCTTAGGTGCTTGAAGCTATTGTGGGTAATATAGTGATACATTGTATCCAAAAGCCAAAATGAAACAAAAAAAAAAATCCATCTTTTCCTTACTACCATTTGCTTCTCAGTCTCTGGGACTCAGCCATTGACCCCAGGGCCGAACCACCCGGCACTCAATCCATGTGACTTTTGGAGTGTCACACCCAAAGGAATGCTAGTTAGACCTTTATACATGTGAGTCAGGCTGCCAAGCCGAGTTGACTGTGCCTTTTTGGGATGCCAACTCTCCCTGGTGTTTATGACATTTTTTTTGTTGTTGTTGTTGTTTCTGTTTTTTTTTTCCCCCAACAGGGTTTCTCTGTGTAGCCCTGGCTGTCCTGGAACTCACTCTGTAGATCAGGCTAGTCTTGAACTCAGAGATTCACCTGCCTCTGCCTCCTGAGTGCTGGGATTTAAAGTGTGCCACCAGCACCCAGCTGTGTTCATGACATTCTTTCATTTCGATATAGGCTCCAGCTAGATTCTGACACCCACCATGAGACCCACACAGGTTCGGCCCTGTGCCCTCCCCTGGCGTCCTCATCCCCCGACAGAATCGGTTCTAGCTCTCATATCCACAATTCCTTCATTTTTTTTTCTTTCACAAAGCAGGACAAGGGAAATACAACGAGTCAGAAATATAATTGAATATTTTGTAGTAGCCGCATTAAAAAGGGTAAAAGGAACAGATGGAACCATTTTGAATCACTATTGTATTTAACCCATATATTCCAAAGTTTGTGTCAACAATGTTGTCAATGGCAAACTGCTAAAGTGGTCCTCGTGTCTGATTCTAAGTCTGTGAAATCCGGTGCATGCTTTTACACTGGCGGGTCTGTAGTAGCCACACTGTAGCCGGTAACAGCCGCACCTGGTCAGTGGCTGTCGTGTTAGAGGACACATGTCTAGACTCCGATTTCTAGCAGCTTGACCATTAGGGATCTATTCACAGCACATGTGCAAAACACATGGGCATTGTGAAGGAGGTACTGACTGAGTATAAGTATTTTTTTTCTTTTTAAAACTTTATTACAGGTTATTTGTCTTCATGTGTATGTATGGGTCTGTGTGCATTTGCGTGTGGGCACCTGTAAAAAGGTGGAAGTCAGAAGATGACTTTTTGAAGTTGGTTTTCTCTTGTCATGTAGGTTCTGGGGTCAAACTCAGGTGGTCTGGCTTGGTGGGAGCATCTTCTCCCGTTGAGCCGTCTCTCTGGTTCCTTAAATGTTTTATGATGTAGGACCAGTTATTCCAGGCAGAGGGGTTAGCCTTCCTAAAAACCCAAAGGACATTCATGTTAGCAAGGACGGGCATAGATGGCGTCCTAGATGCATGCATTGACTCGTCAGGTCTCATGTCATGTGACCTTGAGTAGGTCATTACGTTTTTTCTAAGCTTCAAGGAGCCCATCTATGGAATAGGGCAGATAATGGTCCTTTCACTTGCCACCTTAGGCAGCCTGTAGTGTGAGATGCTGGGGTGGGGTTCACAGCAGCTGCCCCTTCCGTGGAGCCCTGCTCGCACTCCGCACTTGAGGTGGCTCTGGGTTGTGCCACAGCTCTCGCCTCTGGCTGTGTGATCTCTACATGGATCTTTTATTATCCCCATCACTCTGCTCTCCCTGACTCAGATCCGAGAGGCCTTATAGGGGACCAAGGAGAACGGTTTATAAGAAAAGGCCCTGGAGAGAGAAAAGGCAAGGCAGGGTCTTTATGAGTGACGTTGGGGAGGCCCAGGGGTGAGGGCATGGGTGTGGGGTGGTGAGGAGGAGAAACTGAGTTCTGAGCGTTCTTCTGATGGAAGACGTTGGGCTGGCCACTCCCTCAGAAGCTCTCTCTCCCTTACAGGTGTTTGGCCTTGGTTCCGTGGCTCATATGGTTCTCGGAGAAAAGTTTGGCAGCTATCTGGGTGTCAACTTGGGTTTTGGCTTCGGAGTGACCATGGGAATACACGTGGCAGGCGGGATCTCTGGTGAGTGAGCCCATACTGGTCTCACAGGCAAGGCCAGACCTTCCCTGAGGTTGTTTCTGCCTCCTTCAGCCCCTTCCCTGGTACAGCCAGAGAGTCACCTTTAGGTGACTCAGAGGGAGGAGAACCTCTGTGACAGCCTGGCCTCTGCCCGTGTCTTCCCAGACTCTTCATGGACCCTTTGACTCACCATCTTTACTATCTGGGTTATCTTGGGCAAAAGATTAGGCTTCTCTTCCTGCACTTGTCTTATGGTAGAAATGGAGACGGAAATGCTACGTGTGGTCTTTTAAGGGCTAAAGGAAGGAGTTCTTGTCACAGAGAACAGCCCATAAACTCCTATTCACTGTTGCAATTGCTGTCATTCTGTTGCTCGTTTCTTTACTTTTGTCCCCCACCACACCCACAGGAGCCCACATGAACGCCGCGGTGACTTTCACCAATTGTGCACTAGGCCGAATGGCCTGGAAGAAGTTCCCTGTGTATGTGCTGGGTCAGTTCCTGGGCTCCTTCTCAGCTGCGGCCACCACCTACTTAATTTTCTACGGTGAGCGTTCTTCCTGGATTGTCTACCTCCAGCCTCTTCTTCTGAAGCGTGGCTGGATTCCATCTTGGCATCCTGTTCTGGAAGAAAAAGAAGAAAAAAAAAAAGCAAGCAAACAAAACCACCCTCCCCACAACCCCCAAACCGTAGCTGAGTAAAGCCGTTGAAATATTCCCAGCTACAACCTCCTTCCAGGGATCCCAGTGGGGATTAGCTCAATCTTTGTCTCCACAGGTGCCATTAACCACTTTGCAGGCGGAGACCTGTTGGTGACAGGTTCCAAGTCCACTGCAAACATTTTTGCCACCTATCTTCCTGAACACATGACGCTGTGGCGGGGCTTCCTGGATGAGGTCAGTGAAGTGACCGGAGTATTCCCACCTTAAGTCCCAGGCTAGTGAACAG
Organism: Tokudaia tokunoshimensis; assembly: GCA_036184795.1. Taxonomy (NCBI): domain Eukaryota; kingdom Metazoa; phylum Chordata; class Mammalia; order Rodentia; family Muridae; genus Tokudaia; species Tokudaia tokunoshimensis. The sequence goes on along the minus strand of BTHU01000005.1, from coordinate 29,127,077 downwards.
GGCATTCCCAAGTCCCTCATGAGAAAGAGAGCAGAGGAATTCTGCAAGGGATCGTACCAAGACGTGTCTCTGCCACGGCAGATTTGGGGTCACTGCGGAACGCCTGTGACTTGTCCCCAGTGGGTTGCTCTGGCCTTTACTCCCCAGGCATTCGTGACTGGGATGCTCCAGCTGTGTCTCTTCGCTATCACGGACAAGAAGAACAGTCCTGCACTTCAAGGCACCGAGCCCCTCGTGATAGGCATCCTGGTTTCCGCTCTTGGGGTGTCCCTAGGCATGAACACAGGATATGCAATCAACCCATCCCGTGACCTGCCTCCCCGGCTCTTTACTTTCATTGCTGGCTGGGGCCAACAAGTGTTCAGGTACACCCCCTGCCGGACCCCGTTCCCGTCAGCTTTCTGGGGGTCCCTGCATGCAGAGGTGTGAACTGTTAGGGTGCACAGAAGAGTCTTATGAAGCCTCCAGGTGGTTGGGGGGGAGGAGGAGGGGCCCAAAGATCCTCAGATGCAGATCCTGATATCGGACCGTCAACTGTGTCCCTGGATCAGGCTGAGGACGGGAGTCCCTTAGGGTAGATGGTCCTCCCTGTGTTGGTCTGAGCTGGATACAAGTGGCATTCGGAGCACCGGCGTCCTCAGCAGGTCTCCTTCTTTTTGTCTGCAGAGCTGGGAACAACTGGTGGTGGGTGCCGGTGGTGGCACCCCTTCTGGGCGCCTACCTAGGTGGCATTGTATACCTGTGCTTAATTCACCCCGGCGTACCACAGGTTCCTCAGAGACAGGGGAAGTTGACTGCACCACCCAACGATGGTCCTGCGCCCATAAGTGGCTCTGTGCCTCTAGAGCGCTTCTAAGTAGAGCTTGTCTGTGACCACACCCCTACTGCAATAAAGCACACCTCGTACCAGTGGCCCCCCACTCCTTGGGACCTCCTGCACCTGGACTCCCTCCTAGGTTCGTCTGGGAGCTCCTGAGTTATTCCAGTCTGGTACTTGTGTAGAGCAGGCTGGCCTTGAACTTGTGGTGATCTTCCTGCCTCTTTCTTCTGAGTGTTAGGGATACAGGCATTTACCATCCTGCCTGGCCTATTCCAGGGTTTCTGGGCTCTTTTCTTAATACTAGAGCATAGGGTCAAACGATTCCATCTATTTCCAGCTCTAGGAGGTGGGGTGTCATGGGGGAATATCTACTTTGGGGGCTCAGGGTGAGTGATATACAGGGCATCAGAAAGACTGGAGGACTTTCGTGCGTCAGTATGTGTGTTGGGGGAACAGTGAGAAAAAGACCAGAGGTAGCTGATGGGGGACCAGAATTGGGGATTCTTTGACGGTTTTCTGGGATAAGAGTACAGGATTTCCTTCTCTAGTTCCTTCTAGTTTCCTTCTCCCTTCCTCTGGTTTTGAACCAGAGAAGGAAAGGCTAAGAGTTTACACCAGAATTTCTCATGAAATTCTTAGGCAAATGGGTGGAACTGGAAAATATCATCCTAAGTGAGGTAACCCAATCACAAAAGAACACATGGTATGCAGTCTCTGATAAGTGGATATTAGCCTAGAAGCTCAGAATACCCAAGACACAATTCACATATCAAATGATGCCCAAGAAGAAGGAAAGAGAGGTCCCTGGTCCTGGAAAGACTCGATGCAGCAGTGTAGGGGAATACCAGGACAGAGAAGCTGGAGGGGGTTGATTGGGGAACAGGGGGAGGGAAGAAGGCTTATGGGACTTTCGGGGGGAGGGGGGACCCAGGAAAGGGGAAATCATTTGAAATGTAAATAAAGAATATATCTAAAAAAAAAGAAAAAAAAAGAATTTCTCAACCTTTTTTTGTAAATGCTTTCCTCAGTGGCCTTTTAGGTCTCCACCCCTGTTTTCCTTAAAGCAGGGTATTATGTAGTCCAGGCTAGCCTTGACTGGAATTCTGTATAACCAAGTATAGCCGTGAACTCTTGATCCTCTGACCTCTGCCTCCTGAGTTCTGGGACTGCAGGTGTGTACCGCCATTCCCAGTTTATATGTGGTGCTGGGGATCAAATCTAGGGCCTTGTGCATGCTAGGTGATATCTATAACTAACTTAAATCCCAGCTCCCCAGTTCCAATTTTTTCTTCATTAAAATTTTTAATTCTACATATTGTGTCTGTGTGTCTTCCATCTGTGAAACGTATATGTGTATACATATGTATACATTTCTTCTTTTCTTTTTCTTCCTTTTCTTCCTCCTGCTTGTCCTCCTCCTCTGACAGCCTCTCACCATTACTCTGGCTGACCTGGAACTCTGCTATGTAGATCAGGCTAGCCTGAAACTCACATAGATACATCCACATCTGCCTTTTAAGTGTTGGGATTAAAGACCTGCACCACCATACTTGGCTGAAAAGTGTTTGAAATCCATTTCCAAAACTGGTTTTTATTTTTTTAGTATTGCTTGGTATGGAGTGAAAGCTTTTAAGGGGTTGACCTCTAATTGCCTCCTTCCTGCTGCTTGGAGGAATTGATTCTAGAGTTGGGAAGGAAGAAGCAAGCAGGTAAATCTTTCTAACAGGTTTTTTTTTCTTTAAAGATTTATTTATTTTATGAGTGCATTGTTGCTATCTTCAGACACTCCAGAAGAGGGCATCAGATCTCATTACGGATGGTTGTGAGCCACCAGGTGGTTCCTGGGAATTGAACTCAAGACCTCTGGATGAGCAGTCGGTGCTCTTAACAACTGAGCCATCTCTCCAGCCCCGAAAGATTTATTTATTTTATGTATATGAGTACACTGTAGTTGTACTGACAGTTGTGAACTTTCTTGTGGTTGTTGAGAATTGAATTTAGGATCTCTGCTCACTCTGGTTGGCCCCGCTCACTCAGTCCCTGCTCAGACAGGTTAAGAGACACAAAAAGGCCTCATGAGCTAGAGGGAAGGCTCGGAGGACCATCAGTCCGGATTCAGAAGACAGCATCCCTCTGTCCTGCCACTACTGTCTCCAGCTGCTGAGCCCTTCCTGTGTGCAGGCCCTGGGAATGCATGATGGGAGAGGCCGGGCCTTTGCATCTGAGGACTGCAGTGTGTGCACATGTGTGTTTGGGTGTGTGTGTGTGTGTGTGTGTGTGTGTGTGTGTTGCAGGGAGGGGATCTTTGCAGGGAAGGAGCTAAGCAAAAGAGGGATGCCCCAAGGACTCTGGGATCAGAGGGAAGATCACAGATAGCCTTGCCAGTCAGGCCAGAGATTGATTTCCAGAGGTGTAGGCAGAGCGGTGTGGTATAAAGTGTCCTTTACTAGAACTGAGAGCCACACTAAAGCCTGAGTTATTGATTCTCTCCCCCATCTACTCCACGTAGGTGTTTTTATCTGCTAAGCCATCATGCTGGAAATAAGTTTTGTTATTTTGAGACTCAGTCTCTTTCTGTACCCAAGGCTGGCCTCTAACTGTTAACCCACCTGCTGGAATCCCAGGCCTGTGGTACCATGACTGGCTCCTGTAACACCTTGCGGTCTCAGTGTCAGGTCACAAGAGCCTTGACCCCATCCACAGATCAGTCCCCTGCATTCTCAGTTGATACTGGCTGAAAGTCTACACCGGGGCAGAAGCCACCGAGCCTCAGGGCTAGAGACATGAGGAAGTCCTCGCTCTCCTGGTGTTTATATTCAAGTACAATCCATGGTGTGTGAGGAATGATGCTAAGAAGGGAGTGAGTAGGAAGATGCAGGGATGAAGGGTGAGCTGTGTGGATTCCTAGGGGAGTCTGCCAGGTGGAAGGTGAAGCCAGCGCATAGCCCATGCCTGGGAGGCTGGAGGAGTCACTGCGTGTTGGCTGCCATGCAAAGGTGGTGAAGGGCGGGAAGGAGATGAGGTCAGAGAAGTTAGGCCTGGGAGCCTGAGGCCAGGCTCAGGGATAGTGGAGGACAAGTGTAGGAAAGAGGTAAGGGCTTCTCTGGGGGAGAAAAGCCAGGTCTCAGTGCAGGAAGGAAGGAAGCAGCCAGGATGGGTGGGGTGGGAGTCTCAGCACCTATGGGGCCTTGGGCTTTAGGCTTTGTTCATAATATATTCCCCTCCCGTTCTTCCCGTCCCAGCACACACCGGCTGTGGCCCCCACCTGACTTTGGGCCTTGTTTTCCCATCTAGACAATGAGACTTGGATCTGTTGGTGTTCCGTGGTCTCCCAGATGAGTTTTCCAGACCTGTGTTGTGAGCTCTCTCTCCATCCCACGCCCCTCTCCGGTTGGGCGCGCTGTTGCGAAGGGGCAGAGAAGTGAGGCAGGGACAGCTGGTTCCATGGCAGGCCCCTCTCAGACTCTGCAGAGGGTTTGGGTCTCAGCCTGGTGGCCTAGCTTTGGGAAGAGTCCCTGACTCCTCCTTTGCCTACCCTCCCGCTCTCTCTAGGTTTCGCTAGGGGACACCGGCGGCACTCTGGTCTGGATGGTCTTCCTACCTTCAGATGGAGTCTTGCAGGCTGGGAAGTAGGAACAACCACCTCATGCTGATGGCCTTTATGTGAGGAGGCTGTAGCCACCCCATTGGTGTACCCTTGACTCCACACCCACCTCTGCACTGACCTTGTGGTGGAAGGAGTAGGACTTAGAGATTCCGGATATCCCATAATAAGGAGCATAAAACACTTAAAAGCACAGGAAGCCACCAGCCTGAATGGGAGTCCCTGCTCTGCCCTCACTAGCTGTATGGCCTGAGGTAAAAGCTCCCACCTCATATTGCCAGTGCTGTGAAGACAGGGCTTATGCCTGGCACTCGGGTCTTCACGATGGCTGCATTCTCTCCACTATCATCCAGCCCTCCTACATTCAGGGAAACTGAGGGCCACATGTCTTGGCACCCAAGGGTATGACCTCCGTGAGCTTTGGCCTTTAAACTGTCAAATATACTATGTAACAAGAATGTAAATAACATATAGGATTAAATCACACACACACACACACACACACACACACACACACACACACGCCTGCTAGGCATAGCTGCACAGAACTTATATATAGTCCCAAGCTACTCAAGAGACTGAATCAAGAGGATTGCTTAAGTCCAGGAGTTTGAAGGCCTCAGGGCAACATAGAAACATATTGTTTCAAAACAAAACCGCAAACTCCCTCCTTTGTCTGCGTCTGAAACCTTGGCAGGCTGTTGGGACTCTGTGGGCTTCAGTTTGCTTACTTGTAAAATAAAGATGAGGTTCAGAGACAGGAGTTTCTGTTTTAACTTTGCTATTAGCATTTCCCAGCGATAGAACAGGCTGGGTAGTGTCTGCAAGAACTCCTGCTTATCAGACACCCAGCTTCAACTAAAGGGAATGGTTGGAGCAACAGGTAGAGGAGGGGACAAGGCCGGAGGGCTGGAGGCATCATTGCTCTGGTCTTCTGTCCTGGCCTGTCCCAGAGTGTTCTGGGACTGTCCTAGTATCTCTTCTTTTCCATTCACTCTCTAGACACGACCTCTCCATCTTTTAAAAATCACGGTGTATTAGCTCCTAGCCCAGTCCTGTCTCCAGAGACTTCAGACTCCCGTGTACGGCCTCCTACCGGAAAGACTCATTTCCAGTGCCTCTTCCCCCGACACTCTCCTGAGTAAATGGCAAATTCAGTCTTTCAACTGCTCTGGTGAAAATTTTTGAAATCATCCCTGCCTCCTCTCTCTTTCACACACATCCCACATCGCAGCTGTCAACAAATCCCTTAGGTATTATTATCTGCAAAATGCATCCAGAACCCAGCCACACCACAGTCACTGCTGTCTCTCTTGGATGGCACCAGTGGGTGATAGCCTCTTTGAAGATGCTCGTCCTTGCAGTCTTGATATAGGGACTTGATATAGGGATCCCTTATTTATTTTTATAATTTTGAAGTTCCTTTTTTTTTGTATATGGGTAGTGCATACCTGTGGAAGTCAGAGGCACAGGGTCCCTCTGAAGCAGGAGGAGGTTGTGTGAGTGTTGATTTGGGTGCTGGAAACTAAATTTGGGTCTTCTGGAAGGACAATAGGTGCTCTTGAGTTAAATCTTACACATTACTCTATCCAAAGTTTTCCACTGGTCAGTAAAGCCTGAGGCCTGACACCATCTAATCCCATTATCTTCTGGATAGCTGCTCCTCCCTGTTACTGGCTCCCCAACGGCCTTTTGGCCTTGCTGTTTCTCCACAGTTCATGGTGATGGTTCCACAGCAGGGCCCTTTGCCATGGCTGTTCCCTCTGCCTGGAAGAGTTTTCCTTTGGGTAACTGCATGGTTTGTGTTTTCTCCCTGTGTCTATAGTCTATAGAACAACAAACAGGGAAAAATATCAGTCATCTCCAATATCAAAGAAATGATATCAAAAGAAATGAAAAGGTGACAAAAAATATGGTTTGTAACTGCTACTAAAAAGTTTGAACTGCCAGGCCTTGGTGGGGCAAAACTTTGGTCCCAACATTCAGGAGGCGGAGGCATTGGCAGGCAGATTTCTGAGTTCAAGGCCAACCTGGTCTACATAGTGAGTTCCAGGACAGCCTGGACTACATACACAGAGAAACTGTCTCGAAAAAATAAAACAAAACAAAAAGTTTGAAGTACAGTTCTTTCCTGCGGATGGGTAAGTACACCCCACCCTCTGGCTCAGGGCTCTCTACTGCTCTCTAGTGGCCACTCTAGAAAAGTCCTGTCTTCTGAATCCTGTTCTGTTTCATTCTCTTGCCCACTTGACAGGACCTGTTGGCCCCACAGAGTCTCCAAAGGAATGTCTGTTCCGTCGGGGAGGACACACCGTACCTAGCGAGAACCCCAGATTCCCCGCTGTTCATGAGTAATCTTGGGAAAGTAACTTAACACTTTGAGGACTGAAAGATGAACATGGTGGTCAGACTTGATGCTGACCAGGTGGTTATCTCGGGAAGTGCTACCCACTGTTATAAAAGGTTCCTGGGAAAGGGTGGAGAGGCAGACTTTAGACTCCTTCGCTCACAACTATGCTGCGTTGGCACAGCAGGAGAGCAAAGTGGGTTCACTGAAAGCTCCAGCTTTGCCAGGGGCCATTTCTCCCCACCCCCACGGCAGAGCTGTAGACCTGCGTCAGTGAGGCTTCTCACCTTCAGCTGTACACACAGCATCCCTCCGTTCACTTGGATGGCTCTAAGGCTGAAAGGAGTCAGCCATGCTGGACAGTAGAATTCCTCCCATAAGAATTACCTTCCCTGGGGCCTGGGGTCCTCTTGGGGACAAGAGAGAAGCAAGCTTCCTCTGACCCTTGGCTTACTACCCTACTTCCCTGACACCCAGAGTCAGCCCCACCATTTCAGCCGGGCCACTTCTGCAGTCTCCGGGGCTTGCCTCAAAGCAGCCATCTCTCTCTCCCCCACACACTTCTGCCTGAGGTCAGGGAGACAAGTCTATGACCAATTTTTTTTTTTTTTTATTTTAAGATGATTTGGGAAGTCAGAACATTTTTTTTTAAAATATATTTTATGGAAAGTGGTATTTTGCTTGGTATGTCTGTATGGGGATCAATGCCCGGAACAGGAGTTACAGACAGTTGTGAGCTGTCATGTGGGTGATGGACACTGAACCCGGGGCCCCTAGAAGAGCAGCTAGTGCTCTGACCCGCCGAGTCATCGCTCCTGATACAGATCGCAGCTGCAGCCTTGCTGCCCCCTTAGGTATGCCCACGGCCTCATGGCTCAGGGGCCAGTCACTGTCGGTCAGCCTCAGGCCTCAGCAGTAGCTCGCTCCTTCCTTCTCCAGGCCCAGCGTGACTGGCACGGGGCCACTCACCAGGAGAGGCCCAACAGGTATCATTCTGTCCGTGATTAGTGCTGTAGACAAAGGACACTTACATTCTCCCCAGACCGGAGTGTCGCATTCATGGACTCTGCATCTCTGATGCCCGGGCTGTGACTCCTTTAACCCTCACGTCCCAAGCCAAGCAGGAGGGGCCCCACTCCACCGAGCGGCAGGGCTAGAATTCCTGAACTCAGAAGTCAGATTTCCCCCCTTGCATATACACATCACCACTAAGACCCCTTGGACAACAGCTGCAGACTTCCTGTTGTGTAAGGCTACAGACCCTGGACTAAACAGGCCCAGAGAGGCTCTGCTGTTCCCAACCCTTGTCTCCAGTCACCTGTCCCTGCTTCCATGGAGACTGGTTAGAATCAAAGAGCAGCCTGGCTTTTCCTGGAGCATTCAGTGTCTCCCAGCTGGGTTTGGTGGTAGAGCCTGTAAGGCCAGCACTCAGCAGGCTGAGGAAGGGCGGTCGAGGGTTTAATATCTGAACGGGCTGAAGCAACTTAGTGAGATCCCATCTCAATAAACAAAATAAAAGAGTAAAAATTAAGTGCCTTGTTTAATGATTTCAAGTTTTGGGGGGCTCAAAGTTTATTTTAAAGCAAAAAGAAGCCAGGCAGTAGTGGCGCACGCCTTTAATCCCAGCACACAGGAGGCAGAGGCAGGCAGATCTCTTGTGAGTCTGAGGCTAGCCTGGTCTACAGGAGAGAGTTCCAGGACAGCCAGGTCTACACAGAGAGGAATCCTGTCTTGAAGAAAAACCAAAACCAAAAGACAACAACAAAGAGAGAAGTCCAGGCTGTGAAGAAGAGGGGCCGACGATACAGAGGGCACGCCTGCTTTAACAGAGACTGAAGACGGCCTACGGCAGGGTGCTTGGCATAAACCCTGGACGGTCCACATACTCTGAATATTCGAATGGTTCAGAGCTCAGATGCAGGGAGAGTCAGCGTGGTTGTTGAAAGCCTAGGGAAACAGCAACCCAGTACTTCCGCCTGTGTGATGGCTCAGGGCCGGTGGACATGCTCATAGCCCCGCCGTTGTGAATGTGGCACCAGAGCCTGTCCCCAAGCTCCCCATTATGAGAGACGGTTAGACTGTCCCTGGGCAGGCCTGGTGACATGCTGAAAGAATGCCAGGGATCTGAGAAAATGGGATTCTTTAAAGCAGCCGACTGGCCCAGAGACATCTGGGAGCTCTCGGGGAAGATGGCTAGGTTTAAGACGCATGATTCCAGACATAGTTTACTAACGGTCAGGGCTTCATGTGGCTTTCCTCATGAGCAAGGTGAGGCCCACCGGGAGAACAAATGGGACAGCCAGACGACAGCTAGGTGCCACAAAGCCAGTTTGGGATAAAAATTCTGGTTTCTCCAAATAAAAGCTGATACTCCCCAATCTCTTAGTAATCACAGTGATGGTGTGAGGAGCCTCTTCAAACACATGACTAAAAATCCAGTGGCCACACAGCCAGAGGTCTGTGGACAGGAGCAGACAAGGGGGTTCTGACACACTCATGCTTTGGCTGTATCTGTACAAGACAGCACATGTGCTGGGGTTGCGCCAGGCAGCAGGAATGGGCATGATTTATCTGCTGGCAAATGAGTCTCCATGACACAGAACCATTCTTCTATCTAAATACATCTATCTTCTCAGTCCTGGACATCAAAGTAGTCAATCACTGACTCTCTCATTATCTTCTGTAAATTACTGCTCCCAGGAGTCCTGCAACGAAAGCAAAGAACCATCAGCCCTTTCTTCTCCGGGGGAGGTAAGTCTGGGTCTTCAGGGAGTTAAGGCTTCAACAAATGTGTCTGATGCCCCGGTCCATGCGTCTTGGACACCAGACCTTAAAGACAGGCCCCAGGAGGCCAGCAAGGGCAGCTGTAGCCCAGCTCCTCTGCCAGCACAAGCTCTACAAGAAAGCAGCTAAGAGTCCTTACTTGTCTGCCTGGTGTCGGTGGTGAGGAATTGGTGGCGGAGGCCGTGTCTGTGTCTCCCTTTCAACTACACTGGTCAGCGTGGTAGGAGGACAAACGGACTTCCCTCTGTGAGGAGTAAAACAGAGTGAGTGCTGAGAAGAGAGAATCACGAGCAGAAACAGCAGAGCCAGAAACCCGGCCTCTGCCCAGGCAGTGCTGCTGTCACCGCCGCCACCAAGCACATCCACCACCCACCTGCCTCAAGCCTGGCCAATCTGCACCCCGCCTTGTGCATCCCACCCACCCCTGACCTGCAGCCCTGCAGCCCACTTCCTGCAACGCCACACACTTCACTATTTTTCACTGAGAAGTTCTTCCAACACCCTCAGGTTCAGATGGTGATTCTAGGTCCTTCCTGTCCCTTCCTGTCTCACACCACCACCTCCATTTTCTCTGATGACAACATGGAGTCAGAGTCCAGCATGTTTTCAGTTCCCACCATGCCAGGGAGGTCAGCGGGGAGAAGCAGGAGACAGGGGTAGGAGCACAGAAGTGAGGAGCAGGCATTCCGCTCCAACTCGTCCGCCTGCAGAGAGGCCACCTCCAGTGTCTGTGATCACTGTGGATGGATCAGGGCAGTTGTGAGACCCGGTACTAGGGCGCACCTGCTCAGTGCAGTGAGGTGCGTGCTTTGCTCTCTGGCTTGGATCTTTAGGTGATGGTAAAAAGACTATTCCAGAGAAACATATTTCCCTTCCATTCCTCCGGGAGGAAGAGGAAATAATAAAAGCACACAGTGACTCCCAGTGTCTTGCCTGTCCTACTGAAGAGCTCTCCCTGTGACAGCAAGGTCAACCCACCTGACGGCAGTGACCACGACGTTGCGCTTTGGTTCGCTGTCGTAGCTCACGCTCTCCAGGCCATAAACTTGGGCCAGGTCATGGATGATTCGGCGGTGGTCTCTGTTCATGGGAGGGAAGCTGTAGCTTTTCTTATTAGTCTTTCCCTGGTTGGAAGGAGAGAAGACCGATTATTTCCATGCCCTGGAAACAAGAGAGTGCTCATGACTTATCCTTACCACCACAAGAACACAGCTATTCAAGACACTGACTTTTACTTTATGTTTCCCTGTTCGGATTTTTGTTATTATTACTGTGCAGGTCAGATGATGGCTTTGGGAGTGGGTTCTGTTCTTTCACTGTGGGTTCCTGGGATGAAACTATCCTTCCTTGTCAGGCTTGTGGAATCACTGAACTTCAGAGGTCTGCTGAGTGTGAGCCTCGGATCTGACCCACTCCGTAACTTATAATGTGCAGGCAGATGGGCAGGCTTACAAACAGGAGAAGGGGGTAGAGCTGAGGGAGCCTGTGACTGAGGAGCGACAGCTCCAAGAAACAAATACACCGAAGACTTAAAAGCAAGACACTCTCGATCCCTGGAGCAGTCTGTTGTAACCACGCCCTTGAGTATGCAGATACAGGCACCCAGACACAGAAACGCATTTGCTCAAGTTTCCTACACAGAAAAGGAACAATTAAGTTTCCCCTTCAGGTTAGTATCCTGCTGGAAGAGGGAACTGAGAGGGGAAGCAGTCGAGGGCAACAGTGGGAGGGTGACCATTTTTAGATTCGGCCCTAAGAGCCACTGGACCTCAACCCAGTGACCGGAAAAGAAGCCAAGGCAGTACTGACTGATGATGATGATGATGATTATATTGTTATTAATTTTGAGAGAGGATCTTACGGTGTATCCCAGGTTATCTTGGAACTTGCTGTGTAGACCAGGTTGGCCTCCAACCCACAGAGCCCTACCTGTCTGTCTCCTGAGTGCTGAGATACACGGCGCTCGTCATTACACCCAGGTCCCTACATCACCTCTCCATGTAGGGCTCACGCTGAGATCCCTGGCAGACTGGGGGCTCATTCTCTGTAGTCTATCCCCTGATCTTCATCTTTCATCTCCCTACAAGGAATTCTGTCCCAACTCTGAGAAAATAAAAGTGTGCTCTCCCAAAGCAACATTTCCGTCATCTGAGGGCCTTGCATGTTTTCTAACGTGAAATCATTCAGTTATTACTGTTGACCCCTCGGCTCCTCCCCCATGAGACAGGGTTTCTCTGCTCAGTCCTGGCTGTCGGGAACTCACTCTGTAGACCAGGCTGGTCTTGAACTCACAAAGATCTGCCTGCCTCTGCCTCCTGGGTGCTGGGATTAAAGGTGTGTGACAGCATGTCCAACTGAGGGTTATTCTTAATATACACTCAATTTAATTGTAGTCATCTATCATGATGGATGCAGTCCAAGTTTCCACGAATGCTATCATGGCTTGATATTAAAAATGTGCAACCTTCTCCTACAACCTTCTAGGCTAACAGTGTTTCTGAAATGTATTTATTAATATTTTCCCTAAATCCAGCTGGTCTCAGAGAAATGCCCAGTTGGGTGTGGTCACTCCAACCTTATTCACGGCCTCCACGAGCGTTTCCATTTCCTTCTCAATGTCACTGACAAACTTTAAGTCTTTCCTGAAATGAGAAGGCAGCAGTTAACTCCGCCTGTCCTTGCTCTTCGGGAACCTTTTCCACCCCGCTTCTGCCCACATGGTACAGAGAGGACAATACTGGCAGGAAAGGTGCAGAGGAGAGGAGCTGCCAGAGCAGGAGCTGTCACTGCCCTAGGTAAGGACCTTGTGACCGTGGGACGGGGGAGAGGTGGCTCAGCCATCCGTCTTCAACACAACCTAATAGCCCTTGGTAGGCCTAGACTCCTACCGTGAGGACCACGCCTCAACCACTGTGGAGTTCTGCACGGACAGTGGAACAACTTGTCATTTCTTACAATGTAAGTCTACTTTATCTGGCTTAATAATGGAAGAAAAGACATAACTGATTACCATACGGTATAATACTAATTAGAAATGCTCATAAGCCACAGCTAGGAAAGTGGATAAGCAGTTACATACCTAGCATCCTCTTTCAAACTGTCGCTGAATTTCGACGCTGAAGAACGGACATTGAAAGGATCAGAATCGTCAGTGATGTCGAAGGCCTCTGCCAATCTCCTGAGAGCGATTGAGAAAGAAATGAATTCGAGGGGAAGAGGAGAGGGAGACTATACAGTAGTTCTCCCGACTCACAGGTGATCTGTCTCAAGACTCCCTAGTGATTCCTGAATCCCGAATGTTCTTGCTTTAAGGGGTTAGTCAGTGCACATGGGTGTGGGTGGAGGGCAGAGGTCAACCTTGGGTGCTGTCCTCCATGCTGTCCATGTTGGTTTTTGAGACAGACCCTCTCCCTGGGACTGAGACTTGCTGAGGTAGGCAGGCCAGGCCAGGCAATGAGTACCAAAGATCTCATCCCGGCTTCCTTGGCATGAGATAGCAAGCATGTGCCCCACACCTGGCTTTTTACATGGGTGCTGGGAAGCAAACTCTGGCCTCGTGTTTGCATGGACAGCCCTTTAACAGCTTAGCTATCTACTTAAAAAAAAAAAATTAAGCTTTCAACATTTGAGTGCTCTGCTGCACATACATTCACAGTCCAGAAGAGGGCATCAGATCTCATTACAGATGGTTGTGAGCCACCATGTGGCTGCTGGGAACTGAACTCAGGACCTCTGGAAGAGCAGTCAGTGCTCCTAACTGTTGAGCCATCTCTCCAGCCCCAGCTATGGTCTCATACCAGCCATAAAATGGCTATATAGCTAAGATGACTGTGACCCTCCTACCTGAGTGAGATTACACCACACCATGTGGTACTGGGATCAAACCCAGGGCTGCTTCTATGCTAGGCAATCACTGTCTGAGCTGAGTTACGTCCTTGGCCCCGTATTGTTTTGTTGTTTTCTATACATACAAACCCATGATAAAGTTTGATTTATGAGTTTGGTGTAGTAAGAGATGGTCATTAGCTTGGCATAGATTGTAGTAATCTCAGTATACGTTTTTACATAAGTTAAGAACTTTCACCCCCTTTTACTACAGAGGTCACCCCTGACACACACTTTGTGTTTTGAGACAGGGTCTCATGTACTCCAGGCTGTCCTCGAACTCATCAAGAGCCAACAAGAAAGGCCTTGAACTCCTTATCATCCGCTCTGCCTCCACCTCCCAAGTACTGGGACTACAGGTACATGTGGCCATGCCTGGCCTTTTTCCAAGTACTGGACTACAGGTACATGTGGCCATGCCTGGCCTTTTTCCAAGTACTGGGACTACAGGTACATGTGGCCATGCCTGGCCTTTTTCCAAGTACTGGACTACAGGTACATGTGGCCATGCCTGGCCTTTTTCCAAGTACTGGGACTACAGGTACATGTGGCCATGCCTGGCCTTTTTCCAAGTACTGGGACTACAGGTACATGTGGCCATGCCTGGCCGTTTTCCAAGTACTGGACTACAGGTACATGTGGCCATGCCTGGCCTTTTGGCTTTTCGGTTTTGTTTTGTTTTGAAACAACAAAACATTGTATGGCAGGATTCCCCTGAACAACAGACATCCTCCGGCCTCTGTCTCTCAAACACTAGGATTATCATATCTCAAAAACTGACCAACTAACCAATCAGCAAAAATCACAGACACCCCTAGGTAAGCAAGCAAACAATAAAAAGAAACACCCCAATCAAGCAAGAGAAAGCATTCCTACTCTGGAGCTATTGCAGGGTTACTTGGACACAAGCACTCGGATAGTGCCACCAGCTGAGGTGACACCTGAGAGGCCTCCGTGACGACTGTGTGGAGAGTTTCTTCAGTGTGGATACATGTGACAAGGGAGTGAATCACATCCTTCCATGTCAGGAAGATGGTGTGAGATTTTTCTTTACTTCACAGTGTGTGACTGGGGCTGGAGAGACAGACAGCAGCTAAAGCCCTGCTGCTCTTCCAGGATTCAGGCCCGATTATCAGCACCCACGTTGCGGCTCATGACCATCTATTATTCCAGTTCAGAAGACCTGACACCCTCTTCTGGTACCCATGGGCACAGACATGCAAGTTGTGCATGGAATACATACAGGTAAAACACCTATATATATTTAAAAAAAAAAAAGCAACGTAGGGCAAATGTATTGTTTTCATAGAAAATATGCAAAATAGATGTGTCTAAATAAGTAGCTGAGTAGAGCTATGGATTATTCATGGAAGGGTAGGCTGGTCTTGAGAGACTTTCTTAGATGCTTAAGAATAAGGAGTAGGGCTGGAGAGAGGGCTCAGCGGTTAAGAGCACTGGCTGCTCTTCCAGAGGTCCTGAGTTCAATTCCCAGCAACCACATGGTGGCTCACAACCATCTGTAATGGGGTCCATTGTCCTCTTCTGGTGTGTCTGCAGACAGCAACAGTGTGTTCATAAGCATAAAATAAATAAATAAATCTTTAAAAAAAAAAGAATAAGGAGTAGGGCTAGAGAGATGACTCCATGGTTAAGAGCACTGACTGCTCTTCCAAAGGTCCTGAGTTCAATTCCCCGCAACCACATGGTGACTCACAACCATCTGATGCCTTCTTCTGGCGTGTCTGAAGACAGTGACAGTGTACTCACATATAATAAATAAATGAATCTTTAAAAAAAAAACAAAACAGAATAAGGAGTACTGGAGCTGGGGAGATGCTCAGGCCAACAGAGGTCTCTGCTCTCGCAGGGGATCTGAGTTTACTCCAGGTTCTCAGGTACCTGCACATATGTTACATACATTCACACAGACACATAAATATAATAAAAATAAATCTGTAAAAAATAAGGGGGCTGGAGAGATGGTTAAGTCACTTATTGCTGTTGCAGATGACCCAGATTCAGTCCTCCTGACCCACATGGTGGCTCACGACCATTCACAACTCCAGTTGCAAGCCCTGTTCTGATATCTGAAGGCACCAGGCATGCACATGGTAGGCATATATACATTCAGGCAAAACACTCATACATGTAAAATAAATTAAAAAAAAAAAAAGCAAAGGAGCACAGAGGAACATTTCTATAATGCCACATGTTAAAAGGAGGAGGAAGAAGAGGAGGAGGAAGAGGAAGAGGAGGAGGAAGAGAGTTACTGAGTTCAAACAATACAGCCTCTCATACAGTCATAAGCGTTAATTAAAACGAAAAAGACAGACAATTACAAGTTCTGTCAAAAATGTGTCGCAATAGAAATTTTTACCTTGCTAGAGGAAGTGAAATACGGTTTGGTAAGATTGTACAAAAACTGAACATGTGAATACTTTACTAAGCTAGCAATGTTACTGCTAAGTTCATATCTAACAGAAACATACATTGCAGGTCAAAGTGGAACCTACGCATGGTGATATTTACCTACGATCCCAACGTCTAGCTCTCAGGGGGCATAGCCTACATAGGGAGTACAAGGTCAGGAGGAGTGACATAGTGAGACCCTGTCAAACAAAAACCGCCAGGCAGCCAAGCAACAAGCAAGATCTGGGGATGCGGACAGAAGGTGTGGGACCAGCCAGCCAGCAGCCAAATTGGCATTAAGGAGAGGCCTTCTCAGTAAATGAAGTGGATCCTACACTCTGGAAGATCAGTCTGCCTTAATGTTTGCCTGGTATAAGCAAGGCCCTGGGTTTGACGCTAAGCACTGCAAAAATGAAAAAGAATTGGAGTGGGGGACTAGGGTGGGAGAGGTACAAGAACAAAGGCTCTTTGTGGGGTTGTACCGGGGACTGAGCCTCGGGCCTCGTGTATGAGAGGTATCACTTGGCTATAGCTCCAGTCTTCTCAGTAAGTTACCCAGCCTGGCCTCAGATGCATAAGAATCCTCCAGTCTCCGGCAACACCATGCCTGGTTCACCTTATAGGTGTGTCCCACCATGCCTGGATTGCACTGTGTGTGAGCAGATTAGAGGTTCTACTTTTGAGACAAAGTCTTTCTACATAGTCCTTGCTGCCCTGGAATTCACTATATAGATCATACTGGCCTCAAACTCAGAGATCCACCTACCTTTGCCTCCAGAGTGATGGGATCCACTTTGTTTTGGGACAAGGTGTCCTTGTGAATGTGGAGCTTGCCGGTTGATTTGGCTACTGGCTTCCTTCTGTTTCTACTTCCCACCATCCAGGCATCAGGCCCAACTTTCATGTGACTGCTAGGGACCTGACTCTAGGTCTTTATGCTTTTGTGCAGATATCTTATAGACTGACTATCTTTCCAGGTCCTTATGTTACATTACAATAAAAACACCCACTCAACATGTTTAACAGTAGCTTTCTCACCTCTGCTGGATCGGGAAGCTGGCCAGTCACAGAGAAGCGTGTGTGCTATGTGAGGTTGACACCATGCCAAAAGCACACTGCTCATGTTTCTGAACATGCTGAAGCTACTTGAGGGGCTTATCTCAGTGATTCAGCTCTTATGAGCACATTCCTGTGCCGACAGCGGTTAGGACCCAGAGAAGATGGTGAGGGGAAGGGGGCTGCCTCCTCCCGTTACTTACACGAGCTCCTGAAACCACTTACTTTTTCCTTTCCAGGGCGGCACACTCTTCATCACACTGCAACCTTGATGAAGAAATGAAACAGCGGTCAGGGCACAGGCTCCACGGCTCCTGACTTGTAAGACCGGCTCCTGACTTTTAAGACCGTCTCAGGTAGACTATGAGAACACAGCAGCTGAAGGCCCGGCCAGTTAGGAGGCTGGCCGTTTCTCAGGCTTCACTAGCACACCCTCCCAGCAGAGTCTCACTGTCTTCCCCAAGATGGCTAAATGGGTCCTTCTCAAGGGAGATGGGTGGCCACCCGGTTATAGGGGGTCTAGCAGTCCTTGGTGGCTTCAGACTGTCCCCCACTTCAGTTCACTCTGGATCTCGGTTCTGTGGGCCGAGCTACACAAATCCAGATCTCCTCCACTTTCTCTGCCATGGACAGAAGCAAGGCCTAGAAAACCTACTTGGGTCTTCGGTGAATTCTAAGCAGGACCCAGAGTGATTGTGGTGCATATGATTTCAATATCCATATCTATTGAATACCCATTTTGTGTGAGACGCTACCTTGGAGGGCTGAGATATATGAATTCCTGTAGAAACTACTGAACTGGAAGGCAGCGGCGTACACTTCCAGAATTACCTGGCTTGTTGGACTTCCTTCTTGGTAATGAACTTGCTGATCTCCACTGAGTCTCCAAGCTGCATCTCTGCTATTTTAGAGGCCATAGAAATAGCAGCTATTCTGAAATTAAAAAAGAAAAAAAAGATGAGGCATTGCAGGACCATAGGAAGCCCTGTGCTAGCGATATGGATGCTTCCTCAGAGCCTACTAACCACAAGACAGCTTGTGTGATCTTGGAAGCTCATCTATTATCAATGTTTACTGTAGTACTACATGTAAGCTTATGATATATGTCCTCAGATTCTAAGCAGCTGCGCATGAAGAGTTAACATGACTTTCTATCTCCAGAACATCTAGGCCAATACCTAATACTCTTAATCAAACAGACAATCAGTGGCGAACACCTTTGAACCTAGCTCTTGGGAGGCAGAGGTTGGTAGACCTCAGTAAGTTCGAGACCAGCCTGGTCCACACAGTGAGTTCTGGCAAGCCACAATTACAAAGTAAAACCTTGTCTCCAAAAGCAAAAAAATGAACAAAACCAACTAACAGTCAATCTGACATCTGTGCACAGCTGTAGTCCTATAGCCATGGCACACCCTCACATCTAGTTAGAGATCTACGTAGCCAGACGTTCACTAACAGTCCATCTCTATACTCTTTTTACAATCACGTGGCTGTCTAGTTTTAGGAGGCTATAAGGACATCTACCAGAACAGTCAGAAAGCACGCTTGTGATGAGACACAGTGCCTTAGCTGTGCCACCAAAAAGAAAAGGTCAAATATTAAAGCAGTTACCTAACTTCAACACATCTTCCATTCTATCTCACGGTGTAATCAGATGAAAAGAGGAAAGAGTGGGAATGGAGGGAAGCAAAGCGTTTCTTTTACAAATTAAAGGGAAGAAAAGGCACTTGAATATTCATAATATTACTGCATATGCACGATGCATGTATGTGTTGGTGGGGCACATGTCATGATGCACATGTGGCAGTCAGAGGACAGCTTGGTGGAACTGTTCTCCTTTTCCTCCTGTAAGGGACATCTCTCCAGGGATGAAACCCAGGTTATCAGGTCTGTATGCGCCATTACCTGCTGAGCCATCTCACCGGCTCATGAAGGTACTGTAAAGCATGCCAAATACATTAGAATAGTCTTCTATTTAATTATTGTGTGTGCATGTGTGTGTGTGTGCCATGTGTTTGTGTGGGAGTCTGAGGAGGCCACGGTGGGGGTGGGGGTGTGGACTCTTTGAAGCTGGAGTTATGTCTGGTCACGAGCTGCCTGGGATCCGGGACTCAGGTTCTCCTAAGAGTAATGAGTGCTCTTAACTGCTGTGCCACCTCTCCAGCCCTAGATGTAAAATTCTACTTTAAAATCTTTTTAAGGGTCTGGTAGGATAGTTCAACAGATAAAACTGCTTGCAGCCAAGCCTGACAATCTCATTTTGATCCCACACAGTAGAGGGAGAAAGCCAACTCCTCCAAATGCACTGTGGCACATGTACATGTGCATGCATGTACACACACAGGCAATAAATAAACAAATGTGAAATGTCACAAAATCCCCAAACAACCCCAAAATAACAAGAAACCCACCAACCTCCTCGGGCTGGAGATACAGTTTGGTGGCAGTGCATTCATTTGCTTCGAGTGTCTCTAGCACTAGAGAAGCACATGATCCCCCTCCAGGAAAGCCACCTGTTTTGAGCATTTCCGCAGCACTAACCTTTGATAAGTCCCGGATGCTTCGGAGCAAATCACCATCTCCTTTCTTCTTCCACATTCACACTGTAACTCTACCTGAAACATTAGTTAGCATGGAGTGACTCTTCCCACAAGAGAACTGCCAGGCAGGCTTCACTTCTAAAGCCCTTCCCAGATCAAGTCATAGCCGAGATGAAGATGCTAACCACCACACATGCTGAGGACACGGCAATGGACACGCTGGGAGGCACATGTCCTGGTCATAAGGTTCCTTTCTGGAAACCATTTCCCTTCTTATTCCTAGTTGAAAGGGCAAATCTAGAATGAAGCTTGTACTACTGAATCCAATGTATGTATTTGACATAGGTCCAACTAAGGTCTAGCTGACTCAAGATGATCCGTCTGTCTTCATCTCCACAGGGTGGCCTTCCGCGATTCCTCAGACCAAACTAAACCCTCCACTTACCTTCCAAGAGGGTCAACTACACCCTGACACCACAGTCCTGATCACCTGAGTCATCACTTAGTTACTATCTGTCCTGTTTTATTGTAGGGGACCACACATTTCTTCTTTTCACTATGTTCAGCACCAGTACCTCACATGGTATCATGCACAGACTGTATGATTTCTCTTGGTGACTTGCAGTTCCTAGAATGCATATATGGTGACCACTGTGGCTAATTCTGGACTCACTAGCAGCTGAGTTAACACTTACCTTGGCTTTACAAGCCGTCACAGGGCAGGGTAAACTGGGGTGGCAGGGTGCCATACATGGGTGGCCACAGTCAGCTCTGGGTGTGGTACAGGGCTGCTTGCAGGCCTCATCCACAAGACATTCTCCTTTGTGACAGAGTCTTTGACATTTGTGCATTCCACAGGGTAGCATGGCACTGCAGGGTAATCCGCAAGAGATATCAACCAGGTGACAGGGGATGTTGCTTCGTAACTAGGAGAGACAGAAGTAGCCAGATTCTCATCTTTGTGTGGGTTCTGGGTGAGTTCTCACTCTTAGAATGCATTCTTTTACCTTCTATTTCTTGCAGTACTGAGACTGAACGGGGAGCCTCAGGCAGGCATGCTAGGTAAGTACTATACTACTGAGTTATGTTCCTAGACCTTAGACTCTTTAGAAAGAGTTATGTTTTGTTTTGACATGCATTAATTTAGTATGTGCAGTGCGTCATGGTATCCATGTAGAGGTCAAAGAACAGTTTGGAGGAGTTGGTTCTCTGGCTTCCATCATATGAGTCCCAGGAACTAAACTCAGGCCATCATTAGGCTTGGTGGCAGGTTCCTTTACCTGCGGAACCTGCATGGCTAGCCCTGTTTAGGAATTTTTGAAATAGGATCTCCAATACCCAAGGCTGGCCTCAAACTATGCAATCACGGGTAGCTGTGGAGTCCAGATTTTAGGATTCTATGCATGTGCATGCCATTGTGTCTGGCTTTTTTTGGGGGGTGGGGGTGGGGGGTGGGGGAGAACAGGGTTCCTGTGTAGTTTTGACTGTTCTGAAAGTCACTCTGTAGAACAGACTGGCCTCCAACTCAGAGATCTGCCTGCCTCTGCCTCCCGAGTGTTGTTGGGATTAAGGGCAAGCTCCACTACCACATGGCAACAGTTAGACTTTCAAAGTCCGAGTGATTAGGAAACAAAAACAAATGGGAACTCTGTTTAAGTATAAGCAACTTATGGTTGTGGCAGCAACCATGTGTGACCCAACAAATTTCCTTAGCTGGGTAAGATGAGACCAGGTAACTAGGGAATACTTTTAAAATGCTGTAACCATGATGGTGGTACACGTCTACTGCCGTAGCACTCAAGAGGTTGAGGTAGGATGACTAAGTTTCAAAATATACCCACAAAACCCTGTCTTAATATTCCAACTTTCCTCCCTCCAACCTCTATGACAAATTAGGAGGGTGAGCTGTATCATCAGCCAGTCTGACAAGGCTCTGGGTTGGAAAACTGTACAGGGATATCCTTGGCACTGCCGCAGGGCTGTACTGTGATTAAATATTCAACTATTTCATCATATCTCTCAGCTGATGGTTTCGGAACTTCAGGTAACACTGTCATAAAGAGGAGGCGAGGACTGCAAACTGGCTCAGTGGGTAAAAGCACATGCTGCCAAGCCAGTGAACTGAACTCAATTCCCAGGACCCAAACAGGAGGAGAGAACCAACTCCTCTGAGCTCTCATGTGACCTTCACACACAACTGTGACACGCACCTTCCCCCATCTCTCTCTCTCTCACACACACACACACACACACACACACACACACACACACACAGAGAGAGAGAGAGAGAGAGAGAGAGAGAGAGAGAGAGAGAGAGAGAGAGAGAGAGATAAAAATGAAGAGTCAACAGGAACTCCCAACTCATTTTATTTCTTGAGAAATTACCTGCTTCTAGGTCTCCCATGGCTGGAAAACATATTGGAAATTTACTACTATGGGATCAAAGATTCCTTTTTTTTTTTTTAAGAAGTACAGGCTGGCTTTGAACTCCTGCTCCTCCTGCTTATACTTCCCCAAGTGCTGGGATTATAGGTATAAACTACTATGCTCAGCTTCAGGGTTATTACTTTTATATATTCACTCAAATTCCTTTGAGAGCTCTTGAAATGTAGAGATGATTTTTATCTAAGTAACACATGACTTTTATTTTGACATGGGGTAACCCAGGCTAGTCTTAAACGCTCAACCTTCCTCTCAGCCTTTCTAACACTGAGATCACAAGCACATGCTAGTGTCCAGATGCCATGACACCTGACTTCTACTGGTGAAGAGGCCCCCAGATGCAGAGCACACACGCTCCCAATTGCTTTGGACTTGGGGACACCTTCTGCTTATGTTGTACACTTGCCTCCCATGCCTCATGCCTGATTATTAGATCTTACTGTCTGTATAGTCACTTCCCCTAGAATGCCTTCTTTGGCAGGATCTGTATCTCCCCAGGACTCTGCAGTCCTCAAATTACTCTGCTTACAAATGTCTGTCTCTATTGATACACTCATCCCTGAATCCATAAAGGCAGAGGTGTGTCAGTTTTGTTAACTTCTCTGTTACCCCACACCAACTCTGTTACCTGGCATAGATTAGGTATTCAATTATTATTTATTGACTAAAGATAATAAATGAATATTTCATGGAAGATAAACTAGCAGAGAAAGTAAGACTCACAATCTGAATATGGTGGCACATGCCTGTAATCCCAGCACCTGAGATACAGAGGCAGGAGAAATAGGAGTTCAAGATGTTTGGCTAGCTGTATGGCAAGTTGAAGGCCAATATAAAATCATACCTCAAAGCACACATGCACGCGTGCGCGCACACACACACACACACACACTCTCTCTCTTTATAGAGACTTAAGAGCTGTCACACGGCTCACGCCTTTCATTTCAGCACTTGGGAGGCAGAGGCACGTGGATCTCTGTGAGTTCGAGGCTAGCCAGGGCTACACAGTAAAACTCAGTCTCAAAAACCAAAAAGAACTACCATAGGAAGTAAGTACAGAAAAAAAGTTCATTAAAGATAAAATAATAAAATAATGAATAATGAAAACATGTTACAGATGTCAAGAGTTATGATATGAAGTAACAATAGCAGGTTAGAAAATATGTCATCTTGGAGTAGGAGAAGCATGTATCATATATCCCTGGCTATACAACACAATTTTCTTTTTCTTTTTCGAGACAGGGTTTCTCTGTATAG
Organism: Tokudaia tokunoshimensis; assembly: GCA_036184795.1. NCBI lineage: Eukaryota > Metazoa > Chordata > Mammalia > Rodentia > Muridae > Tokudaia > Tokudaia tokunoshimensis. The sequence continues at coordinate 29,103,933 of BTHU01000005.1, read as the reverse complement.
GCCTGGCTGTCCTGGAACTCACTCTGTAGACCAGGCTGGCCTTGAACTCAGAAATCCGCCTGCCTCTGCCTCCCAAGTGATGGGATTACAGGCGTGTGCCACCACTGTCTGGCCACAATTTTCTTTCACTGGGCTGGGGATATACATCAGTCACAGGGCCCTTGCCATTTCTGTTGCTGTGATAAAATAGCCTGACAAGAAGAAACATAGAGGAGGAAAGGGTTTATTTGGCTTACAATTCCAGGTTACAGCTCATTATTGCATTTAAGTCAAGGCAGGAACTCAAGCAGCGAGTCATATCACATCCACAGTGAGGGAGGAGAGAAATGAAGACATGCATGTTGTTGGCTTGCTGCTCAACTGGATTTTTCCATTCACAGAGTTTAGGATTTCCTGCCTAGGGAATGGTGCCTCTCACAGTGGGCTGTCTTGCCACATTAATTAACAATCAAGACAATCTCCCATAGACATACCCATAGACCAAAACTGATCTAAGCAATTCCTCACTAAGACTCTCTTTCTGGGTGATTCTAGGTTGTCAAGTTGACAGTTAAACCAGCACGATTCATCCCATGTCAACTTAGCACATAAACATGTCACTTTGTGCAATAACTTTCCATTTTTTGTCCCCAAATCTCATGGTAATATCTTAATATAAAATATAGTCCAACTCCAAAAAAGCCCCCCAAAGTCTTCAAAAAATTCCAACACTTCAAAAGTCCAAAGTCTCTTTAAAAGTCCAAAGTTTCTTAATTGTGAGCTCCTGCAAAATAAAAAACAAGTTACATACTTAAACATTCTTATTCCAAAAGGGAAGAACTAGGGCATAAAAACAGCTACGCTTACGCTAAAGCAAAACCAAAATCCTGTAGTTCAATGTCCAACCCGTGGAACTGAAACATAGTAGGATCTTCCAGGCTCCAGAGGGCTCAGGCAGTCTTATTTCTTCAATGACATCTGCAGGACACACAGCTTCTTTCTCAGGCTGGATCACTCCACACCAGCAGCTCCATCAGTTCTGGCATCTCCAACACCGTGGGGTTTCTCTCCATTGCTACTGAGGAGTCACTTTCACCAATGGCTTCTCCACGACCCACGACTCTCTGTAGGGACTTGGACCCTGCCATACAGTGTCTGGCTTCAGCTGATCTCCGTGACCTTTTTGTGCCTTCAAAACCAGTACCATGTGGTAGGTAATTCTTACAGTGTCAAGTTCTGCTGCAGGCTTGAGATGTGGCCTGCCCCTTGGACAGCAGCTGTTAGCTGCTTTGTGCTGACCCCAAGGACATCCTTCCTACTGTCTCCAGGAGGCACAGAAGGTTCTGCCTCAGTGGTGCTGATCTCTCACCAATCATGGCTTTTCTTCAGCAGTCTGATCAGCACACACAGATTATCAGCCAAAATACTAAATATAAGGCCCAATTCCTGATAAAGTTCTTGTTTCCCTTGGAAACCTCAAGAATCAGCCCTCAAAGGGCACACGTCTTCCATGCTTCCACTAGAATGGCCCATTTAGCTCTGCTAATAGCAATTCACTCACTGGGCTTTGCAGCCCAGTTCCAAAGTCTTCCACATTCCTCCTCCAAAACATGGTCATATTTATCACAGCCATAACCTCACTCCTCAGTGCTGACCTCTGTTCTAGTCTATTTATGGGTTACGTAGGGTATATTGCTGTGAACGAATACCCAAAGAAAAAGTCATAGAGAGAGGGAACAGTTTTGTTTGGCTTACAATGCCAGGTTAACTCCACAGGCAGGGAATTTAGGGTGGAGCGCAGCAGCTGATCGCAGCACATTCAAAGCTGAGAGCACAGGGAGGCGCCCACTGCTTATTTGGCTTTTGCTTACTTGCTGGTCACTCGGATTTCCCCATCTTACACTGAGAACCCCGTGCCTTCCACAGAGGACTGGCTTTCTCACATCTATTAAGTGGCAAGTCTCAATACACAAAGCTACAGGCCAACCTGGTCTAAGTAATTTCTCATGAACACTCTTCTCTCATTTGACATCATATATATGTTGTATCAGTTGTGTTATTTGAAACTAACCAGTATACTTAATATGTGCAAAACCCTTGGTTTAATCCCCAGCAAAAAGTATTATTTGATTTCTTTTTTTGTCAGAACAGTATTTTCCCAACTATCTGTAATAAATATGCATTTAAAAAACAGCGCTTTTGGGCTGGAGAGATGGCTCAGCGGTTAAGAGCACCGACTGCTCTTCCAGAGGTCCTGAGTTCAATTCCCAGCAACCACAGGGTGGCTCGTAACCATCTGTAATGGGATCTGATGCCCTCCCTCTGGTGTGTCTGAAGAGAGCAGCAGTGTACTCATATAAATAAGTAAGTAAGTAATAAAAATAAATAACACTTGTGCGTAATCCCATGAGTCCTGCTTGTGCAGAAGGCAGAGGACAGTTTGAAAAAGCCGGGTCTCTTTTCTATACTGCAATCCAGGGACTGAGCTGAGGTTGCAGGCTTGGCAAGCACCTTTACCCATAAACCATCCAGCAGGCTCCTAAATATACATTTGTCTCTAACATTTTATTTAATTATTTGCCTAAGTGTTTTGCCTGCATGTGTATTTATACACACACACACACACACACACACACATACACACACACACACGGCTTATGCCTTTTCAGGTCAGAAGAGCACATAAGATTTCTTTGAACTGGAGTGACAAATGGTTTTGAGTCGCCATGTGGATGCTGAGAACTCTTCCTATGGAAGAGCAGCAAGTGCTTCTAACAGATGAGCCATCTCTCCAACCTTTACACAGTATTTAAAATGTGCTCTTTAAGAATGTCACACACATGCATACATACGTGGAGTTGACTCTACCCTTTCACCAACTGGGCTCTGGGGAGCACAGCCAGCTCATCAGGCTTGGCAGCAAGTGCCCTTATCCACTAAGCCATCTTGCTGGCCCAAATATGCCTGTACAAGTTTGTGTTGGGAGCTGGGACGTGGAGCACACACTGCTCGTCCAGAAGACCCAAGTTTAGCTCCCGGCATAAGCTCTCAGGGCCAACCCAGCTGCATTTCTTGGTTGTAATCAGGTTTTAAGATGCTACAGGGTTAGAGATGGCTCAGCAGTTCAGAAGAACACCAGCTCTTCTTCTAGAGGACCCAGGTTTAAACTCCCAGCACACACATGGCAGCTCAGAACCCCATCTGTGACTCCAGTTCTAGGGGATCTGATGTCCTCTTCTGGTCTCCACTGGCATACAGATATACGTGCAGGTAAAACACTCACACACATAAAATAAATAAATTTCAAAAATTTTACTTTATTATTACTGTGTGTGTGCATGCAAGTGTACTATGGCATCTATGTGAAGGTCAGAGGTCATATTTTCCTTCCATCTTTTATACAGGTTAGAGATTAAACTCAGGTTGTCAGGTTTGTAAGGTAAGTGTCTGAGTCATTTTGTTAGCTCCTGGTAACTTTTATTGTATGCAAATTTTTACATAAAATGAAAAAGGTGCTGTCAGAAAGCACTGCTTCCTGCACTACATTTATTTTGAGAACTAAGACTAACAATGCTTAAGCAATTAAATTATATATTTCTAACTGGCACAAAGACCACTCAGGAGAGAAAACTTACCTCATGCTTGCCCATGCACCACTTCTGAGTTAGGAAAGTACAAGGGGGACACTTCTCCTCGCTATGACAAGAATGATATACTGCAAAAACAGAAACACAGCTTTAGGAATAATTTCTAAAAAGGTCACAAATACTATAAACATGTTATAAATGGCATCGGACTTTCTCTAAATGGTCACAACAAGGAAGTAAAACATATCTTGCTTTATATTTGCATACTAAAAATGAACACCTGGGGCTAGGAAGATGGCTTAGCAATTACAAGTTTGCTGCTCCCCCAGAGGACTCAAATTCAGGTTCCAGAGGCACGCAAACTCTAGAGACAGAGCAGCCTTCCTATCATCCTCAAGAGAGCCATTTTGGTCTACCTGTTCTGTGTTCAACTTTTAGCTGTCTTTTCGACTGCACTGGTAGGTGTCCAGACATCCATCATCTAGTCTATGTAAATGCTTCTATGGTGGGCTGGACACATGGCTCAACACTTAAAAGCACTAGCTGCTCTTTCAGGACACAGGTTCAATTCCTAGCACCCATATGGTAGCTCAAAACCATCTGTAAGCTCAGTTTCAGGGAATCTGACACCTTCTGGTCTTCAGTCACCAGGCACACCTGGTGCACACACATACATGAAGGCAAACTACCCATCCATATAATTACCTTTTATAAAATGCTTTTAAAATGCTGCTACCGATTACTTTCCTTGCCATCAATGCAAGTTAAGTGTTCTATCCTGAGCTTCTGATACTTCCTGATGTCTTTTTTATTTTATTTAATTTTTTTTTTTTTTTTTTATGGCTGGAGAGACAGCTGTGGGTGCTGGGAACCAAACTCTTACTTATATTTTTGGTTGTGAGCCTAGCCTTTAACGGCTGAGCAATCTGTCCAGCCCACCCTGATGTCTTTCTCTACAGCACAAGGCTTGCCTCCTTGTTACCTGGCCCACTACACTAACAAATTTTGACAACTAGTCTGTAACTTGGTAAGTCAAACAATGCACCCGTTGTGTATCAGTTTCCTCTGGGACTGAAACATTCCACCCTGTAGGGAAGCTCCTTAAACCAGAACTAAAGGAACTCAAAATAGTTTCAGGAAGTACCTGAAACTGACCAGATTCACTAGGTCAGTCCTAGCTTGCTAGGACTAGCCAAGCTGCAAAGACCCTGAGCCAAGCCCTGCTGCCTGGAGGAGGCTTAGATCAACTGGGGCACCAGCAAAGGGCACTCTCCAATTTGTTGCACTGCCTGTAGGCTGTGAGGTGTGTTGCAGGTTCCCAGCTTTTGTGAGCTGTGAACTGTGAGGGGGTGGATTATGCTGATCCAGATGTTACTGAGTCATTTCTATTCCTCTAAGTAATTCCTCACACATTCTTATAAATAACACCAGTAAAAGTCATTGATTCACTAAGTTGGATTTTGGTATCTGTACTTTGATCTGTCGTGGGTCCCCTATCTAGGGGAGTAGATGATGTATGTTTTGTGTCTCCTCAGGCAAAGCAGCATCCAATACAATCCCAGACAACAGTTAGCAACTACACTGGGTACAGGGAAAATGTAGTGTGATTTCAAATGGTTTTTGGCTTGGTACCTGTAGCAATTATCAGAGAAAAATTAAAAACAAATATCCAATAACATAAAATGGACTAGAAAAATGGTGGCTTATCCAGTAACAACCTGTAGGTTGTTGCCTCTTTCTGGGGAGTAGATAGAGAAGGGTGTTGGACAGTCCTTTCATAGGGAGTTCTATAAGACCATTGGAAAACAGATATTTACATTACAATTCATAACAAAATTACAGTAATGAAATAGCAATGAGAATATTTCATGGTTGGGGGTCACCACAACACAAGGAATTGTATTAAAGGGTTTCAGCATTAGGAAGGTTGAGAACCACTGATGTAACAGGTCACTCTACTGTTATTTTAAAAATCAATGTTAGGGAGCAGGAGAGATAGCTCAGCAGTTAAGACTTGAGGACCCCAGTCTGATTCCCAACTTCTACATGGCACCTTACAAATATCTGTAACTCCAGTTCCAGAGGATCCAACTCCCTCTTCTTTAGTGGACACTGGAGGTAACTGTTGTATATATAGACAGACAAACATGGAGGCAAAACACCCATACAACACATAAAAATAAAATGTGTGTGGGGTAGAGCAAGATGGCTTTGTGGGTGGTAATGCTTGTAACCAAATGCAGCAATCTGGGATCTGTCCTCGGGACCTAATGGGAGACAGCCAATTCCTGAAGGCTACCCTTGACCTCTGTGTGTGCTATGACATGCAAACAGAACTTAAAATGATTACGTGAGTCAGTACAGTTGGTATTACACTGTTGAGATAAGAGGCTGTATGCTTGTAACCTTGGCACCCAGAACACAGAGGCAGAAGGATCAAGAATTTGAGGCCAGCCTGATAAGACACGCCAAGCTGGAGGTCAGGCTAGCTATAAACTAAAACTGTCTCAAACCCCAAGGAAACACCCCAATAAACACACTCTAAAACATATAAAGATAATAACAAAAACAAGCAAGTTTAAAATCATTACACTCAGGCTGGGGAGATGGCTTAGTACTTAAGAGCACTGATTGCTCTTCCAGAGGTCCTGAGTTCAATTCCCAGCAACCACATGGTGGCTCACAACCATCTGCAATGGGGTCTGATGCCCTCTTCTGTCTAAAGAGAGCAATGGTGAATACATTAAATAAATAAATAAATACCATTACATTCAGTAGGAACTCATTTTTAGAAAAAAGGGAATGCATATATAATACACACATATGCATCTAGAAAATATAACTTTTAAAAGACGTTATAATGGAAGGCTGGAGATACAGCTCAGAGATATGGACTAGAGTTTAGTTCATAGGAACCTCACAAACACTTATAACTCCAGTTCCAGGGGGATCTGACACTGAGTTCTGACCTCTGCACTCATACACACACGCACACACACATAATTCAAAATAAATCTTTTAAAAAGTAGCATAATAAGCGATATAATACCAATTTTTGTATAATTTAATTTAAATTATACAGAGGTGCCACAGTGGCAGGTTAATAATTTAACACTGATTCTCTAAACAAAACCAAGTTCAATAACTTTTTGTTATATTATTATTTACCTACTTGTTCTCTCTCGATCTGTGTGTGTGTGTGTGCACACGCGTATGCCTGTGCCTGAGAGTGTGCATGCATGTAAGAGTATATGCAGCATGGCATGTGTGTAGAGGTCAGAGGACAATTCTTAGGAGTTGTTTTTTTCTTTCTACCACAAGAGACCAGGAAATCAAACTCAGGTCATCACCCTTACCTGTTTGACCTAGGTTATCTTTAATTCTGTAAAAACAACATTCAATTTTGAAATATGCATCAAAAGTAGAGGCAACAAAGAAAGAGAAGTCTGTGAAAGACAAGAAACTAGGGATTCTTCCAAACTGCTGGATGTGTTTGACAGCTACAATACTAAAGAAATAAGAGATGGGCATACTGTTGAGGCATGGTGTGTCTTAGATCACCTATGCCTACACGGACGCAGAGGAGCAAGGGGCACCTAAGCCAACATGACCAGAGAACTCTGCACAGTCACACAGCAACATTCTACATGACAGGGTATGAGTAGGCCATGAGGTGTGGCAACATGAAGTGACTCACCTGGATGGTCACATTCATGGATCCTGGCACAGGTTTGGGTACACTCAGGAGGCCTAGTCCCACAGGGAACTGGTGGGTAGATCACAGAGGCCCCACAGTGGCAAGTTAATTCATCAAAGCCTGAGGGAAAAGAAGAAGCAAAATGAGCCTTTGAGAGTTTGTATATGGATGTACATGAATAATAATAATATGCATAGATATGTGATTTAATTGTTCCCTCTACCTTCGTTATAGTAATGCTTTACTGTGTTAAGCATTAAGAATAATGCTTAGAATAAGAAGTCTCAACATGTTTGAAACATAACACACTTAGTTCAGTATCCCATATTAATCTAAGCAAACCAATTGCTCAAAGTTTCTAGGAAACTTTTGTTTTTCAGACAGGGTCTCTCTCTCTAGCTCTGGCTACATGTAGTCCTGGAACTCATTATGTAGACCAGGCTACCTCAAGCCGACAGAGCTCTGCCTGCCTCTGCCTCCAAGTGCTGGGAATGTGGGGCTACAAGCAGTCCACAGTGAAGGCACTCACTGGCTTGCCAGCAGGTCTGACAGTTCCCTCGATGACAAGGTTCTTCACACCGATGAAGGCCACAGCGGAGTTTCCTCCCACAAATCAAAGGACACTTGTGCTCCTTGTCCTAGAAGGAAAGATCTCTACTTGTTAACACTATTTTCTCCACTTTACAAACAAAATAAAAACAAAGTTGTGCACATTTAAGAAGGAAAAGATGTATGAGAAGGGCTTCAGAACCATCAAGAAGAGGAGGAGGGGAGACAGGAATGCCAGACTGAGCAGAGCACTCGCTGTAGCGGGACACTGGATGAGCCTCGCTGGACTAGCTCCAGGCTTCCAAACACCGACTTATCAACCTTGGCATAAAACACTTCATTTTGTTAAGACAAAACTTTTTTTTCTTCATATTATGCATGTAAGGGTGTGTGTGTGTGTGTGTGTGTGAGTGAGTGAATGCGTGTAGATTCCAGAGGCCAACCCCAGAATATTTATGTGCGTGTATGTCACCTAGAACTGGAGTTAGACAGCTGTGAGCTGCCATGTGGGTACTGGGATTGCATGTGGGTCCTCTGGGAGAACAGCCAGTGCTCCAGTCGCCGAGTCACCTCTCTAGGCCCCATGCTCAGCATGTCCTCATGCTTGTGAGGCAGACACTTTACTACATCCCTAGCTGCAAAATAGAGCATTTACAGGAAAACACGGTGCCAAGTGTCATGGCACATGCCTTTACTTGATATTCTGTACTTGGGAGGCAGAAGCAGAGACGTTTCTGAGTTAAAGGCAAGCCCTGTCTACAAGGCAAGTTCTAGGTAGGCTAGCTAGGGCAACAAATGGAGAATCTGCATTTAAAAAACAAACCAACAAACCCAGCAAACCCATTCTGGCCTCTGATCTGGCCCAATGAATGCATAAAACCCAAAGCTCAAATTGCCAAGTCCACACCACTCTGTGCTGGAGCAAAAGTCACCCCAAAGGACCATTCTTATTCAAGGTTGTCTTGGGAGCTGGAGAGAATTTACTGCTTTCACAGAGGCCAGATTGGTTGCCAGCTCCCATGTCAGATGGCCCACAGCTGCCTGTGATTGCAGTTCCAGAGAGATCTAAGCCTTCTAGCTTCTGCAGGCACCTACACTTACGTGTACATACCTCCATACTGACCAACAAAGACACACATCCACAAAATTAAAAATCAAACTGTCTCAGGACTAGGGCTGGAGGCCTTCTCTGTCTTCATCTATGTGACCTGACGCCACGGATAGCTTAAAAAGGCCAAGTCTGCTCAATGTGCGTGCGTGCAGACTAGGAGAGCTCTTAGGATGGCCGTTTAGGGCCCCTCCCGTTGATTTCTAAATCTGGGACACATTCCAGAGGGCTGAGGCTTCTAAATGAGTGGAACCAGATAACACCAACAAATGCTAAGTCCACTTACCACACAGCAGATCTCATTACATTTATGCCGTCCACACAATCGTTTCTTGTTACACCGCTTGTCGCACATAAATGTAGCATCTATGACAGCCAGTTAAAGAAAAAATAAACATGCAAAAAATGTAAACATTCATTTAACACACATTTGAGTGAATATAGGCTGAAGAAATACAAATGTAATATAAATAAATTAATGATGAAATGCTTTTAAAATATTTTTACCTGTGAAAACAAAAAAACAATGCTGACTAATACATGATATGGGTAAGAGTGTAGAGAAAGGTGTAATCATTTTTTGTAGCTGGAGTACATATTTATCCAACAAAAATTCATGTGGGCTCTGGAGAAGCACTCAGGGGCAGGCTGCCTATGCAGTCCGCTCAAGGCCCTGGCACCACACACGAAAAAGGAAGAGCTGGTATGTTGTTCTATGTTTTATATATACTTTCTAAAGCAATTAGAGGATTAGAATAGCTTAGTGTTATAGCACTGTTCTAGAATGTGAGGCCCTGGGTTCAATCCCCACTAAAAAGAAGAGGGGGAAAAAAAAGCCAGGATACCTAAAGCACACACAGAAGGCAGAGAACACACACTCAGTAAGACAAAAAGCTTTTGTGTATGAAACTGAAGGATACCATAAAAAAATGGCAACACCTCACAAAACAGAAACACATTTATAAATTACATACCTCATAAGCATCCAAGATCCAGATATATATTACAAATTGACAACAGAAAGAACAACCCAACTTTTAAAAAGTTTAAACGACTTAGAGATCCTTTCCCCCCAAAGACATACAAGTGGCCATAGAAATGAAGATCAAACCGCACTTCACTTCCAGTTACGAGAGCTACAGGTTTGTCTGTTTTTGCCACTACTGTGTAATCCTGCTTGGGCTAGAACTTGCATAACCCAAGTATGGCAGTGTATGTCTGTAATCCTAGGATTCAGAAGGTTTAGGCAGGAGGAGGATCAGAAGTTCAAGATTATTCTCAGATGCACAGTGAATTCTAGGCCAGCCCTGGATACGGGAGAACCTGTCTCAAAAAAGAACAACAACAGTAACAACAACAAAAATCAGTATTGGATGTTGTATTTTATACTTACAATCACAACACTGAAATAAGAGGCTGAGACAAGAAGACCAACACAAGTTTAAGGCTAGCATGGGCTATAAATAGTGAGCTGTAGGCCAGCCTGGACTACAGAGTAAGATCTTGTCTCAAAATCAAATAAAATCAAAAAAGTTTAAAAATTTATTTAAATAAAAACTTGTTTAAAAAATGGGAGGAAGCAGTGCATGCCTATAATCTCAGCAATCTCCGGGTAGTTGGGAGGGTCAGAAATTCAAGTGCATCTTTGACTATATAGTGAGTTAGAGGCCAGCTTGAGCGTAGAAACCTTGGCTCAAATAGAAAAAAGAAAAAGAAAAGAAAAAAAAAAACTTATCATGTATAAGTCTTGTAGGAGCATTATTCACAGTAGTCAAAAAGTTAAAATCCCCTAAATAGGTATCAGTTAATGAATGGATAAAGAATATGCAGCATGTTGAGAAAGGGAAGTATTTAGCCATAAAAGTGTCAAACTTCTAAAAAATGGTATATGAAATAAATCAAGAAGATATACACTGTATAGTAATTCATATACAATAATCCATAGAGTCAGAACGTTGACAGTGGTTAGTTACTCAGGAAGGCTGAATGAGGAGTGAATGCTTGAGAAGCACAGGGTTTCCTTTTGGGATAAAGAAGCCATTTTTGGCACGGGACAGAGAGATGGCAAATAATATTGTAAGTGTACTGAATGCCACTGAGCGATGTGCTCTAAACTGGCTAAGTCCGTGGTGTGAACGTCAGCACTTACAGTTTCTTCTGTTGTTACTTTCAGAACCATCCTCAACACTGCTCTCCTCCCAACTACAACAAAACTATGTTGTACATATTGTCATCTCAAACTTCTCCAAAATGAGTTTTAGGGTAGCTAGACAAGACAGAGACTGGCAGGCACAGAGTGGGAGATCAGGATCAATGGCCAAGGAAGGAAGACCCCCACAGTCCTACCAGGCACCAAGGGGTCAGGTATCAAGAGCATAAAAATAAATCCAGCCTCATCTGCACCCACAACTTAAACATTTTCAAAGCTATTGACAGATACGGTAATGCATGCCTGTCAACCTAGCAACCAGGCCAGGCTTTGTCTAAAAACAAACCCCCAAAGAAATAAATATATGTTTATGTCCTCCATGTATGACTGGTGCCTAAGGAAGTCAGGAGAGTAGGGTGTGAGATTCCCTGGAATTGGAGTTACAGATGGTTGTGAGTCCCTGGGTGGGAGCTGGGAACCAAACCCAGGTTGTCTAAAGGAGCAGCCAGTATTGCTGAGTAATCTCAGAGCCCCTGCCTTTTAGTTATTTTTAAAAGACTTGTGCTTGTGTTTGTGAATACAAGGCACACAGGTGAGGACATCAGATGTCCTCTATGATTCTGCCTATTCCTCTGTGGTAAGGTTTTCCCTGAACATGGCTCCAGCCAGGTTGGAAGCTAGAACATGAAGCTGTTTGGAGCTGGGAGTACAGCATGCAGATGATGCCCAGCTTATCATCTTAACTCCTGTTCTTGTGACTGCACAGTGAGTCATCTGTAAGAGAGCCCCCTTTATTGTGTTTGATACAATATGCATGGTGGAGGTCACAGAACAACTTTTGGGCGTCTTTCTTCACCTGTTTGGGCAGGTATTTTGTTGAGTCTATAGCTTTAAGAGACTCTAGACTGGGCTGACCCCCGAGTGTCTCATCTCCACTTCCCATCCTCCAGCAGCAATGGTGGAGTTATGCCGTATCTGGCTCATGAGGGTTCTAGGATTGAACTCAGGGCATCAGGCTTGTGTAGCCTTTACCAGCTGAGATATCGCAGCCTCACATTTATTTCAAAATAGGTGACAATATAGGGGTATAATGCAGGTGGGCCTGAAACTGCTGTTAAGAGGCTCAGATAAGGCTGCAGATTCTCAATTGTCCTGCCTCCATTTCCAGAATTCTGGAACTATGGGCATGTAACACCACACCCAGGTTCAATTTATTTTTAAAATTATTTCAAAGTAAGCTGTAGACATGAGTGTATTTAGCTTAATTACTAAGAGAAATCTACTAACTAGAATTCAATGGATGAATTTTTTTCTCCTTTTACCATAAAAATTATAAATGTAATGGACAAATCATAAATGTTTCTTCACTGAATTTTGACAAACATGTAATTGAGTATTTTGTGAATACACAGGGCATTGTCTTCATTCCAGAAAGTTCCCTTGAGCCCCCTTACAGTCATACCTTCACTTTTAAGACTGGTACATGGAAGCTCCTATAGAAAAAGAGAAAGAAACAGTAGTTACTTTAGGAGTAATTAAAATGACCCCTGCAGCCGGGTGGTGGTGGCGCACGCCTTTAATCCCAGCACTTGGGAGGCAGAGGCAGGAGGATTTCTGAGTTCGAGGCCAGCCTGGTCTACAAAGTGAGTTCCAGGACAGCCAGGGCTACACAGAGAAACCCTGTCTCAAAAAACCAAAAAAAAAAAAAAAATGACCCCTGCAGAACACAGAACATAACATCGTCATTCACCGGCTGCAGCCTGGAGCTGCCCCAATTATGTCGGTGTGCTTCAACCACAAGACTCCACATTTCCTGACTTTTCATGCAATACAATTCCAATGTAATTCCAACAATCTCTGTGGCCTGGTCTTGAAGCCCAGAGCAGATTAGGAATTATAAAATCTGAAAAGAAAGTGGTATCTAAAGATATCAAAACATGATTTCCTGACCAGGGCACTGACAGAAACAGAAACAACAACAACAAAAACCAAAAAACCATGAAAAGCAAAAAAAGAGTGAAAAATTGAAGATGAGCTGCTACACGCCTCTAAAGCCTCCTCTCGGGAGGCAGGATCAGGACAATAAATTCAAGGGCAGTCAGGCAACACAGTGAGACTATGTCTCAAAATGTTAACTCATTAAAAACATAAAAGATTAATTTTTAAAAATCAAAAATAGGAAATAATTTGCCATCATTTAACCTAAGAGAAACACGTGCCCTGAAAATACCACAACCAAGAAAATAGGCAGGCCTTTGGGCCTCAGACCTCTATGAACAATGGTTTCAACCCTGTGAGAGGAGCCCCAGAGGCCTACCACATGCCATTTGCTTGGGCAAGATCATGTGGAAAATATGTGGTAAGGATGACGTATGGGGAACGGAATCAGTTCGAAGTAGCAGGAGCCTGGCTGCCTAGAAGCTGCACTGGGCTCACTTTGTAAAAATGGCTCAAATTTACAAACTTGTCAACTGCAAATAGATGTGAATCGGTGTAAGACACTGAAGCCTTTCAGCTGGGTATGAAGCCTATGATCTCCGCACTCCGGAAGCTGAGGCAGGCTTTGAATTCAAGGCTAGCCTGGGCAGTACTGTGTGGGTTACAAACTGAGACCCTGACTCAAAAGAACAAAATACAAACCAATAAGAAGAAAGAAAGAAAGAAGAAAATGACACTGATTCAAATTTGCTTTCATCCCATTAAAAGAAGCATTTTGTGAAACACCCATGTAACTAGTCATGGTGGCACACGCCTTTAATCCCAGCACCCAGGAGGTAGAGATAGGCAAGCCTGTGGTACAACAAGGCCAGCCTGGTTTACAGAGAGAGTTCCAAGACAACCAGGTCACAGAGAAACCCTGTCTTGAAAAACAAAACAAAGAAAGAAAAATCCATGTGGTTAAATGATGGGGTGATGATATCAGTTTTCTGAAGAGAATTTTTAACATGTCAAAAGGGTTTACAGAATTCATACCAACTAGAAAGAGCTGCAAACTTTCAATTTACAAAGCTTTTGAAGAACACACTCACTGCATGGGTTAGTGAGCACGAGGACAGCGGGGATGGGCTTGCTGGAGGAAGGCAAGCACACAGCAGGGATCTGTAGCTTGTTCAAAAGTCACTAAGAGCACCTATAGTCCTTACAAAGTTGGCGGTCACTAAATCGAAACATCTCAAAGCACTGTTCTTCTTTGGGTTCTCAAGACTGAACTCAAGCCTTATAAAGCACATGCTTTATCACTAAGCCACACCCTCAACTCCTTCAGTCATTAATCTGGCATTTACAATGAAGTGATGCTACAGCCACACATACTGTGGCTTTCAGTATAAATACCCCGTAAGCTTTACACAATTGCCATCATAAATCATTATACTATGTTTTCTTTTTTCTTTTATTGTAAAGCTTATCCATTAAACAAATTATACCCTCAAAATAATCTGAGAATTGGTTGTTGCTCAGACCTTAACAACTTTAACAAAAAGAATCAACTGTTAAGGTCTGTCTTCATCCTAGCCTATGTTCTTTAGAGGAAGTCCTGACATGGACTGAAATGACTTCCTGGTAGAACAGCAGGGCAGATCATTACTTAGAAGGCTCCATCCTAAACAGCCACAGAAGACTTCATGTCTCTTCTGCTTAGAAACAGAAATGGGCACTAAAGCCCAATGGCAGAATGACGGTCAAATGCCCAATTACACTACCCAGGGCTAAAATTAGAATTTGAATTCTGGCTTTGGTACTTGGCTCTCAAGAGGTACGGTTTAGTTGAATGCCACTGTTTGTCTATGGCTTGTGTCAACTGGATAGTCTGAGCATACAACTTAGAAGCAGGGTGGCCATCCTGGACAGTTTTAGGCTTGAAGCTTTGGTCACACAGAAGCCACCGAAGTCTGGAGAGACTGAGATTGGCTTGGAGGTAGTCTATCATACCAGGATGACAATACACATTCTAAATACACTGGTTTTAGTGAGCCTTCTTGGCTGAAATATTCTCTACATATTATCCCACACAGATACCGGGAAGGTCACGGAGGAAGGACAAATGGAGCTTCACATCTGCTCCTTTCTTGGATTCTTTCCTACATGTTTCATCTACTGACTAATTCTGTGTCCCTTCCTGCAACCATGACTGTGACAGTTTTCAGTGAATTCAGAGTCTACAAATTATCACGTTGTGAGTGGTCTTGGGGCCCACTGGTCTTCAGGTCAGATGAGAATTAAGTGGTCGTGTTGGCTATGTTAGCAGCTGTCTAAACTCTCAAGTGAGGAGTTTTGTAGGCTGTGTCCAGTTCCCATGTGGCTAAATCACAGTAGTGCTGTTTCTTCCTTCACATCTGTACTTTGGACCCTCCAGACTCTCCATGGGGGATGCAGTGACTCATACACTGGGATAAAGCTGGAGATTTTGGTTCCTCCCCTCCCACAATCACCATTTTAAAAGGTGATGCCAACAGTGATTCTAACAGTGTTTAGACTTACCTTTGTTCTGAAAGAGCATCTGCAGGAAATAACTGATGTGCGAGAGCACGGCCCACAGTCTCCTTCATGGCAGAGCTTTTCGCAGGTATGGATGAAATCTGCAATAAAAAGGAAAGAGCTGGGAGTGACAACTGCAGGGAGTGACAACTGCAGAGACTGATTTTGATATTCCCAAATTCACTACCAACATGCTGCCTCCCTGAACTTCCCTCCATCCAGTAGGCCGGGACTTTCAGAGTCTAGCGCCAGCCACTGGAACAGGCTTTGGATGCATGCCGCTTGCTGAGGCAAAGCACAGACTTCCCGACCTTTGCTTTAGGTCCTAAGTTCACTGCATTACATTCAGATCTCTGACTCGGATGTAATGCTCTGGGCTCTGAAAGTTATCTGGGATCAGAGACAACTCCTAAGCCACAATCCACAATTCCATCAATTGGGGCTGCTCTCTACATAGTTACAGATAACTTGCATTCACCTGATAGATAACTAGATTTAGGCAAAGATGGCCTCGAATTCCCCATCTTCCTATCTTTCTCTCCTGAGTGCTGGAATTACAGCCATGTACTCCTCAACATTTTATGAAATGCCGGGGATCGACTCCAAGGCTTTCTATAAGCCCAGCTACTGAGCTACATCTTCAGCTCACAACCCCGCCAACAACACTCCCCCTACCTCATGCTACGTGGATTGAAACCAGGGTCTAACATCCCCACCCCCACACACCCCCACACCACACTCCCACCACAACAACCACCCACACACTCTCACACACCACACCCACACCCACACCCACACACACCCCAGGTAAGCACTTTTCTGAACTACACCCCTAGCCCTATTGATCATTTCTTCTGTCAGGTCAAATCAATTGCTGAGTATCTTTAATGGATTCAGTTGTTCAACTTTTCAACTCCTGAATTTCCATTTGGATCTTTCTTGTTTTTAAAATAACCTTAAATAGCCTTCACTCAAGATCTTTCTGTCAGTCACCTGAATGCTGGGGTAATGGGCATGTGCCACCACTCTCTGACTTTTTTTTTTGTTGGTAATTTCTCTCTCTCATGTATCCAGGCTGTCCTGGAGGTCACGCTGGACTGGATAATCTGAACTCTTAACTCTTGTTTCTACTTCCCAGGTGTTAGGATTATGGGTATACTGTACCATGCCTGGCTTTAGTTTCTTTTTCTTTACTGATAGTCTCTATTTGATGTGAGTCTCTCTCATCCTTTCTTTCAGCTCTTTAGCACTAAGCCTTTGGTTTAATGAACACACTGATAGTCGGTATTTGAAGCTCTCCTAATCTGACATCTGGCTTCTCTCACGAGCAGGCTGTTGTGCTTTCCATCTCGGCACATCACACTTAGTTACTGTTACAGCAACTGGGAACTGCTTAAAAAGCCTCCCTTCCCACAGCTTCAAAAACGGTACTTATCTATATTGACGCATGCATGTATGCATGTATGTACGGTGTACGTGTGTACACACGTGACATGTGAGTGCCATGGCAGACACTGTGGGAATCAGTCTTCTTCCATGAATGGCTTCTGGTAAATGCCTTTCATGAATGTTTGTGGGTTGTTGTTTTAAGACAGGATCTCTCTGCATGGCTCTGGCTGTCCTGGAGGTCAGAGATCTGCCTGCAGGCCTGTGCCATCACCACCCTGATGTGCTGACCTTCTAAAACCTCTCAGGCACTCTGAACTTTGTAGCTTAAAAAAACAAACAAGCCGGGCAGTGGTGGCGCACGCCTTTAAACCCAGCACTTGGGAGGCAGAGGCAGGTGGATTTCTGAGTTCGAGGCCAGCCTGGTCTACAGAGTGAGTTCCAGGACAGTCAGGGCTACACAGAGAAACCCTGTCTCGAAAAACCAAAAAAAAAAACCCAAAAAAACAAAAAAAAAAAAACGAAAAAACCATGTGTCTGTTGCTTTGGCTGACCTGGAACTCTAAGTAGACCAGGTTGACTGGTCTCTAGCCTAGAGACTTGTCTTTGTCTCCCAAGTGAGTGTTAGGATTAAGGCCTGTGACAACACTTCCCGAATTTTTGGTTGACTGACTTATTTTGTGATGTGGCCAGTCTACTTTAAAGTCATCTACTTCTCTCACAGTATGTTCTTTGGGCAGCAAAGCATTGGAAGTACACATTTACTTAAGATGACAGCTATTTCAGCAGGTTTTTTTCTAACCAACTTTTAAGCTGGTTTGGGTAAACAAAGCTGTCTTGACTACATTTAGGCCACTAATCCACTAGACTTAAACAAAAATAAGGTATACCTGGAGCCTAGAGTGCTCAGCAGTCTAACCCTATTACATGAGGTCAAGAAGAGAGTCTTTGAGATTTATCCTGAGGCCAGAAAGGCTCCTTTTAGACACCTCTTTTCCTGGTTTGTTTCTAGTGAACTAGCTGGCCAATACTGCTGTCTAGTGTGTAGCTCTTAATTAAGAGCATCTATTATTTCCTAAAGGTTCCTTAGGCCTTCACCTCCCACTTGCTGAGATTTCAGGTGTGTATCATCCCACCCCCTCCTTTTTGAGATAAGACAGTGTGCTGGAATTATAAGCATATAAAACTACATCCAAATTAAAGGATTAGTTATATCTAAAAAGAATTTAAGATTCCAGAAAAAATTTTTTAAAAATATTGACCAAAAATATCTGCAAATATATTATTAGGCTGGGGAGGTACTCATCAGGTAGCGTGTTTGCTGCTCAAGAATGAGGAACTAGCAATGGAGGCTCACATCTTTAATTCCAGCACTTGGGAAGCAGAGGCAGGTGGATTTTTGCCTCCTTTTATTTTTCTAAAGTCACCTTTCAACAGTACTCACTCAATAAAGAAGCCAGTGAGTAACTGCAAGGCTAAACCCGTGCATGCTGCAAAGACCAAGTCACACTCAAAACTCAGGTTACTGAGTAAACAGGTGGTACTTGTCTGCAGTCCTACCATTGAGAGGCTGAGGCAAGGAGACAGGCTGACAGAGGCTAGTTGGGTTACATAGTGAATTCCAGGCCAGCCTGAGCTACATACAAGATCCTGTCTCAGAAAACAAAAAACAGTACAACAGCCCTAAAACAAACAAAACTCACGATATTATTATATCTAATTCCAATGAATTTTTCTATATACAAATAACCAGAAGTCTTAAAAGAGGAAGAAGCAAGGTATCATTAGAGATCAGAAGGCAGCTGCACTAAAAATATTAACAAGAATAAGCAACAAAGGCCAAGGCTACAAATTACCTTAATAAACAACAAAAAGCCTCAGAAAGCCTATAATAAAATCCAAACTGTGCACGCACATGCGCGCGCGCACACACACACACACACACACACACACACACGCACACACGCAGAGCAGATAGCTTGAGAAACCTCAGTGGGCCCCACGTTTTAGTTAGGATAACAGGTCCACAAGAAAGATGACTACTGACTCAACAATGTGAAAGGAATTACCCCGTTACGTCTTTAAAAGGTAGTATGATCTGGGCATGGTAGCTCACATCTGTCATCACAGCCCTGGAGAGGCTGCCAGGCTGAGATAGCTACACAGTACCAGTTTTACCAGGGCTGCTTAGAGTCTGCTTGAAGGAAAAGTTTAGAAAAGTATGTACCCAGCCAGAATGACGCTCAGAGGCGCATGCCGTCCCCAGCTATAGGGAGAGGCTTAGCTAGAAGGCATTAACTAGCTGAGACTCTGTCACACTTAGAACTTCAGTTCTTAAATCTCTCATCCAGGGTTGTTTTTGCATGTTCCTATTACAAAAGATGTCATTTAAACACTTGTGGAATGCTAGATTAGTAAAAGTCTATATGGTAGTAAAAGTCTAGCCATTAGACTAGGCTGCTAAGAGAACTGTTGGCAATAAAACTGGAGAAAGATGACTTGGGAATCTGTATTTTCACAAGTATAGTTTGAGTAAAAGAAAAAAGTACCTACCCAAATTTGATCATTACATTTATAAGAACCTCTGCTCTTAGGAGTGGCATTTAACATTACTTGGCTAAAGTGTCATTACTCCTGAACATTTACATTTTTTAAAAATCAATCTTTTTAATTTTTACTTTATGTGTATGAATGGTTTGCCTTCATGTATATTACAGACAGATGTGAGCCACCATGTTGGTGTTTAAAATTGAACCTGGATCTTCTGAAAGAGCAGCTCTTAATCACTGAGATATCGCTTCATCTCCTACATATTTAAAAAATAAATTTAGGTCAACTAGTTAGTTACCTGAGGAACCACAGGACAAGGGTTTGCCACACACTTTTCCACAGGAAGGGACAGGATCCATGCATGTTTTCCGACCATTACTTCCATGTTCCAGCAACTGGCTGAGAGGTGTTTGGCCGCAAGGGCAGTATCGCACCAAATGTGGGAGCCGTGGACAAGGTTGACAAGGCTGAGGGTGGCAAACCTGAGAACAGGTATGGCTCCCACACTTCAAGTCCCTATGAAGAAAAACAACAGACAACTAACTGCATAACTGTTACATAAAATGAAGCTTTAATCTAAAAGAAACTTTAAAAGCAAAAAATGGAAACCCTTACTTGCCACATATCTTTAAACAGCTGAAGTCCCCCAATCCATCAGACTTTCCCACATCGGTTCCACACAACACATCTCGGGAGGTGCTGCCACAGTAGCACGCTTGAGGACACAGTTTAAAGGACAAATCAACAACCAATCCATGCTTTAAAAATACCCCCAACAATCTATAAATGTTCAGTAATATGGACCAGACATGATGCAAAAATTAATGTTGTTTATACGGCAGCTCTCCCACCCATCTAAGAGCTTTACATGGAAATAAAGTTCTGCTCCTCTGCCAATATCTCTTAGTGCTGCCACAGATATCCTATAAACAGATTACCTCAAAAAGTTAGAAGGACCCGATTTGGTATCTAGGACAATGGTGGAACAGCATGGGCTGTGGAACTCCTTGGATGTGGACATAGGGTACCTCAAGCTAGGCTGGTAGATGTAGAGGGGCTGACATCTAGATTCCCACTGTCACTTCAACACAAGTAAAACGGATTTGATAGCGTTCACGTGAAATGCTTCCAAAAAGGTCCCTGCTATTGAAAAAAACTTATAATTTTCATTAAATTACATAATTTTTCTGGTATCACTTTACATTTTTTTCACAAAGGATATTTATCACAAATTAATCTATACATGTATACCTTGCCCATATGATAAATAGTGAGCAAGAGTAAAAACTAAACTGAAACACTAGAACTAATTAAATGCTAACTTCTTTCTAAGGACAATTTAGGTTATCTACTGGTTCAGAAAATCAACATCAGAATAAATGTATTCAAGAACAGACTGGTTTAATAGCAAGCCAGGGAGAACTATATAGTGAGAACTGTTTAAAAAAAAAAAATCAAAACCATAAAATAGTATATTAAACAGAATCAAAAACAACTTCTGGCACATGGTTAGAAGAAAATCTCATGACAGAAGCATAATTTTTTTTTAATTTTGAAAATAAGCATTCCAGTGCTGAAGAGATAGCTCAATGGTTTGGAGTACTGGCTGCTCTCACAAAGGATCTAGGTTCTGTTCCTCAGCACCCATGTGGTGGCTCACAACTGCTTATAACTCCGGTTTCGTGAATCCGATGTATCCTTTGGCCTCCTTGGGCACTCAGGCATGTATGGTACACACACTGGCACACCCACACATATGTAGGCAAAACATCCATACACATTAAAAAAAAGGACATTCTGTCTTCAAGTAAGAACACTTGCAATCTTTGCCCACAGTGACACCAGAACTCAGATCTTATCAGGTAAGCATTTGTTAGATGAACTAAGACAGACAGGAAACAACCCGAACTTTGGAACCAATGAACTGGTGAACAAACTCCAGCAGCCGGGAGCTTCTGAGGGTGGCCTGTTCTACGGGCAGCCTTTTCTTTGCTGAGTTTTGTTTCTTCCCTTTTTCTTTTCTTCTATTCTGAGGCAGGGTCTGGCTGGGTCATAACAAACTTAATTTCACAAGTTTGCTTACAATTATGCTGAGGCTGACCAGCTGTCAAAGTGACTAGCAGTTCATACACCTGTCAGCACTGTATGAAGATGCTAGCCGCTTACCCTTGCCAACATTTGGTTTTCAGTCCTTCATTCCAGACACCCTGGTAAGTATAAATAGATGCCTCACTGTGGATTTGGTTTTGATCCCTGTCCCCTGGACTCTCCCTCCAGTGCAGGCTTCTGTGAAGCATTCCAGAAATGCCAATGAGCAGTGCTAACAGGTGCGGACACCACTCACCCTGGTTCAGTATGATCCGGCAAGGCTGGCATTGACCCCCATGGCACAGCTCAGCACAGTGGTGCTGACCACAGTTCAAAATGTTCTCACACGCATTAGAACAGTGGACTGAGACAGGCTGACCACAGCGAACTGTGTGCCTATAAGACAGACGCAAATACATCACTCTGAAGTTCCCACTGCAGACTAACAGCGAAGCCCAAGCCCTTCCCTCAATACTCACTAAATCTTTCTCTTGACTTTGCTCTCCCCAACTTTTTCTAAGTGTTTTCTTCGAATTTTTAATTAATTTTGTATAGACATGTTTGTAAATAGGCATGCAGATGGCCATAGAGGCCAGAGATGTCACATCCCCCAGAACTGGAGTGACCAGCTTTTGTGAGCTGCACAACATGGGTCCTAGGAATGGAACTCAGGCCCTTTTCAACAGTCATGCTCTTTTAATCACTGAGCAACCGCTCTGGCCCCTCCACCCATTTTTTATTTCAATATTCTCCTCTCTTCCTCCCTCCCTCCTCTTTCCTACTCTGCCTTTCTCTCTTTCCTTTCTAATTAGTGGTGAACAAAAGCAAATTCTGCAAATTTGTCCTAGTCCACTGAGGAGCATGCAGGAAGGAAAGAACCCTGGAAGGGTCTGTCAGTCTGGGTTCCACTGTCACACCGCCTGGAGCTGCCTGTCCTCCTCTAACAACCAGGAAAGAAAGGAGTCAATGTGCGCCCAGATCTGTCACACTCAGACGGGAAGCACAACAGCGTTTTCCTGGGCTGAAGCATGCTCGTACTGCACACAGTCACGGTACTTACAAGACCCGAGGCAGGACTCTGACTCTAGCTTATTCTAGTAAGTATCCCGACTCTGCTGGCTTATCCTTTCATTCCCGGAGGTCCTGGAACCAAGGCCCCAGGGATAGCAGGGGATGACTTTATTTACACCTACCACTCACTTCTATCTGCTTACTAATCTTTTATGTTAGACACTCACAAGTAAATCATACGTAAGAAAACTGACTTCAGTCCAATTCTAATTTTACCTGGTCCGTCCACATTCACATGTTTTAGTTGTAAAAGCAGGGCAGGGTGGGCAGGGTCCAGGATGGCAGAGACTGAGGAAAAGAAAACAAAAAGAAAAGAAAGCTTCAATAAATAAACCATTTCTATGTAAAACTAAACCAAAGGTGCCTCAGCTGTGTTCTACTGTGAACACAGCAACATGAGAGCCCATCTTTGTAGTCAACTTGACACAACAGGGAAGAGGAAACCTCAGCTGGAGAATTGCTTTCATCGGATAGTCCTGTGAGCATGCCTGGGACACCATCTTAACTAATAATTGATGGGAAAGGGCCCAACCCACGGTGTGTGGTACTTCCCAGCAGGTGGTCCTGGGTGGATAAGCAAGCTGCCTGAATAGTAGCAGAGGAAGAGAGTCTGTTTGCAGCGTTTCTCCTGACCTCTGCTTCAGTTCCTGTCTCTGTGTTCTTGCTTCTACTCTTTTCCTGGCTTCCTCTGATGATATGTTCTTATCCATAAGATATAATAAACCCTTTATTATCCCAGTTAATTAAACCTGCTCAGTTTTTTATTACAGCCACAAAAGCAAACTAAGACAGCCAACAAAGCCTCCTATGGAATGGCTTTAAGAAACAACTATATCATAAACAGATGGGATAGCACATAATGCCAGCACTGAGGAGGCAGAGGTAGGTGGGTCCCTGAACATCTGAGGTCAGCTTGGTCTAAAGAATGAGTTTTAGCCAGCTGGTCACATAGTAAGACTGCTTCAAAAAAAAAAAATCAAGAATAAACAATATTTTTATGTGGAAAATGTTGGTGGCATTATCTCAGAATAAGATAATCATTTTAGAAAAGATAAAAGTAAAACCCTACTCAAAATATTGGTTTTGTTTGGATTTGACAAAGCTAACACTTGAAAATATATGGCCTTGGTCCAACTTTAATAGTATGTGTGTATACCTTAGTAGAAGAGCATTTACTGACATGTGGGAGACCCTGGGTAGGATTTTCAGGAGGGAGGGAGGGAGGGAGGGAGCGAGCAACAGTGCTTATGTCCTCCAAGTCTATGAGAAGTACAGAACTGTTCTCATCAGCTGGTGAAGGAATAACCAGGCACTGGGTTGAAACTGTCCCAGTGCAAAGAAGGCACTGGAACATCTTGCTGCTAAGACACTGGGGGCAGGCGAGTGGTCCATAATCCCAGCACAGCACAGGGCTGTGGGAAGAACTGAGCTTAGTGATGTGCTCTACGTTAGAACCAGGCACCTGAGCAGAATGTTGTACAGAAGCTAGAACAAGAAAAAAAAATTACAAAATGGAATTTTATTATTTCAGATAAATATATTCTCCATGTAAAACTACTATCAATTATAGACTGGTTAAGAAATTCACTTAACAATATTATTGGAAGTTAAGAGAATATTACATTTATTTTGTGTGTGTGTATACACATGTGGTCCATGGTGAATATGTAAAGGTCAAGTTGTGAGAGTCAGTTCTCTTCGTTCACCATGTAGATCCCAGGGTTCAAACTCAGGCCTCAGTCTTGGCAGCAAGCACCTTACCCACAAGTCATCTTACTGCCTATTTTTAGGATTTTACAAATTGTAGAGAAGTAGTTTCTGCTGGGCACAGGGGCTCCCACATGCAATCCCAGCACTGAGAAGCTGAGGTCTGAGGATAACAGAGTGGCTGAAGGCAGCCAGGGCTATAGCATGAAACCCTGTCTCAAAGCACAGTACAGAGTAAGACAGGTGCCAGTCAGACTGGTGACTGGTGGCTTTCATTTCCAAAACCCATGGAAAGGTGGTAGCGTAGTACTGACTGCACCAAATGCTCCTCAAGTTTCCACATGATCATGGATTTTTTATGACTGTTCCATACACATGTATCATGTATTTTGACGCTGACCCCCCCTCCATACACTGCCTTCTCCTATCCTCCCTCCCCAGTCTAGCCCATCCCCTTCTCTTACTTTCATGTCTTTAAACAACAACAGCAACAACAATAACAACAAAAACAAACAAACAAACAGTACCCAAAAAACTAGAATCTACAGGCTGGAGAGATGGGTTTGGTAATTAAGGGCATTCACTGCTCTTCCAGAAGACCTAGGTTCAAGACCCAGCTTACAAGTGTCTGTCTGCAATCTGTACTCTGAGGAGGGGCATTCCAAATGATGGCAAATGTAATCCTTTGGGAATTAAAGGCAACTGGAGTAAAGTCTAATTCAGTGGGCAACTGAATTTGTGAGAAAGAGAAACAAATATTTTTCACACCCTCAAAGTACTATCATACGGGCTGCTGCACAAATGTTTTTCCCTGGCTGTTCTACAAATGTCTATAAAGTTTTGGGAGCTTTTTTCTTCTTAGAGCCAGGAGTACAAAACAATAGAAGGATTATTGGCTTTGACACCCAGCTCCATCACATCCTAGCATTGGAACATTGGGCGTGACACTTGGCCTTTCTGAGCCTCATCTGTAAAGTGGAAACAATCATACCTACACATCACTAGGCTGTGGAAAGGATTTAACTACTTAGTAGATTGTCTGCTAAAGATTCAGTGCTCAAGCAAATAGTTCATATCACTTTCCCCCTTCTTGTTACATGACAACAGTATGTACACTTAATGCCACTAGCAAAGCACTTCCACAGGGACTCCCCAGAAGTCTATTTTTCCAACTTACAGGTTACAGGAATGTGGACAGTCCTGGCCAGGCTGTTTCTTTCTACAAACCTCACCACAACTATGTGGAATTTCATTTCTGCTCCATTCAGGATTCTTTACTTTGCCTATAACATATCAAATGGGAGAGTCAACACTATAAATTTCAACCATATTCTCACCTTTTATGAAGTAGCTAGACAGTATGTTATTGTACATTCTGAAACAAAGAGCTGGCTGTAATGCTATTTATCATACAATCTATTGAGCATGGTTAATCTTAATGTCAAGATTACCTGAAAAAGATAAGTAACTTTTACTTATGAAAATGACATTTTTGACTACTGAACACAATCTATTTTTTAAGATACTTACTAAATAAGACATTAACAAACCTTCTTAAACTGACAAGTATCTGTGGTAACAATTAGAAGGAAGGAAAGTACGAGTGCCAGGGTACAGCTCAGTAGTAAGGCATTTCTTAACATGGCCCATGCCCTGGGATCCACTCCAGCACTGCGGAAGCTCATGGGGTAGGTAAAGAAAGGGACCGAACCAGGAAGAGGCTCAGGAAGAACAGACAGAAACCTACAGAGGAGAAGCCTGGTTCTGAAGCTACCCAGGAGGCACGAAAGGGCTGCACTTTCATAGTTAATGTCACTGTAAGAATCTTCAAGGACATCTTCCTAGGCTTGGGCTACAGAGAAAAATGCTATCGCAAAAAAGCCAAATATATATCCTTTAAGATAATTAAGGTTTGCTATTTTCTGTCTGCCCAACTTCCTAAGGACCTCTTATGTCTAATTTACATTATCTTTCCAGTATGATACTCAATCAAGAATATTTATTGCTTTTACTAATATTTTTTTTAATATCCAAAACTCGGGCGGTAGAGATGGCTCAACGGTTAAAGAACACTGACTATTCTTCCAAAGGTTCTGAGTTCGAATCCCAGCAACCACATGGTGGCTCACAACCATCTGTAATGAGATTTGACTCCCTCCCTCTTCTGGGGTGTCTGAAGACAGCTACAGTGTACTTACATATAACAATAAATAAATCTTTAAAAAACAAAACAAAAAAAAACCCCAAAACATTCCCATTAAAAAAAAAATCCAAAACTCAGATTTTGGTAACAAAACATATACAACCAGCAGATTCCACACAAAGAAAAGCTAAAGTGAGAAGGGATTAACAAAAGGAGCTTCCTTTGGAAAAAAACAGCATTTGAAGAGAGACAGTTCAATGAAGATATACTGAAGGGGGAACAGGGCATAGCTCAGTGGTAGAGTGCTTGCCTTGTTTGCGCGAGGCCCTGGGTTTGACCCCAGAACCACAAAAAAGGTGGGATGGAGAACATGTTTGCTAGTGAAGGAATCAAGTGACTGAGTAATAGCTAGCCATCGTGGGGGGAAAAAAGGAGGATTATAAGCAAGTTGGTTAGGACAATAAAGATAGTATACAAAAAGAGATAGAACAAGCTAATTCTTTTACAAAAGCAACGGCCAAAAGTGTCAAGGGAGTCATGCTGCCAAAAGGCTAATCATTATATAAGTCAATATGGCCACTGTGAATGATGACTTTTGAAGACAGTGAGACAACAAGGGCAGATGCAAAAACCTAATGATTCAAAGGGAGAAACAAACCATCAAGAAACAAAATCAACTAGGAGATTAATCACTAAAAGGAAGGAGAAAAAAAGAAGACATACAGCTAGCAGTAGGAATTCACCTGGACCAAAGAATAGCTGATGCTATTAAAAAACAGGAAAAGTGGCTGGACTTTAAGGGTGGCATGTCTCTAAGCCTAGCACAGAGGTCAAAGGCAGGTGGATCTCTGTGAGGTCAAGTCCAGGTCAGCCAGGGCTAACACAGTGAGACCCTGTCTCAAAACAAAACCAGGAAAAACTATTCTACAGAGAGGGAGGATACAGGGATAGTTTGCTACTGATTTACAGAAAATCTCTCCATTATAAAGACACACAGTTGATTTCTTATTAAGCACTATTTTTACTCATGCTGCTTAAATCTAGAATGTCAAAGCTGTTACAGCACCAAGGTCTATGACCCACCCAGTGA
The DNA here is from genome assembly GCA_036184795.1 of Tokudaia tokunoshimensis. Classification (NCBI taxonomy): domain Eukaryota; kingdom Metazoa; phylum Chordata; class Mammalia; order Rodentia; family Muridae; genus Tokudaia; species Tokudaia tokunoshimensis. The sequence goes on along the minus strand of BTHU01000005.1, from coordinate 29,076,353 downwards.
CATGAAACAGAAGACAACAGCATAACCTCTTATGACTCTCAGGTCTTATCAGTACTTCTGAAACCAGACCTGAGGACCACTGAGGTGAGCGATACAGTGGGTACACACAAACTTACCACAGAAACAAGTGTAAGTATTAGGAACATGTGCAGAAACATTCTGACAAGCAGGGCACCTCCAACCACTCTGGCCATCTGAAGAGAGAGAGAGAGAATGAATACGAATATATATTAAATACAGTTTCTTTCCACAGTGTAAGTTGGATTAGGGATATAGTTCATAGATAGGGAATGTGCTTTGTCTACATAAGGCCCTAGGCTTAATTTTTGCACCCTCATGAAAAGGCACCACTGTTTAAAAAAGAATTAAAGCTCTGGACAAGTACAGTGGCACACACCCTTAATCCCAGCACTCCGAAGACAGAGGCAGGATCTCTGTGAGTTTGAGGCCAGCCTGGTTTAGTGAGACCTGTCTCAAAAAAAAAAAAAAAAGTACACTTAGAGGAATTCACACCATAAAAATACTATTATCATACATTTAAGAAAGAGATTCATGGTTTTAAGTAATTCTCACCCTGAGCTGCACCCTGCAAGTGTATTAATTCTGTCCTGTTGCTTTACTTCTGAATAATGTTCTCTTTAAAAAACAAAACAAAACAATGCTGAAGGCATCATTTAGTACTGCATTCTGGTTACAAAGACTTACATATCTTTCTTTTTTCCTTTTGACAGGATCTTACTATGGAGCTCCAGCTATCATGAGACCTGTTATGTAGACATGGCTAGCCTCAGAGATACACACCTGTCTTCTCCTCCCAAGTGCTGCGATTATCAGTGTGCATCATGTCGCCCAGAAGTAAATGCTTTTTCAAACCATTTTTGTGTTATATTTTCTTCTGTGTGTGCTCTCAAGCACCATGACACACATGAGAACACACAGAGGACAACTCTCAGGAGCTGGCTCTCTCCACGTGGTACCTGGGCTTGAAACTGATGCTTGGTAGAAAGCACCTTTTCCCCTTAGAGCCATTTCATCAGTCCGACAAATGATTTTTATAGTTCCCATTTCAATGAAACCCTCCATTTTTAATAAAAATTAGTGATTTCATTATTAAACCCTACCTATTTTCATATTATGATGTTTGGCTGGTTTATTTAAGATCTACAAGTCCAGTCATAAAACGTAAGAATATGGTAACAGTCTAACTACAGATAAAATGTGTAAGAGATTTTTTTTTTTGAGACAGTGTTTCTTTAGATAGCCTTGGCTATTTTGCAACTCACTCTATAGACCAAGCTATCCCCAACTCAGAGATCTGCCTGCCTCTCCCTCCAAAGTGCTGGGATTGAAGGTGTGCCACTGTGCCCAGCTAACACTTACTATTTTCAACCCAAACTTATCAAAGCAGTGAGTAAAATCCTCTCGGGAGTCAGGAATCACCAACCTGCATGCGATGCCGGAGAGCGCGCCCATTTCTTGATGCAGTTCAAATGAAAGACATGAAAGCAGCTCTGACAGCTCCACACCGGGGCTGTGACCTGCACCAACTCACAGCACACCATGCACTCGTATTTTTCTGTAGTTAGCTGCTCAATCAGGGAACCTGTTAACAAAAATAATAAACAAACTGAAACATAGGCAACTACCCCTCACTTCAGTCAATGAATAAATAAGCCATTTGAGAGGATATCTAACAGACTTAATGAACACCTGATTTGAATAAGTGGCTATTCAGACCACTGAGATCAAGAAAGGGTAGATGTGGCTGATAGAGGACTGAGAGAAGAGACCCTCAGGAAGGGATTCCCTCAGGAGGGAAACATCCTCCTCAATCCACCTAGATTACACAGAGCCATAGCTCAGGCCTGTACCCCCAGGGTTCAGGAGACTCACTTGAGCTCACAACTTCAAGACCAACCTGGTTATAATAAAACTTTGTTTCAAAATATCTTAAATAAAATAGTAAATAATAGTAAAAACTGAATAGACTTAAGAGAGCTACAATCATCCATTGTTTTGATTTTATCCTGCAGATTGTCACTTTATATACTCACACCTTTTCCTGTCTACACTCCTCCAGTGTTACCACACCCAGCTAGATTTTCCCATATTCAATACTTACAGTTTGTCAATAAGCAACTTTTTTGTTGTTGAGACAGTCTTGCTATACTGATCAGGTTAAGCCCAGTCCTACAGCAACCTCCAGAAGGCTGTTACAACTGCAGATAGGCACCACTACACCTGTCTTATGACAAATGTTTTATAATCCAGCTGCAGGGAAGTTGGGCTTCTAAGATACACATCATATATTTGTGTTGATGGATGGCTACAAACTGTGGAACCTCACAAGTTACTGGTAAGTCCTTTACAAAAAGCTTTCTCTCACACACTCCACATTATGTTAGCAACTTGCAGAATATGTTTAGAATCTACTTTCTGCTGTTCTCACTCTGGTCTAGGCTGCTTTCTGTTTACCTGGATTATTACAGTGCCCTCTTTGCTAGTTGTCTTCCTACTTTTGACGACAGCAGTAAGAACAACAGACTGCAAATTAAGCGTGGCCTGGTGGCTGTATGCCAGCAATCCCAGCTACTTGGCACTCTCGTAGGAGAATCACAAGTTTGTGACCTGCCTGACACAGAGTAATGGCAAGGCTAGCCTAGGCAACTTAGTGAGACACTCTTAAAATAGAAAGGGAGGCAGGAATGCAACTCAGCAGGAGAGTGCTTGCGTGGCACCATGAGGCCCTAGGTTCAATTCACGCTTGGGGACAGGGATGAGTAGGTACAGGAAATTAGATGTACACTTCTTGTCTGTCACCAATTAAACAAGCAAAACAAAATACAAAATACAAAGAGTGTATGAGTATTTTGCTTGCATATGCCCTTAGAAACTACAAGAATGTGTCAGATACCCTGCATCCGGAGGTACAGACCACTGCGAGCTGCCACGTGGTGCTAGAACTGAGCCTGGTCCCCTAAGAAAGCAGCCAACGCTCTTACATGCTAAGGCACCGCCCTAGTCTCCTGTCAGAAGTTCTTAGGACTATAAAAGCCCAAATCCTCACAGCAGTTCCTCATTTGGCTCTTCAGACCCTAAATGGTTATCCAAGCCCTCACTGCCTTCCTTCCTATTTCTTAGTCAGGTAGGTTCCTGTCTGGGGCCTGTATGCTCCGTACTCCTCCTAGAAGACTTGCCCTAGATACCTGCATGGCTCAGCCCCGCACTCACACCAGTATTTACTCAAAATGTGACTTCCTACAAATTCACTCCCTGGAATTTATCTATTCTTCCATACTGTATTTTTTCCTCAACAATTTACAGCTGTCTGATAGGGTCAGGCATCATGGTCCATTCCTGGTTTCCCAGCACTCGGGATGCTCAGAGAGGAGAATCAAGACTCCTAGGCTCACCTAAGCCACAGTCAGGCTCTGTCTTATAAAAAGAAAAGGAAACAAAACTTATCTGGTAAAGCATGCACTGTATATTACATTACTCATTATCTTCTAACTGTATACACAGGATATAGTCTTTTTGGGAGCAAAGACTTTTATTAGAGTGGTTCCTTGGACATAGCGGGCACCCACAATAATAAGACATAGCTGACTCCAAAGAGGTCCTAGAGAAATAAAACTATCTCAGTGGCAATAGTAACTTTCTCTTAAGTTTTATCAAAGCATGTCTAATATGCAAAACACGGTAGCCATGGAATTCTAGAGCTGCTCTGAGCTGGTAAACTGTCAGGTTTCATTGCCAAGACTCTGCCCACGCTAGGAGCAAGCTGTCTGCCCACTGGCTCTTTTTCAGTCCCCACAGGCCTTTTCCCACTAGGGCTTCTGCAACATTTCTCAGCCACGACTGTGTCTACTGTATGATTCTAATTGAACAGAGTGCCAGTCTGACACACCCACTGAAATAACTGGGAGAACAGAGACCTAACTGAAATGCTACCTGACTGCAAACTTTTCAGACACACCAATAAATCTTGTATTTCAGTCTCCAACCCCCAACCCCCCACCCCGAAAGCCTAGGATCCTTGTCCCCACAGCACCAGTGAGCCCATCCACCACATGGCTCTTTCAGAAACATAAGCCGTCCGCAGTGGGCGCTGCTGACATGTGGCTGACCGCCACACTGGCTGGACTCAAATGGCTGTGCTCCCTACACCAATTCTCCTCAGGCAGCTGCTAAGATTTATAGCTTGCTCTCCTGGGGTTTCCCTTTTAAACTTCAATAAAACTGTCCTTGAGCTTAATAAATAAAACCAGAAACAAACTGCCCTAGTTTACTTTTTATTGCTGTGATAAAACACCAAAAGCAACCTGGGAAGGAAATGGTTTATTTTAGCCTACAGACCGAAGTCAGGGCAGGCACCCCAGGCAGGAATCTAAAACAACTGAAGCCATGATGGACCACTGCTTTATCATCGTGCTATTTCCTTCAATTACCTTTATTTCTTTCAATTTATTTTTATTTCATGTGCATTGTTATTTTTTTTGTCTGCGTGTACTTCTGTGTGAGGGTATCAGATCCCCTCGAACTGGAGTTACAGATAATTTTGAGCTGCCATATGGATGCTGGGAAATAGGACCTGAATCCTCTGGAAGAGCAGCCAGTGCTCTTAACTGAGGAGCCATCTCTTTAGCCCTCAGCTATCTTTCTCATACCTGCCCTGGACTACCTGCCCAGGGGCAGCATTGTCCATAATGGTGCAGGCCTTCCTCATCAATTACACTCATAAAGAAACAGAAAACTAGCTGGGCAATGGTGGTGCTTGCCTTTAATCTCAGCACTTGGGAGGCAGAGGCAAGGAAATCTCTGAGGCCAGCCTGGTCTACAGAGTGAGTTCCAAGACAGGCAGGGCTACACAGAGAAACCCTGCATTAAAAAAACAAACAAACAAAAAGATGGAAAACAAAACCTTTGACATTTCAAGAGTGGATTTGGGGTGGGGGGTTGGGGATAGTCAAGGGGTCTGATTACTTACTATGTGCTAGATAAAGTTATTAAAGTATTGCTAACTTTGTGTGGTGGTAGCACTGTGATCATATAAGAAAACTGGAGGGTTGGCTTTTGGATAGATGTAAACCCTCAGAGTGGGTGTATGTGGGCAAAATAACTGGATTATCAGAATTTTCCTTTAAAATATAACAGCAAACAAATAAATAAAAAATATGTATATAAAATATACAGAGCAAGGAGTGGTGGTCTTCACCTTTAACCCTAATACTTGAGTGGCAGAGTTTTGGGACCACCCTGGTCTACATAGAGTTCCAGGCCAACCAGCCCTAACAGTAAGTAAAACCTTATCTAAATAAATAAATAAAATGGAAGGGGCTAGCAATGTAGTTCAGTAGGGAAAGTACTTGCCTACCCTGCATGAGGCTCTGGATTAGAGCCCAACATGGAATCAAGTGCAGTGTGCACTCCTGTATCTATCTATCACTCTGACGTGGGGGCAAAAGGACCAATAATTTAAGGTCATCTTCCTTCATAACTATGTGGTCAATTCAAGGCCAGTCAGGGCTACGTGAGACTGTTTTAAAAGTCCCTTTCTGGCCTGTTCTTATGAGTGCTTTCCTTTTCTTAATAAACAAACAAGGAGGAAAGAGGAGAATGATCAAGCTGACATCCTCCTCTGGCTTCTGAGCATATATTCTCATTCTCTCTCTCTCTCTCTCTCTCTCTCTCTCTCTCTCTCTCTCTCTCTCTCTCTCTCCACACACACACACACACACAATGTGGCAGCATGCTGGGGCCCTAGGGTCAACCCCCTAATACCAGCGGGAAAATTCTGTCATGAGGGTCATATTCATTGGGCCCAGGATTCAATTCCCAGCATGAGGTGGGGGTGGGCGACTGGACCTACAAAGTAACAGGAGGTGAGCAGGTAAGAGCTAGTTTATCTGGGGTGCGGGGGGGGGGGTTCTAAAATAACTGTTTTATCCTTATGAAAGGAAGGGGTTTTAGTAGGTTACAGCACTGACAGGAAAGCAGCTGTTCTTGAAGAGGTTGATATAACCCAAGCATGTGGTCAGCTACTTACCCTATAATCTCAGCATTCAAGAGGCTAAGGTAGGAGGATCAAAAATTAGTAGCTAACCTGGGCTACATGGCCAGGCCCTGTCTCAAAAACAAACCTCACTTTACATACATGTTGAGTGTCTTTTAAGATTAGAGCTCAGTTGGGCATGGCAGCACTCACTTTTAATCCTAGCACTATGCAGGCAGAAGCAGTGCAGTTCTAGGTTCTAGGCCAGCCTGGGCTACACAGAGAAACATTATGGGTAGGCCAGTGAAGAAACAGGCCATGGGCAGGTGGCAGCTTCATGGTTTAGGCCAGAGTCTCACACTAACCAAAAAGAGACTAATAAGGTAAAATTCATGAGGAAGAACTTATGTCCTGAAGTTATCCACCCCAACACACACAGAGGGTCTTGAGAAGTACTACAGGGTATCCTCAGACCTAGTCTTCTTTCCTTATGCTAGGACTAAAGGTATGCTGGCTGCCATACCTAGCTCTCTGCCTTGATAAATACACACTGAGGACAAAATGAGGAATGTCTTCAAATAGTGTAAAAGGCTTCTTTACAAAGAAGGGGGCAGGATGGTAACTGTGAAGGAAGAACATGTGCTTCTTTGGAAGATAAAATCTGAACCAAAGGACAAACGTACTTACGGGAAAGTTTCCAGTCCAACACAATTATGTTCTGTATAACAGTCAGAGCTGACTAACAACTATGTTTCAAGAGTTGTGTGGCAAGAGCACCAAAGGGGGAAAAAAAGATATAGTTATCTAGGCCAAGGATAGTGCCCCATGCCTCTAAACCAGCACCCAGAGGCAGAGAAAGGAAGATTTTTGTTAGTTCAAGGTCAGACTGGTCTAGATAACAAGTTCCAGACTATCTAGGGCTACAAAAGGGACCCACATCTCAAAACAAAAATAAAAACCAAACCAAAACAAAAAAACCCAACCCAACGCAAACCAAAACAACAAAAGCTGGGTGTGGTGGTGGTGCGCATCTTCAGTCCCAGCACCCAGAGGGAGACTCAAAAAAGTAAAGTATCTTCTTTTTAACTAGCCTAAGACTAACTAGTGGCACTGTCATGTATGTAAACTACGGTTTCAAGTGATACACTTGGAAACATTAGTGTATATGTGATGATATAAAAAGACATATTTGTTAAGAACTAGAAAAGATAAATACTATAGAGTAAGAAGAGGCTCCCTGGATATGTAACTAAATTAGCTTTTGAAACATCAATAATTTCTGGTAGAACTGGAGCATAAGCCTTTAATCTTAGCACTTGGGAGGGCAGAGCTCTGAGAGTTCTAGGCCAGCTTGGTCTAAAAAGGGACTCCCACACCAGCCAGGAATGCATGGTAAGAACCTGTCTGAAAGGAGTTCTGTTAAAGAGATGGCTCAGTGGTGTACTAATCTTACTGAGGCCCTAAGTGCAATTCCCAGCAGCCCTGTGGTAGCTCATGACCACCTGTAACTTCAGTTCCAGTTAATCTGATGCCCTTCCTCTGGCCTCAGAGGGTTTCTCAGCACATACAAACACTCAAGTTTACTGTGAGTTCAAGGACAGCCTAGTCTACATAGCAAGTTCTAGGCTAGCAAGGGCTACACAATGAGAGTCTTGTCTCAAAAACAAAAAAAGGAACTGGAGAGATGCTCAAGGCTTAAGAACACTGACTGTCTGTTTCTTCCAGAGGATGTGGGTTTGATTCCTAGCTCTGGTGGCTTACAATCAGCTGCAGCTTCAGTTTTAGGGGGTCTGACTCTTCTTCTGGCCTCCGTGGGGACCAGACACACACGGAGTACACATACATATATAAAATATTGAAAATAAACACAGTGGTGGTACATACCTTTAACCCGAGGAGGGATTAATCTGCACTTGGAAGACCGAGGTCGGCAGATCTCTGAGTTAGAGGCTAGCCTGGTCTACAGGGCAAGTGCCAGAGCAGTCAGGGGTACACAGAGAAACCCTGTCTTGAAAAGCAAAAACAACCCCCCAAAAAACAACAAAAAAAAAGCAAAGCAAAACAAACAAACAAAAAAAAACCCAAAGCAAACAAACAAATGCCAAAAAAGCAACCCCCCCCCCAAAAACAATCAACCAAAGACAAAAAAATGAAAAGACCCAAACAGCAGCAAAAAAGTTTACAGTGATCAATGGGGTAGGCACTCTAGATAGAAGGAACTGCAACCAACAGCTTGGAGAGACGAAGCAGGAAGGACTGTGTAATAAAATGGCAGAGTAAGGCAACGGGATGGGAATGGTGAGGAGAACAGAAGCTAGAGTCCACGGGTGAGGAGAACCAGAGAACGGAGGAATGACAAGCTCAACATGTGTTTTGGAGAAGCTGTTCACTGATGATGGAGCAAAAGAACTGAAGAAAGAAGACATTAGACAGGACCACAGCAATGGAGCAAAAAAGGTGAGAGGAGATGCTACAGGCTGTAAGTAGCAGAGGCACTGATATGTTACCTGGTCCCACTTCTGCTACAACTCAAGATAACCAGGTATCTGTATCATCTCTGTCTACATCTAAAGCACCACACAAGAACTTATCGAAGGAAACTAAAAAAACAATCCTAAGCCTGGTGGTACAGGCTTGTAGTACCAGCTACTTAGGGTGCTGAGGCAGAAGGATCACAAGTTCAAACCCTGCTTCAATTATAGAACAAGTTCAAGGTCATCCTGGGTTACAGTATAAAGACTACGTCTCAGGGGAAAAAAAAAAGATACGGGGATATAGCTCAGTGTCGGAGAGCTTGTAACCCTGTCCCAAACAAACAAGAAAAAAAAAGATTACTGTTCGAGGACAGCAATACTTCGTTGCGGAATCCAAGCAGATGCTGAATTAAGGTAGACACTGTGTTATCTTTATTTTCTGGTTTCTCAATTATGTGAATGTATTGCTTAAAAATTAGTCCCAAGTGACGTCTTCGCACCCTCCTGGCACTTACCTGTATGTGTTTCCACATTCTTCAGCATATGGTTCTGTTTGCCTCTGGAAAAAGGAGATAGCACTTGGGGATCTTGTCTCCTTACAGCAGTTTTCTCTTGGTCAACTCTTCTGGAAGACTTGCTGACAACTGCCAAATTCCCAGTGTCACAGGCTGATTTCGTTGGTCTTTCTCTGAGATTATCCTTTGGAATGGGGGACATGTTGTTTTTGGGTCCTGCATTTATATGCCGCTGACCCTCCTGTTTTGGTGGGTTCCTGCCTGGCCGTGGTCTGGCCCCTTCCACTTCCCAGGGAGGTCTTTTCTGGGGATATCTTCTCTGCTCATTCCGCCTGCACACACATGGATCTGCTCCAGGTTTTCTACAGGAGGCATCTGAAGAGTCAGTGTGAGAAATGGCCACAGGTCTGGCATTTTCGTCCTCAGACTTTGGGCTCATTCTGTTACCCCACTCGCTCCTGAGTCTCCCTTTGGCCTTTGGCCCTCTGCCATAGTTGTATGTGAGCTGCGCTGCTTTTTTGGGTTTTGCTCCCCTGGGATCTGCAATAACCACCTCCTTCTCAGTCTCAGAAGGGCTGTGTTCTCTAGGGTTTGTTCCACTCTCTGACCTGGCTACACTTTCTAAGCTAGATGTATCTGACGTCTGCTCAGTGAGCCCTTGTGCTTTCTTGACTCTGTTTTGGTGCTTTTCATTCCTTGATTTTTGCCACGGCTGATTGTGAAGGCCGTGGTTCTTGAGTGATCTATTAGATGACTGGAAAAAACCCTGTGGACTCTTAGGTTTGCTTCCAGAGGCATAACTGTGCTGATGAACAGCAGAGATGTCATCATAAGGGATGTGTCTGGGAAGGTGACAGGGAGGCGAGGAACTATAATTTCTTCGGCCAATCCGACTAGAATCTAGTCTTCTTTGGGTCCCACAATTTAGACCAGAAGTTTTTCTCTCCTGAGGAATGAACTCAGCAGCATCTGTATTGAATTTAAAAGTGCCTAGGAAACAAAAAATAGACACCTGGTAAGAAATGAGTGTCACTTATGGAGCCCATAAGACTCTAAAAGTCACGACTGAAAAATATTTCCCTAAAATCGTTCAATAAAACAGGCTTAATGAGATTGCTCTCTTGTGAAAATCTCAGGCCATTAGTACCTGTGAAGGATGATGAGTATCTCATGTCTAGTGGACACTGACAGCCACTGATGGCTTAGGCCACCTAGCATTATGAATACGCATTTACCCAAAAATCTTAGGAGAGCCAAAGTCAGGAATGGTAGTATGTACTGTAGTCCCCTCACTCAAGATTCAAATTCAAGGAGAGCCTGAGCTGCAGAAGAACCTATAACCCAACCCTAGGAAGAGAACGGAGCATGCTGGTTCATGCTCTAATCCCACAGCCAGAGGTCTAGGCAGGACAACCACAAGTCTGAGAACAGTCCAGGTTCCACAGTGAGACTTTGTCTCTATAAAAAATAAAGGTCCGATTTAGGGATGAGAAGTTCTATGTGGTCTTTCAAAACACTATAGCAGCATTGCATAATAGCAGCCAACAGGCTTTGAAATTAGTTAAAATGGGTTTAAAGTCTGAATGAACTTAAGGCTATCACCTGACCACCGTTGGCCTTAGTTACCATGTCTGTAACAAAGGACAACAATGTTTATTTCAAAAGATTATTCTGGCACATAAAAAGATTCCACACAGACAATGTTCGCACAGTGAGTATGCAGTCTCTCTCTTCCCCCTGGAAATATAGTTTGGATTTTTCATATGTAACTCCTACAATATGTTATAAAATTCCCATGTCTTAAAATTTAACCTTACTTTAATCTCAGCCCACTTACTTCCCTGCCAAGGTGATTCTGAGTACAGCTAGCTCAGTTTCTGAAAACCAAAGAAATCACCTTTAATCCCAGCAGGCAAATCTCAGTACATTTGAGGCTGGTCTACATAGTGAGAGCTTGTCTCAAAAATGAGAAAGAAGGAGGGAGGGAAGGAGGAAGGGAAGGAGGGAGAAACTATCTGTCAGAGTTATAGTAGCTATCAACAGTCTGTAAAACATGAATTTAAGTCCTGGCCTACCATTTATTGTTTGTTTTAAATCATCTGTCTTTTGAGAAAAGAACTCATTATGTATTCCAGGCTGCCTTCAAATTCACTATATAGTTCAGGCTGGCTTCAAAAAGGCAATACTCTTGTCCCAGTGTTCTGAGTGATGATTACAGTGTGTGCTCTCATGTCCTGCTTTATCATGCTTTAATGTGTTCTTAGCCCTTCTTTTTCTTATATGTAATGGAGAACATAATCCCTACATCAGAGTGGCTAGGGATCCTAAGTGAAGCAAGTTAACAGCACTCCTACAGTGGTTAAAATGGTGCCTTATCATTGCTCTTAGAGCTACCAATTATCTGAACACAGACTCAAGGAGTATAGTAAGACCCGGTACTTAACAGGGGCCACACACTCTTCTAAGCGCTCTGCATGTGTTAACTTCTTTATTCTGTTTTAAATATGTACATGTAGGTATCTCTGTGGTGTGAACACCTATGTGTAGGTGTCCTGAGGCAAGAGAAGGTATCGGATGGAGCTGGAGTTACAGGAAGTGTGAGTCACCTGGTATGGATGCTAAGAACCAAGTTTGGGCCCTCTGGAAGAGCAGTGGTCTAACAGCTGAGCATCTCTCTAGCGTCATTAGCTCCTTTAACCTTCACTCTGCTGATGAGAAAACTGGGTAGCCTGCCCAAGGCCACAGGCACTCACTCCAAGGCAACTCAGAATTCTACCTTAGGATATGGCAGAATGGCATGTAGCACTGGTGACTTCGTGATCATGTTTACACTGCACACTGACAGAGGCAAGGCAGCAGCACCACAGACAGGTAAGATCGTAAAGGCCATGGAGCAACATCTCACTCAGTCCAGGATTTGTCCCAAACACTTTCACACAGGCAGTGTCCTGAGGGTGGGGTGAAGGGTCTCACAAATGGCAAGATCAGAGAAACTCAAGAGTGGCGGAGGATTCCTGGAAAGATGAGAGAAATTTAAAAGTGGGAATGGGTAAACGGGGTGCCAAGAGGTGCTGTACAGTTCTCCCCTGCTTGAAGAAAGGACGGGGAAGGGGCTGGAGAAGCTGCCCTACAGCCTGGTAAAGGATGGGAAGGGGCTGGAGAAGCTGCCCTACAGCCTGGTAAAGGATGGGAAGGGGCTGGAGAAGCTGCCCTATAGCCTGGTAAAGGATGGGAAGGGGCTGGAGAAGCTGCCCTATAGCCTGGTAAAGGATGGGAAGGGGGTAGAGAAGCTGCCCTATAGCCTGGTAAAGGACGGGGAAGGGGGCAGAGAAGCTGCCCTACAGCCTGGTAAAGGACGGGAAGGGGGCAGAGAAGCTGCCCTACAGCCTGGTAAAGGATGGGAAGGGGGTAGAGAAGCTGCCCTATAGCCTGGTAAAGGATGGGAAGGGGGTAGAGAAGCTGCCCTATAGCCTGGTAAAGGACGTTTCATATTGAATAGCTGTACTTAGTTGTGTTTTTACTAGACCTAAGCCAAAGCCCTCAGGAAAACCCTTAAAGAGGGCTGGAGAGATGGCTGAGCTCCCTGGCTGTTCTTCCAGAGGATCCATGTTCAATTTCCAGCACCCATTTGGCAGCTCACAATTGGCTTTAACTCCAGTTCCAGGGGATTCAATACCCTCACACAGATGCGACAATGCACAGTGTAATAAAACAAAGATCTGTAAAGAGACTTGAGGAAAGGGTCACACACATCAGGAAGCTGTCCCACAGCCTAGGTGAGACACAGTTCACTATTGTAGTAGAAGTTCCACCATTAGTGAGATGTCCTCTAACCAAGGCATCATTATAAGGCAAGTAAGGGGACCAGAGACCTAACGAAACACAGCAAGGAGAGAGTAAGCCAACCAGCTGGCACTAGGAAGTCTGAAAATAAGGGGGACAATTTCATCCTGGACCAGTGTATTTAAAGACCTCACTTAGGGCAGCAGACCACAGCCTATGGGTTGTAGACTGGGTTGTGAGTCCTTCTGGAGTACAGAACCCTTTCAGAGGGGTCCCCAAGACCGTTGGAAAACACAGACATTAAAATTATGATTCATAACAGCAGCAAAACTACAGTTAAGAGGCTATAACACGTTTTACGGTTGGGGGTCACCACAAGCTGAGGAACTGTATTAAAGGGCGCAGCATTAGGAAGGTTAAGAGCTGCTGCTTTCGGCAGTGGCTGAGCTAGACATGATGTTACAGTAAGAACAAAGACTACAGGCACTAGGGAGCAGGGATTTCTTGAACACAGGGACTCAGCAAATGCCTTGGGGCGTGTTGATGGTAACCTAGTGCAAAGTCCCAGAGGCTAAGAGTCACAGCTAGCCCTCACTAAGCTCTGCTTCAAATGTCCAAGGGTGTGGACATAAATCAGGATGAGGATGAGAAGATGAACAGATTCGGTTTAGAGGGCCGGTGAAGGCCTGGAGGGAGAGAATGACAACGTTCTCCTATGTTCTCCACTCTCCAAGATGACTTTTATATCCAAGTCAAGACTAGGGCACAGCAACGCAGCGTGTTCCGCTCTTTATACTGAGACAGAGAAAAAGACACCAGACTACTACAGGCACAGCCTTAATAGTGCCCCGTCAATTTGACAGAAGTGCAATTGTAATTCAAACCAATTGGACACTGCTATGCAGATTTTCAGGAGGAGCAGGCCATTAGGTCAAATCTACATAGTGGGCTGTGACAAGTGTTCCTTTTTTTTTCTAATCGTAATGTTAAGAGTATGTTGTTGCTAGTAAAAGAAACCACTGCTTCTCCGCCTCCACCCCCACGCCCCCCATCTCGCCCTTCCCAGGCAGGATCTCACTCCGTAACGCTGGCTGGCCTGTAACTATGTAGACCAGACTGGACTCGAACTCAAAGATCCTCCTGTTTCGGCCTCACGAGTGTGCTGGGATTAAAGATGTGCGCCACCAAGTCTGACACCACTGAAACATTTGGTTTACTTAAAAAAAAAAAAAATCTTTTCTTTTAATCGTGTGTGCCCGTGTTAGCAAGGGTGCTTTAGAAGAGGGAGGGGGGCGGGATATATGCCACGTGTTTGCTGAAGCCCTCCGAGGCCAGAAGAGGGCGTCAGATCGCCTACAGCTTACAGGTGGTTGTGCAAGCGGGACGTGACTACCCTGGAAGAGGAGCTAACGTTCTTAAACATTTGAACTATCGCCCCATCTTCTTGGCTCACTTTTACATTTAGGTAAATGTGCACTAATACCCCATGCAAAATATTTCTTTTTGATTGCTGTCCACAAAACTTGAAATCCCGGATCTACCAATACACCTTGAAGAAAATGGAAATCACTTCTAACAGTCAAATGAGGCTGTCTCTAACCACAGGGTAGCTCCAGGAGAGAAAGTGAGCCTACAATTAAGGGACAGAACAGGGAGGGTCTGGGAATTAGCTTCCTAACCCCAGACTGACAGATGAGGTAACTGAGACTGGATCACACACGTCACGCACCGCAAGATGGGATTTCAAAGCCCTCAGGACTGGGCTCGCTCGCCCGCGGGCACGCGCGGACCCCGCCACTCCGAGAGGTTAAGAACACACCCCTAGCTCAGCGCGCAAGCTCGCTGGACTCCAGGGCCCACTACGGAGAGTCGCCTACGCCCGCCCGCTGGACTCTGCGCCGCGCTGCCCCGGGAAAGCCGGAAGGAGCCCCGCGGGGGCGCTGGACGCCCACGTCCGCTCCCTTGGCGCCGGAACCCGCCCGCTCTCCTCGGAAACCCAGGGGCCGAGCCTCACCATCCTGTGGAAGATGGAGGAGGGTTCCGTTCGTGCAGCGCGCGTGGCTTGGCCCTCGCGAGCCACTGTCCCCGGCGCAACACGCGCCCCACTTGCCACCGTAATGGCCCGAACCTTTCCGACTAGACTGCTAGACCCTAGAGGTCCCGCGCGGAGGGGGGTCAGACAGTACCTGAGACCGGGGGCGCCTCCGCCATCCCGTGCCGCAGCACCTCACGCGAGCCCCGCCACCGAGCGAAGGCTGTCACCTGGTCACGTGTCCCGGATTTCCGGCGCCGAGAGACTATTCGCTCCTACGCGCGTGTAGACGGCCAAAGGGGTGGCGCTACCTGGACAGAGAAATGGCGCATTTGGGACGTCAGACGAGTGCGCCGGCCCGAGCGGAAGCGGGGAGGGGGGGGAGAGACGAGTGGCTGGAGGGGGTCCGGGTCGCGTCATCTACTGCCCGAACTTGCGTAATTATTTTTTGGGAGCTGCTGGGTTCTCCAGCTGTAACGCCTTTTTGTCAAGTCCTGCCATCTGCCCAGTTTCAAGTGCCCTTCAGATAAGAGTCAGCCTGGAGTGACTCACGCAGGCGGCGAGGAGTGGGTCACTGTAGTAATCAAAGGGCATTGTGGAGGAAAAGACTGCAGAACAATAAAAGATTACCTGCCACTGGTGGTAGCCTACAACTCCAGGACCTGGGAGGCTGAATCGGGGTGGGAGGTGGGGATGGAATGTGCTGAGTTACAGGTCATCCTGGGCTATCTATCCCTGTCTGTGTGAAACGAAACAAAACAATATCTAAAGGGCTAATTGGAAATGAGTCACAATCGATAGGCAAGTAACAAATACAAGTGAACACCAACTGAGGGAGGCAGTTTGAAGCTAGTGGGGTTTTTTTTTGGGGGGGGGAGTGGAGTGGGGGCAGGGTGTCGCGATGTAGCCCCTACTGGTATACAGGCATTCTGCTGGCCTGCCCCTAGGGACCTAGCAAGTGCTTACACCTGCCTTGGTGTGACCGACTGGTGTGTGCTGCGTATGAAAGGGCACCCCCCCCCCCCGCCCAGTCCCTGCACCCAGCCGCTGTCTATTGCCAGCGCCCCCTTCCCCTTCTCTCTGCCTCATGGCTTTGCTCCTGTCTGTCTGACTGGGTCCTTCCCCAATAAACCTTTTACACCAGATCTTGCATGACGTAATTTCTCAAGGTTGTACCTTGGCATGGGCCTTGCAATAGGATCTTCTTTGTCTCAGTTCTTTGTCTCAGCCTCTTTTATAGTAAAATATAATCTTCCAAGGTGAGGTGTGGTGACCCAGGCCTTTAGCACTCTGGCAGCAGAGACAGAGTTCTCTATGAGTCTGAGGCCAGTCTGATCTACATAGTGAGTTCCAGGCTAGCCAGAGTAACACAGTATGTCCCTGTCTCAAACATAGTCCACGATGTCTGTGACCATTTTGGTTACAGGGCTTTTGCACTTCCTTTTAATGTCTTCAGACTAAGAAGCCTTTTACTGGGTGGCTTAGCTTGCCCCTAAACCAGCAAATTTAGGAATCCTTCAGGAATCGTATTTGAAAAATGAACTCAGAAAGGTGAGACTTGATAGCGTTGTATTTGTACTACTTGCAGTAGTGAGACCACCAGAGAGAGGAGGAGGGAGGGGAGGGGAGGGGAGAGAACGAAGTTTGTGGGCAAGCTGCAGTCAATTGGCATCTTTGGAATTTAGTAGGCTACACACTACTTGTTCTCAAATGACATCTCACTCCAGATCATAGGAGCACAGCAAAGGCCAATGTATAATGTTTAACAAACTTTGAATAAAGGCTCCAAGTTTACAAAGTCAAATGAAGATGGCAATTTATCATTGACACCAAAATTAACCAGCCTAAAAGCCCAAATGATCATATCTATGACCAGAAGTTCTTTTTTTTCTTTTTTGGTTTTTCAAGGCAGGGTCTCTCTGTGTAACCCTGGCTGTGTAGAACTCACTCTGTAAACCAGGCTGGCCTCCAACTCAGAAATCCGCCTGCCGCTGCCTCCCAACTGCTGGGATTAAAGCCACCACTGCCGGGCGACCAGAAGTTCTTGATCTAACAGAGCCCAGACTTAATTCTCAGCAGCAGACACCTCCATGGTCATCACACAGTTCTACAATGAACTCTGAACTGAAGTTCTGTAAAGGTTGAATTGAAGGTCTTCCACTCACTGGAGTTTCGTGATTGTATTATCTTTAGTCTTTTTTTTCCTTTTCTAAAAAAGATTTTGTTTGTTTGTTTATTATATAGCAAGTACACTGTAGCTGTCTTCAGACACTCCGGAAGAGGGCATCAGATCTCTTTACAGATGGGTGTGAGCCACGATGTGGTTGCTGGGAATTGAACTCAGGACCTTCAGAAGAGCAGTCAGTCGCTCTTAACCACTGAGCCATCTCTCCAGCCCCTATCTTTAGCCTTTTAATAGTGGTTTCTGCCAACTTCCATATCTGACCTTTTTGTGACTGTTAGGTAAAACTCTTGGAACATATTATTAAACTTAGCAGACCACTAGCTTCAACTGAACCTAAAGCTAAGAATGATATAACATCGGTGTTCCCAGTCTGCTGACAACCATCTACCTACCTGATATCCCCACCATTATATTTGATCAAAGTATTGATTTAGGACTTCATTCTGCAACTATAAAAGCCCCTATAACTTCTTCCTTCTACAGTAGAACTAAATCATCTAGGGTAACCTTAACAATGTTCTCAGATCACAGTCACTCATAATAGGGCCTGAATATAGAATATCATTTATGCCTTTAAAATAAGAGCTGTGTTTTGACTCAACCACCTGCAGACTAGAAGAAATTCTTTCCCATCTCTCTATTCATCCAAGGCTTTCCTGAAATAACTGGCCAGGGAGCATCCACCTCCATTCACAATGTAGACTTGATGGCTTAAACAAAATTATCAATAATTGACAAGATATCCCCAAGAGTGGGCCATTCAAAGTTGGTTCAGGACGTAATTTACGACATCAATCTCTGTCCAATTCTCTGACTCAATCTCCGTTGACAGGAAATCTCAGATCAGGCCTGTGCATGGTCTTTTCCATCGTTTAGAGACAAGACAGTTTTTTTTGTTTTTGTTTGTTTGTTTGTTTGTTTGGTTTGGCTTGGTTTTTCAAGACAGGATTTCTCTGTGTAGTCCTGGCTGTCCTGGAACTCGCTCTGTAGACCAGGCTGGCCTTGAACTCAGAAATCCGCCTGCCTCTGCCTCTGCCTTCCAAGTGCTGGATTAAAAACGTGCACCACCACTGCCCGGCGAGATAAATTAGCTTTGAAACAAAACACAAGGTAAAAATCTAATTTTGTAGAACCTAACTTTCCCTGAAATACAACATTGCATTACTAGATAGTATAAATGAAGAATCTGCACTTCTCAAATAATTCAGGCTTCTCCAGGAACATGAAGTAGACCCATCCTGGAGTTTCCTACGCAGACAGACTGGCCGTTATCTCACAGATCCGTTTGTCTCTGCCTCCCAGGTACCAGAATTAAAGATATGTGCCCCAATGCACAGTAGGTGAAACATCTTATTTTGGTTTTCTCTTAAATTATTGAATTTGAGCCGGGCGGTGGTGGCACACCCCTTTAATCCCAGCACTTGGGAGGCAGAGGCAGGAGGATTTCTGAGTTCGAGGCCAGCCTGGTCTACAGAGTGAGTTCCAGGACAGCCAGGGCTACACAGAGAAACCCTGTCTTGAAAAACCAAAAAAAAAAAAAAAAAAAAAAATTATTGAATTTGAAAAAATTTTAAAAACTAACTTCACTTTAATGTCATTAGGCCTTCAGTTTCATGACCTTTCTTAGTCTCTTTACTGCTGTAAGTACAACACCACATTCTAAGTTGAATTGGAACATTTAAAAAAAAAAACTTCTTGCTGGGCAGTGGTGGTGCATGCCTTTAATCCCAGCACTTGGGAGGCAGAGGCAGGCGGATTTCTGAGTTTGAGGCCAGCCTGATCTACAAAGTGAGTTCCAAGACAGTCAGGACTCTACAGAGAAACCCTGTTTCGAAACCCCCCCCCCCAAAAAAAACAAAAAAAAACTTCTTAATCTTTATTTTATGAACAATGATTGGTGTTTTGCCTAAATAGATGTCTGTGTGATGTATCAAAGCACCTGGAATTGGAGTTACAGACAGTTGTAAGCTGACATGTGGGTGCTAGGAATTGAACCCAGGTCCTTGAGAAGAGCAGCTAGTGCTCTTAACTGCTGGGCCATCTCTCCAGCTCCTGAAACATTCCTTTTTTTAAAAAGGTGTTTTAAAATTATGTGGTATGTGTGTGTACACATGTGCATCATGATATGTGTGTGGAGGTCATAGGACAGCTTGTAAGAGTTGGTTCTCTCCTTTCACCTATGGGTCTGAGGGATCTGACTCAGGTCATCAGCCTAGCAGCACGCACTATTACCTACTGAACCTTCTTGCCACACCCCTGGTTGAACATTACTTGATAGCCTTAGGGACTTCCTCTTTTAGACTGCTTATTTATATCTGTTGTCTACTCTTTTTTGTTGGGTTGCTGTGTTTTTCTTGCTAATGGACTTTTAAAAAAAATTTCCCTCTCTCTCCGTTGAGCATGCTTGTCTGTGTGTGTGTGTGTGTGTGTGTATGTATGTATGTACATCATATGTGTCCAGGTGTTCTTGGAGGCTAAAAGAGGGCATTGGATCCCCTGGGGCTTGAGTTATAGGCAGTTTGATTTTAGGGAGCTGTTAGTGATTTTAAATCACATATATATATGTATGTATGTTATGTGTGTGTATACATACACCCACCCACACACACATATATGAGATTAGTTGCACATGATAAATAAATTCTAGGAAGTGAAATTGTGCATGTAGAGACAGCAGGTCTTTCATCCCAAAGATTATACAAGATATCTCTAGGCCATTGAAAACTGAAAGGCAAACTGGGCTTGAGAAATAAGTTAAAACCAGGGATTTAGGCCAGTGAAATAACTTAGCAGATAAAAGGTATTTCCTGCCAAGTCTGATGACCAGAATTCAGTCACCATCCAGAACCACATGGTGGGAGGAGAGAAT